>CM076613.1:6422313-6474515 GCA_038502775.1 Hippodamia convergens | reverse complement strand
TTCGGGGGTTTGTCTTGGTATTATCGACCGTTGAGCTGATTACTCCCCATTGTCACCACCGGGAATATGTCTCACCTGACAAGGATTATGATATTTCAGCTCCTCCTCTGCATTGATCCTTTTTTTTATCTTCTTTACATATGTCAATTAAAACCTGATCTACTCTGGATAACTTCCAAATTGTTCTCACCCTGATTTGAGGTTTTTTACGATTCTCTGATCTCCATGGAAACGGTCCATTATCCCCGCAAGTAAGATGCCAGAAAAAAAGGTCAGGTACGAATGATTCAAGTTTGTTCAAATTAATGGCAATGAATAAAAATTATTCGAACCGAATCAGTCAAAATGGAACTTTTAAGTTACCTTCACTACACTAAGAATTATTAGATAAACACTCTTGGTTGAATATTTTGAAAAATAACAAAGTTTTTCGATTCTCTTGAAAACTTAATATGGGTTTTCTCTCCCAGTCTCTGAAACAAGAAAGAATTCGAAAAATTTTTTTAATAATATTTGAAAGGCCCCTGCGTAAAAATTTTGAGTACTAATTTGTCAGAGTCCAAAACTTCACGTGAAAAAATTGGTGCCTAACAATGAACAGAAAGAAAATAATAACACTTTGAAATCTTAAGCGTCCTCCCAGAAAATATTTCAATAGATATCTGAAAGTTTTTCGACTTGATAAGAGTGCGTTAAACAAAAAAAACAAAACCAAATTTATTTAATATTATTCCTCAGGCTTTTCCGAAAAAAATTGAAGGATTGGTACCACATTTAACATACAACATACGAACAGAAAATTATTCGAGGTCTTGATGATAATGATTTTGCTTCCTGAAAATATATACAGGGTTGCGATGAAGTATGGGAACAAGTGAATATCTTTTCAACCAAAAGGACAATTTTTATGATATTTTGCTGGTAAGTGTAATGGTGCAATTTACAACTGATGTACAATTTCTTGTCGATACTATACTCCCGACTGAACAGGAAATACTTTCAACTTTCCTAATTTATATTGTAAATCCTGTATATCAGATGCATTTTGCGCCATTGTACTTACCCGCAAAATTCGATAAATATTGTTGTTTCCATTCGAAAAATATATACTTGATTCAAAACTTCATCTCAACCCTGTATATGTACAGTAGACTGTTTCAAAAAAAATCGACACTCTTTGTTTTCACGAAACCCCCCCCAATTATCTTCAGGGTATCAAAAAGAGACCTCTATGAAAATATCAGCTTCAAATAATAATATTTAGAGGTCGCTCATCAATTATTTCTATTTTCCCTACTAATAGCAGGGAAAAAATTTCTTTTTTCAATGAAAAATTCCTAGAGCAGAAACCAATAGACGGATTTTATTGTGTGATACATTTTCGTATAGACAATCAGATACTCTATAAAAATGACGCTTACGATATTTCGATAAAACGGCCCCTTCAAGAGTTATTCCATTCGATGCTAATATTGAGGTATTTTTGAAGAAAAAAAATTATTCAAAAAAATCGATTCTGTTTGTTTTCACGAAATTCTATTTCTAATTATCTTCAGGGTATCGAAAAAAGGCGTCTGTGAAGATATTAGCTTTGAATATTAATATTTAGAGGTCGCTCAGCAATGATTTCTATTTCCGCTGTTGAAAGCAGGAAAAAATTTTCTTTTTTCAATAAAAAATTTCTTCTTCACGAACCAATTGACGGATTCCACTGTGTGATACATTTTCGTCTAGGGAACAAGATGCTCTACGAAAATGATACGAAATGATATTTCGACAAATCCGCTCGTTAAAAAGTTATTCGAACTTTTTCTTCAAAAATACCTCTATATAAACCTTATATTGAAGTTTTCTGGAAAAAAAGTTCAAATAACTTTTGAACGAGTGGTTTTATCGAGATATCGTATTGAACATTTTCGTAAAGTATCTAGTTCCCTACACCAAAATGTATAATACAGTGGAATCCGTCTATTGGTCCGTGAATAAGAAAATTTTTATTGAAAAAAGAATTTTTTTTTCCTGCCATCAGCAGCGAAAATAGAAACTATCGATGAGCGACCTCTAAATATTAATATTCAAAGCTAATATTTTCACAGACGCCTTTTGTCGATGCCCTGAAGATGATTAGAAGGCGGGTTTGCGTGAAAACAAGTAAAGTCGATTTCTTTGAATAATTTTTTTCTTAAAAATCCCTCAAGATAGCATCGAATCGAATAACTTTTGAAGCGTCCGTTTTATCGAAATATCGTAAGGGACATATTTGTAGAGTATCTGATTGCCTACACGAAAATATATCACACAAAGAAATCCTTCTATTGGTTTGTAATCTAGGAATTTTTTATTGAAAAAAGAAATTTTTCCCCTGCTATTAGTAGGCAAAATAGAAATAATTGATGAGCGACCTCTAAATGTTATTTCTTGAAGCTGATATTTTCACAAAGTCTTTTTTCGATACCCTGAAGATAACTAGGGGGGGTTTCGTGAAAACAAAGAAAGTCGATTTTTTTGAATCAGTCTAATGTACAGGGTGATTGTTATTTTACTCAATAGCTATCTCAGTTAATATTGGTCGTACAAAAACGCTTTAATGGTATATTTGTAGTATTTTTCATGGGCATTCAGAATTTAGTACTAAGAAATTCATAAAGGCATCGAAAACCTTAATATTTGTTGTGAACTATCGTTTTCCTAATGGTACACCCTGTATTTGATTTTTCTAATCAGTAGAGCTCTTTCTTTTGATTTCAAATATATTTACTTTATTGAGGTTAATTTCAGCAGTGTTTGGAAAATATATAATTTTTTAGATCCTATAGCTTTAAAAACTAATTATAAGATGTAAGTTCGAGAAAATAGAGCGTTTGTATTCAAAAATAAATAAGAAAAAATTTATATAGAGTCTTATTATGCTGTATTCATTAATTTACTTATATATTCATTGTGTAACATAGATACTTCAAGTATTGGATGCACTGAAATCATTTTTGAAAAGTTCGAAGAAATTGTGCAAAACTGTTTCTTCAAGAAAAACCGTTTTTTTCGACTAATCTAAGAAATAATGAAGTGAGTGTTGGATCATTTTAGAAACCTTAATAAATGTGCTAACTTTCGAAGAAACTTGCCAAAGTGATGTAGTTTAATTTTTTTCAGTGCAATTCAGTCAGTTGGTCGAAATGACATTAATTTTCAAGCTGAAAAAATTTGCTTGAAATTGAAAATTACAGGTGACAGAAGCACTACTCAGGATTACATAGGAATAATCAAATTTGAGAAAAGTAAAAAATTGTAGCAACAGGAGTTCGAGAATCTTCACAGCAATTTAATTTGAAAAATACACGCCTTTTTTCAATGGTTTTATGATTTCAACTATGACTTAGCGTATAACCTGATTACGTCTTGATGCATTCAATTTATCATTTCAACTCTACCTTCAATTCATCAATCATTCATTTGATCTATTCAAGATACTTTTCAACAAAACTCCTCATCTTTTACTGTTTGAGTGTTTTGTCTTTTTTTTTGTGTGACATTTTGTACCTAATTTCGTACTAATCCTTCTCTTATTTTTACCTGTAAAAGGCATTCATAAAATTTTAATGGCACCAATGCACCATGACTCATGATGAATAAATGATCAATAGTTCAAGGGACGAATTCTCTTCGTTGATTCGTCAACATAAGTTTCACCACGGATCAGTAAACCCGAAATCGAAACATCGAAACAGCAACCCGAAACGACCGTATACTGCAGATTTATTACAGTCGGATTAATAATTTATAAAGTTCATTTGGGCAGAGATCACTCCCCCCGAATGTCAGGACACGCACTAATACCTGTATCTGACATAATGTTATTCCTGCCAGATTTCCTCCAGGACCTGGATTACGTACAGTTAGCGGATGGGACAAA
Source organism: Hippodamia convergens (assembly GCA_038502775.1). NCBI lineage: Eukaryota > Metazoa > Arthropoda > Insecta > Coleoptera > Coccinellidae > Hippodamia > Hippodamia convergens. The sequence goes on along the minus strand of CM076613.1, from coordinate 6,470,605 downwards.
ACACGAAAGAGATGTCCCCTAATGGATTTCATTCGGTCGGAGCAGTTTTTCCCTCGGACTGCGAGACTTTTTGTGCAAACACGCCGAAAAGATGAACCGATCCCGTAATTTCTTGCAAATCGAAATGTAATTGGAGAAATGAAGGATACAGCCTCCCGTTTCGTATTTATTCAGACTCTCATCCGGTCTCATTTCAATCTAATTCTCTCTCTCGCGATCGAGGTCGTTCGCAAGATAATCGTGCGAGATGAATTTCGTGGAACCGTCAAATTTCATCGAATACGTGAGGATGTTCGTGTTTACGAGATAAATAACAGTTTACAATTTCAACCGGAAAATCAACGAAAATATACATCTGAATCGGGTTCCCTCGAATATCGCCCCACGCACCTCTTTTGCTTTTATTTCCCGTTCTGTTCGTTCGAACGAAGCCGAAAACCACATCCTGATTGATATCCTAATAAAATAACAATTCTAATTACTTAACGTGAATTAAAAACGATTTTCCCTACCGATAATGAACATTCGCGTACGAAATGGGGAAAATTGAATTCGTCGAAATGAAATTCACTAATTAATTACATCAAACTTTGTAATATGTCCTGCCCATATTCAGCTACATCGTTCGTCGCGATACACCACTCCTTCGTTCGCTGGAAGCATAATCAATTCCGAAACTACATGTGTAATCAGTTTCAAGACATAATTGTCCCATGGGAATGGAAAACTGGCAGTTTATCACGATATGAAGCCACTTTTCTGATGGGATCATGAACCTCGTTCCGATTAAATCGATGGTTAGATGAATCAACATGACAGAAACATAAATATTTTGAGTGAAAACTGTTGCCCAATAAAATGATAAAAACAAAGTGGAAAGCACTTATGAAAATAAACCATATCTATTTTCAAATAAAATGAGGCACTTGCCAAACATGAATTTGAATAATGTACAGAGTTATATACCGTTCATTCTCTCTGTTTTAAAAAGGAACACCCTGTGAATTTTTTTTATATATTTTTTGACAGATACTCACTGAAACCTGAGACTTGATGGCGTTATGTCGATGATTAATTGGGATTTGGCAACGTGGTAGAGGAGAATTGATGAAATGTTTCGATCATATTAATAATAAAGAACCGAGAATGGAAATCACAATGTAACTGAAACAGAAAAATATACTTTTGTTCTCAGATGTTTCGTTAAAAGAATTCAAATCATTTCGAAAAAGTGTGTTCAGAAAAAAGGCACACAGCAATCGATATCAGAATTTTCATTATCATTATTGAGAAAAATCAATACCCTTCAATTTTCATAGAGAGCGCCACATCAAGTTTAGCGAAGAAAATTTGGGACAAAAATATAATGACAATCAAGGACCAACATGAAACCCTCAAAAACAATCTATTTCATCAGATTTCATTCATCATGTTCATGAACTATCGGCAGAAATGAGATGAGTTGGATATAAACTCGACATAAGATCTGTTTTCTAAACCAGAAACTCAACTGCACCACATGAGTTAGAGATATTGACTTAAATTTCAAAAAAATATAGATTAAATGAGATTTTGAGGTGAAAATTCATATTAATATTGATTTCAAGTTGCAGGACATAAAATTAATTTCAGCCTGTAGGTCTGCAGCGTATACAGGGTGAGACTATCAATACATTGTATGGCCTCCATGGGCATCAATAACAGTTTGACATCTTCTTTGCATACTACACACGAGGTTGTTGAACATTTAGGAATTTGGTTCCATAAACGTGGCAGAGGCTCTCTCAGATCATTTAAGGATTCTAGGGTAGGTTGATGATTATTCTATTCTTCTTTGGAGAATTACCAATGCATGTTCTAAGCAATTCAAATCTGGTGAGTGTAGACGTATTGGTAAATGTGGAATATCAAGCTCCTCGTGCGCATTATCAACTATGGCTGCACGATGCGGTCTAGCGTTATCGTCTAGAAATTAAAAAGTATCACCAAAAGCAGCGTGAAAATTTGGCACAACATTGTCAATGACATGCTCTCTATAGTGTGAGGCGGTTATATTCCCAGGACAAATATGTAGATATCTACACCAATGAATAAGGATCTAAAAATCATCTGAATGATTCAAACTCGTAAAATAATGATATTAAATATAAAATATGGAGGTTCATTTCGAGTTATCAAATCAACTTGACGTATAGGTAGATATGGTTCATAAATGCAAATGAAAGAACAATGAACCTCCCCCATACGCGGTCGCAATGTGTGCACTCAAGAAAACTATATTAATTTCATCTCACTTATCAAGTTAGAATAGACAACATTGAATGAACCAATATCAGACCTCGAGTTAACACAGTTGGGGGTTTTTTATCGATAAAATCTTCTTGAAACTACGCTTAAACAAATTGGTCCGCTTCGTCAGAATTTTCGCACTTTTAACGTTTTTCTTCAATACAGATGTTTTTTCCCAGCAGGAATAAAAAATATGATATTATCAGATTTTGAATGTATTGGCTCCATTCGAAAATCAGTTGTTCTCGATCAATTCTAGTGATCAATAGTTTTTTCTTTCGTTTGATTTTCTACCCTTGATCGCTATGCAACGCAAAACACAAAATTTGACACAAGAGGAATGTGTCAAAGCGGTAGTTTTGCAAGAAGAAGGTGCACATACACAAAAATTGCAGAAAGGTTTGGAGTTTTCCATACAATTGTTTACAGAATGTTGCAGCGATTCAGGGAGACAGGTATGAGTGTCTAAAGACCAGGACAGGGTAGACCACGGGTGCCATTCAAGAACTTTACTTGAGAGTTTCTTCGGTTAGACAACGCTCGTCTCCTTAAAAATCAGCTTGAGTAAACTCATGGGGTGCAAATTAGCACTAAGACAATAAGAAATCGCCTCAGATTATATGATTTAAGGCCTCGTGTCGCCGCAAGAGGCCCAGCAATAACCCCAGCCCATCGAAGGGCGCGTTTGGATTTTGAGGGAGAGCATATCCATTCAAGAACGTTTCTTGAGAGTTTCTTCGTTGACACAACGGTCTGCAACCTCTCGCCTCCCTCAAAATCAGCTTGAGCAAACTCATGAGGTGCGAATTAGCACTCAAACAATAAGAAATCGCCTCAGAGAATATAATTTAAGGCCTCGTGTCGTGGCAAGAGGCCCAGCTCTTACCCCAGCCCATGGAAGGCGAGTTTGGACTTTGCGAGAGAGCATATCCATCAGGAAGAGGCCGATTTGAAAAGAGTTCTCTTCACAGATGAGTCTAGATTCTGCCTCTACCATTGTGATCGACCTTCCCTTATATACAGACGTCCACATGCAAAATATGCTCAGTGAAATTTCCTGAATACTACTGGTTTCGGGGAGGGATCGATAGGGTATGGGGTGGAATATTTTTGACTTCTCGCACAGACCTAGTGGTCGTTGATAATGGAGCTATGAATGCTGATAAGTACATAATGAACATTCTCGAAAAGCATGTAGTGCCATGTGCCCCATGCATTGGTGAAAATTCCTTTTTTATGGACGATAATGCTAGACCCTATCGTGCGCGCATCATTCAGGAGTACCTTGAAGAGTTTCTCGAATGAGAAAGAAGTTCAGATCTCAATCCGATTGAGCAGCTTCGGACAACCTCAATAGAAGGCTGAGAAGTTCAGAAAATCATCCAGCTACTCTTGATGACTTAGGAATCCAACTCGGAGAAATCTGGGAAGGATTAGATCAGAACATTTTAAGATCACTCATTTTGAGTATGAACTATCGTTGCCAAGCTGTAATTAACGCAAGGGGTGGAAATACTAAGTATTAAATCATTTATCAGCATTTCAGTATTTTGAAAGTTGTTTATTTCTCTTCTTTCACATAAGATTCGGTGAAATTCTGAAATTTTCCTCCATTGAATGTATCTTGTTTCGTTCAAAACCTTCCTGAGAGAACATGAAAAATAAGTCAAAGAGTCAATTCAGAGTTAACTTTCATTAAAATTGCGTAAAGTTTTTTGCGCAGAGTACCATTATTGAATTGTCAGAATGTTAAAATCCTAATTGATTGAAAAAAACTCATTAGAGCTCATTGTGAACTGCTCGCTGTTCTCTTCAGTAACCCTCATCCTTATCATGTTTAGGAAAAGAGGAAATGTCGAGCAGATAGCATCCGAGAAAGGGTTTCGCGACACAAACAGGACTCGATTCCGGAACAGCGTTTCCTCATTCAGGCCTTCTGTCAAATTTCAAAGGGTAAGAATCGCGTATCGGCATTCGTTATTCGCATCCGTTCCGGCAATGTACAGTCTGGTGATCAAAACAGTCGTTTTCATTTCCATCAATTACTTCCGCGCGAAAGAACGGGAGCCAAGCTGGTGCAAAAAGTGAAGTTGCAATGCGAAAGACATAAGTATTAAAGGGTTCGGTCGGCTCGAACATCAAACAATCGGCTCACGTACCCCGGCCAGAATTTACACTTCTGAAAAGTTCCTTGAATACCGGCCTAACGATTCGAACTGTTCGAACGTGAAAAACATCAAAACAAATCGAACAAAAATTCGTACATACGAAGAGCGGAATGCCGATGATTCTGCATGGAAATCTATAGAAATCCTCTCGGATCTTTTATTGCTAACGATTCGGCCACTTAGATCCTCCGAGCATTATCTATTTTATCGCAGGGAGATCCTGATAGGGCCGGTTCTTCTTGAATAAATGATGTAGGGCAAGACTGGATGCCCTGGTAAGCCTGCAGATAATACCGATGGGAGAGGTGATGGATAGCGACGGAAAAAACTTTCTGCAGAGCTTGAAACACATGACCGATTCTCAAACAAACGAGGACGACTACCTTTAGGCGACTGTTTGGGTTTCAATTCCGAGATGGTCGCATCTAATTCAGCGCTTCAACGCATCGCTACCTTTTGCCAAATCGACTTTCAGATGAGCAAGGGAAAACTGGGAGAAAGTGATGATCCGCATGACAATCGTTTTACTTCGATCTGCTCTCAGGAACTGGATAGCGATTAAGGCATTTTCTCGAACTGTAATCGTCAAGATCACGTTTAAGTTACGTATTTATTTATTCGATTATATCTAGTCTTGGTGCGAAGGATACAGGAATAATAATTAACGAATAACTCATAGAAGAGATAACTTTCCCCTTTGGAGTCTTCAAAGATATTGGAATTCTTCAGATCTGTGGAACTGGATGGCGAGCTGTAAATGACTCTTTCAGGGGGCACGATAAACCTTAGGTGGTAGTGGACTGTAACCCCTTTCTAACTATAACTTTAATGTTGAATCATTTCTAGTGTGTGAAGGTCAGCATGACTTCAACGATGATTGCAGTTCTTATATTTTGAGGGGTTTTGAACATTGATAATTCAAAATACCATATTCAATTAACTTATCTAGGCTCTTCATCGAAGATTTGAGATCCTATGAATTCTTCATTTGGAATTTATTCTATTTTGGTTTATCTATGTTTCAGAGTTGGAACAAAATAATGTACTTTCCTTCTTAGATGTTTCAATAAGAAAATTTCCAGATCATTTTGAAAGAAGTATGTTCAGAAAAGAAAAAGACACACACAAATAAATATCTAAATATTTATTCTTATCATCAAATGAGTGTTGAAAGAGGTATCATAAAAACACTTTATGATAGAGCGCAATTAATTCCATAGACAACTGAAATACGAAATGACGAAATTAATTTCATTGAAGATATTCTTGAGGATAATCAATATCCAACTAATTTCACAGAAAAAACTGTTTCAAATTTAGAGAAAACAATTTTTGCTTCGAAACGATAATAACAATCAAGAACCAACAACAAACCGTCAAGAACAACAATTTTAATGAATTTGATTCCTTATGTTCATGGGACTTTCAGAAAGAATTGGTTCCAAATTCAACATGAGAACTGTCTTCAAAACAAAAAATGAATCACGATCTTTATTTACAAAAACTAAACCTTTGAATGAGAACCAAATATCAAGAAATTGTATTTACAATATTCCCCGTATTTGTGGAAAATCTTATACAGGAGAAACATCAAGCCCATTAGAAATCAGAAAACGTGAACATAGAATAACATAAAAAATAGAGATATTGGTAGATCGCAGATAGCAGATAATGTGTGTTTCAAACACCGGTAATCACATGATAAATTGGAATGGCACATAATTTCTTATGATGAAACCTGATGGTTATAAAAAAAAAATTAAGGAGTCAGCTTGTATTTTGTTGAATGAGGCTAATTATCTCGTCAATTCTTCAGTAGGAATAAATCGAATTTGGATGGATTTATTGAAAAAAAAACTAGTTTCAAGCTATTTTGACATATAATAATTATATATTAACATTATATTATATTATATTATTCAAAATATGTTTCTAATTGTTTCTTGTTTCAGAGACTGGGAGAGAAAACCCAAATTGAGTTTTCAAATGATTAAAGTTTTTAATTTAAATAATAGAAAAAAGCATCTGCGTGAAACCTGTGCATTAAATTGTCAGGGGCAATTCTTAGAAAAAAAAACCTTTCCTAACAATGAAACAAGAAATAAGACTTCGAACTATCAAGCTTTGAAACATTTTTGAAGTCTGGATATATCAAACTTTTTCAATTCATAACTCAGAAAATTTTGAATTTAAGAATTTTTCTGATATAAACTCCAAAACGTTACACAGTTTGATAGTTCGAAGGGTTATTTCTTGTTTCATTTTTATAGGCAACCATGTTTTCAAAGGAATTGGCTCCTGACAAATTAGTGCACAAGTTTCTTCTAATATTTGAAATATTTTTTTGATTGTTTTTTAGTCCAGAGACTGCGGAAAAGACACTGAAAAGTTTCAAAAGAAACAGTTAGGTCTTGTTCAGTTAAGACAAATTAGGTGCTTCGCTCTACACGACAGATAACTTTTCGACAATGTGTTGTCGTCTCGGCAACATTTCGCAAGAAAATTTTTTTGGTTGAAATATTTCTTACAAGTTAAAATTCTTGAAATGAGACTTGATTTCTTTTCCACTTGTAAATGGTGATATCCCTGTTGAAATCATTCAGAATAGTAGGTATCCTTTTGTGGTGAACATCACCAAGTCCTAGACATAGAGGAAAGGAAAGGTCCTAATTTGAACCGGATCTCGAATTGAACCCTTAGTTTCATTTAAATATTAATTGTGTTAGAGGAGCTGGACGTTAAACCTTATACGTTGTCCACCAGTAGTCTGAACGGTTTGGATAATTTCAGTAATGACATGCGATATAAAATAAGTTTATCTTTCTTAAGCTACATTTTGAGCAAACTTTTGATCTGGTCCAAAATGAACAACTTTCATTTTCTTCAAAGTTAATTTATCTCAAGGTATGAAAGATGAAAAATGTGATGAGAGAAGCGCTAATAGCCCATCAAAATGGGATAAATTGAGATGGCTATAAGGTGTAAAATATCCAAGGAAACTGTTGAACGCAAAATTGACGACAAAAATCAACATATTCGCAGAAGGGAACTCAATATTGTATGTTTTTATGTAACTGAATTCATCCAAGAACTGTGTACAGGGTGGCATAATTCGATGTTTCAGCACTACAACTTTTGAACCAGAGGAGATAGACAAAATCTGATACCCCATTCTCGATCTCTTTTTCGGAGAAACTGACAAGAGTAGTATTCATTTTTGGCTACCTTCTTTTCGAGTTATAAGCGAAAATTGGAAAAAATGGTGATATCGAGAAAATTTATATCTCCGCCAATACTGATGATAAAGCTCTGAAATTAAAACATTATACAGGCACTTTTCTACGTAGAATCCAGTGGCATGCTCGCCATTTTGCAGCATTTTTAATTACGAAGCTATGACACAAGTTATGTTTTTTTGAAGAGGAACACTAGATTTCTTTGCCATTTTCTGAAAGCTTAATTTTTTCTGATTTCAAAAATATATAACATCGCATGGTTCGTATCAATAAATCAATATGAGTATAGAAATTGGTCAAGAACATCAGAGTTTCAATACTTTCTATGGTTTCAATTGTCGATAAGCACGAAAAATTCAGTATCGTATAATTACCACAACTTCTTTCTAGTAGTCTTTTCATTTCTATGCTCTTGTTATGAGAAGCTACATTTTTCTGTGCTCATCAACAGTTGAAACCATAGAAAGTATTGAGACTCACATGAAAAAAGGTTTTTGACCAATTTCTATACTCATAGTGATACAAACTTTACGATGTTATATTTTATTGAATTCAGAAAATGTCACAGAAATATATTGTTTTCATTTAAAAAAAACATAACTTTGGATCATAGCTTCGTAATTGAAAATGGTGCAGAAAAGACGAGCATGCCACTGGATTCTACGTTAAAAAGTGCCCGTAGAATGTTTTAACTTCAGAGCTCTATCATAAGTATTAGCGGAGATATAAATTTTTTTCGACATCGCCATTTTTCCAATTTTCGCCTATAACTCGAAAAAAAAAGAAGGTAGCCAAAATTGTTAGTTTCTCCGAAAAAGAGATCGAGAATGGGGTATCAGATTTGTTTATCTCTTCTGGTTCAAAAGTTGTAGTGCTAAAACATCGAAATATGCCCACCTTGTACATTGTTTTATGACGAATTAAATTATAAATTCAATCAAAGTTTATTCTTCAACAAAAGAAAATAGACATAATCGAATCTGGAGTACCTGTATTTCAATATAAGACACCAGTTTCCTTGTTACATGTAACAAAAGTATTTCCTTAAGGGGGCCAATATAAGAATCTCTTCCTATATCTTCTGCAAAATGGTGCAATCTGTCAATAAAATCGGAAACTACAACTTCTGAATAAAAATCGAACCTATTTCGAGGCGAAAAATAATCCCAGGAAAGGTTTTGTACAATCGATTAATAAGGAACACTATTAATAAATTCATCATCGTACTTCGTTCCGACAGAGGACAAAGCCAGCGTTTGCAGTTTGAAGTGAAAAGAATATCTGGAGTTTGTTATTCGTCCTGGGTAGACTGAATGGGTATTGATATAAATAAATGATTTTTATCCAGCCCAGTCACGGTAAGGTTTCCACTGGATAGCACAACGAGAATCTTCATTTGTCGATATTTGGCTCCCGCATCACGTGTGGAAAAAAGCGGATGGATGAATTTTTCAGAAGACGCTGAACGCGATGTCCACCACAGAGGACTTATACGTGGAAAAGGAAATAAACTGCTGGTATTGATTCGTCCGAGTCCTCGGTTCACTTCATTTCAGAACGATCTGTTTAATGTACAGCCAGTCTAAGGTCTGAACCTACAGCGACCTTCACCGAGCTGATAATACAGTTTTTTTTTAATTTTATTTATTTGCACAATTTTTACAATTTTTAATAAATTTTCCAAAATCTACGAGCACCTAGGTGAAGTACTTGTGTGGGCCCATTAATAATTACATTCATAATATAATTGTATTCATTTCACGGACAGAATACAACATACATGCACAACTTTACATCTTACAATAAACACAGAATGATCCAACAATCCACCCATAACAGCATTCCCCCCTGTGATCTTAAATTGAAAACAAACTTTGATGCTCAAAGCGGAAGAATCCGCTTCCTTCATAATTTTTTTTTCTTTTTTTGAGTGACCCCATTTGATTTGGCAACAATTGAAACATTTTGGACCCAGATATATTATAGATCGTTGATTCAATGATCTTTTACTCTGTGCCACTATGATATGCTTCTCCAAATTTATTCTTGTCCGATGGTGATGGTTTATTAGGTTTGGAGTTAAGTTGTTAAAGTTTATCTGTGGGATATAACTTTGGTTTTTGAAACATAATCTTTAAAACTGAATTTTGAACAATTTTCAGTAATTCCAAAGTTGTCCAGAAAAAGTGTGGGGTATTTATATGTTTAATCAAAAGAAAACCACAAATCAGAGGTAGAATTTGTCCTTATTCAAATTCAGGAAAATTTTTTTTAAATTGCGTGAAAATGATTATGTTGTCCAAACGTTAACCCCCGCGCTGCTGGCACTTTTCTGGTAGAACACCAAAATTAGCCATCACGCTTCTACACATTTTTAATAACTTTGCAGACGTTTCGTGGATATGCTTCTATTAACTCAGGACAGAAAATTGTAAACAGTAGAGCGTTACTTTGATATTCTGTTCTCTTGTAATGAAAAACTGGCTAAGGAGTGTTTTTTGTGTAGCTCAGAAAATTCTTTCATTGAATTTATCGATGAAGCAATCGCACAATAGAAAAATCTTTCATTTTTTCACCACTGTTGACATTTTGTGTTTTTTCTTCTATGTTGTAATAATCATGAACTTTTTGGAATTTTCAACGGCGTTTCTTTGAAGAAGACAACATACGTCCATCGACGTTGAAAAGTCCAAAAACTCCACGGATGATACAACATCAAATAAAACACACTAAATTTTAACAGTGGTGAAAAAATTAGAGATTTCTCTGTTGTGTCATTGCTTGAGTCTTTGAATATATAGAAATGTTTTGGTTTCATGTTGAATGTTTATTTTTTCAATAATCATTTTGACTGAATTTGTATATTTATTAAATGTAATTTTCAGTCCTGTGGAAGTACAAATATATCCACGAAGCAAAGTTATAGAAAAGCGTTTCAAACATCAATCGTCTTATCAACAATGTTAAACTTGTTTAATTACACTGGGCACAGTATGGAAATCTCAAAATAATTTAACAACTGAAGGTGTTCTCAATGTTAATTATTTTTATCAGAATTATGAATGCATATATTATCCACTTTCAACGTTTCTCCTCAATACAGATGTTTTTTCGCAGCAGGAATAAAAAAATATGATATTATCAGATTTCGAATGTATTGGCTCCATTCTAAAATCAGTTGTTCTCGATCAATTCTACTGATCCATAGTTTTTCTTTCGTTTGATTTTCTACCCTCGATCGCTATGCAACGCCAAACACGCAATTTGACCCAAGAGGAATGTGCCCAAGCGGTAGTTCTGCGAGAAAAAGGGTGGACATACACAAGAATTGCAGAAAGGTTTGGAGTTTCCCATACAAGTGTGTCCAGAATGTTGCAGCGATTCAGGGAGACAGGTATGAATGTCCGAAGACTAGGACAGGGTAGACCACGGGTAACTGCCATTCAATAACGTTACTTGAGAGTTTCTTTCTTGAGACAACGGTTTGCAACCGCTCGCCTCCTTCAAAATCAGCTTGAGCAAACTCATCGGGTGCAAATTAGCACTCAGACAATAAGAAATCGCCGCAAGTGGCCCAATTCTTACTCTTGAATTTTGCGAGAGAGCATATCCATTGGGAAGAGGCCGATTGGGAAAGAGTTCTCTTCACAGATGAGTCTAGATTCTGCGTCAACCATTGTGATCGACGTTCCCTTGTATACAGACGTCTACATGAAAAATATGCTCAGTGCAATTTCCTGAATACTACTAGTGTCGTTAGAGGTATGGGGTGGAATATCTTTGACTGCTCGTACAGACCTAGAGTCGTTGATAATGGAGCTATAAATGCTGATAAGTATATACGGGACATTCTTGAAGAGCATGTAGTGCCATTTGCCCCATACATCGGTGAAAATTTCATTTTTATGGACGATAATGCCAGAACATATCGTGCGCGCATCGTTCAGAAGTACCTTGAAGAGGTCTCTCGAATGGAATATCCAGCAAGAAGTCCAGATCTCAATCCGATTGAGCTGGTTTGGGACAACCTCAATAGAAATACAGAAAATCATCCAGCTACTCTTATTGATTTAGGAATCCAGCTCGGAGAAATCTGGGAAGGATAAGATCAGAACATTTTGAGATCACTCATTTTGAGTATGAACCGTCGTTGCCGAGCTGTAATTAACTCAAGAGGTGGAAATTTCAAGTATTGAATTACTTATCAGCATTTCAGTATTTTGAAATTTGTTCATTTCTCTTCTTTCACATACGATTCGATGAAATCCTGAATTTTTTTTTCATGTAATGTGTCTTGTTTCGTTAAAAACCTTCCCGAGAGAACATAAAAAAATAAGTTATGAAGTCAATGTAGAGTTAACTTTCGTTTAAATAGAGATTTCCAGAATATGCGTTAATTTTTTGGAGCAGTGCATATTCTATTATAGGAAATTCATTATAAAATTGGTTCTATTCTATTATCAGCTGGGTGAAGGTCGATGTAGGTTTGGATCTTCTACTGAGCGTGCTACAGTACCCTCTCGTCAATCAATCAGACCTTATTCTGACACTGTTGCCAAAGAGGGGATTTTTTGCGTTCAACAAAGCCTCAAAGGTGAATCGCTGGCCGGTATCACGTCGTCATCAGCCATCTAACTCCATTTCTTCCCCGCCAAACCCTCACATTCCTCGTAACTGCCGAAACGTGGACCATTTCTCCTTACCGGAAGAAATGTACCCGATATATAAGCCTCAGAATACACAGCCATGGCAACCTCGAACGCCATTTTCCGGGGGGGTGGTGAATTATACCCAACAGAAAAAGATCTGAATTACGTAAAACGGCCCGAATAAATTGATGGGGTATAACGGGACAGACGGAAAACCCGCAGAAACTTGCGGCCGTGAACAGTTTAGAGTTGAATCGCGAAAAACGCGGGGAAAAAAAACATTTACTGCATCCTCGGAGTTTAGAAGGTTTTGTCACGGCTCCTTAACGCTACCGGCGTCGAAGTAGCCTTTATGTTATTCCTCATTGTGTATATTCATTCTGTTCTATCCTGGGCGCTAGGCTGACAAATTCGGGGTTTTGTAAGGGTGGAAGGTCCGGCGAAATGAGATTTCAAGTCGATGCCCGAATAGCTAGAGACTCCGTTTCAACGATCCAGAAACTCCGGAATATATTCAAATTGGAATGGATTTATGAAGTGGCGAGATAGCCATTTCATCCACCTTCAAAACTGGTTAAGTTTCTGCTGCATTTTAATGGTAGAGTGAGAGTTGTGGGAAGAAGGATTCTGAGTATCGACGATATTATTACAAACTACTTACCTTAAGTTTTTTAAAGTCAGAATTTTCTTGGCAAGCGGTGGGATTTGTCAAAAGGAATAATATCAATGAATTAGTTTGGATATTAGTTTGGATAGGTTTGAAGTTCTCAAACAAGAAAAACCACTTGTGTACAAAGCCGACGTTTCGTTTATTATATGAACATTCTCAGGGTACTAAAACAAAACAACAAGTGAATCTAAATGAGCCAAAATGATTACATAATTGCTAAAAGAAACCTCTTTTATGGAAAAATTGGAGAAACAATGAAGATTGATCCAGAAACAATCAATAAACAGACAATTTAAAAGACTTCATAACTTTTCTTTTTCATCTTTTTCTTTTCCTTAAAATTGTGACAAAAACGTAAAGGAGGAGAAACTTAAGTGATTGTTATTGTTTGTTTGAATCCGGTTTGACAAAGAGAACCACATAGTACTGTAAGTAACTTCACGAACATCTTTATGTGGTATAAGTTCACAATTTATTTCATTGGAACGAGAATAGTACTTGATTTCTTACAGCACGTCTCAAGTAGTTTCTCCTCCTTTTTATTTTTGTCACCATTTTGAAAAAAAGAAAAAGATGAAGAAGAAAAATTATCAGGTATTTTGAATTGTATGTTAACTAATTGTTTCTCTATCAATCTTTATTAATCTTTCGATTGTTCCATGAAAGAATTTTCTTTTAGTAACTGTGTGATCGTTTCGGCTCATTCAGATTCACCTGTTGTTTTGTTCTAGTGCCCTGAGGATGTTTATTTAATAAACGAAACGTCGGCTTCGTACACAAGTGGTTTTTCTTGTTTGAGACCTTCAAACCTATCCAAACTAATTCATTATTCGTCGATTAGTTTGTTAACACTACTTCAGAAATAATATTGCAAGGAGAAACCTACTTCAATCTTATATTTAAAATGCAAAAGTTTGTGAGGATCTGAATATGGATGTTATGGTATCGGCTGGGATATGTTTCAACGGGCGCACCGATCTACACATTTGTCCTGGGAATATGACTTACACTTTAAAAAGCATGTCATTGATAATGTTTCGCCAAATTTTCACGCTGCTATTGGTGAAACTTTTCAATTTCTAGACGATGCTCCAGAGAAGATTAGATAATCATCAACCTACCCCAGAATTCTTAAATGATCTGAGAGAGCTTCTGCCCCGTTTAAAGAACCAAATTCCTCAAGAAATGTTCAACAACCTCGTGTGTAGTATGCGAAGAAGATGACAAGCTGTTATCGATGCCCGTGGAGGCCATACATTGAATTGCATATTCTCTGGGAAGAAAATTTCGTTATTTAACTCGATTTTTCTTAACCACCCTTTTATGCTGCTACAGGCTATAATTTATAATATTTCCGGCAACTTGAAATCATATCAATCATCACAAAATCTCATTCTACTTCTATTTTCACCAGGTCGTTGACGTACAATATTTAAAGATAATACAATGATTTGTCTCTCCCCTTGAAATCTTATAGCTTATATTCCTTTAAGAAGAGATAAAGAAAATATTTGATGAATGACACATTCCAATGTTGACTCTGTGTGGGTATTTCTGTTTCGCTTAATTGGACATTATGTAATTTTTGTGGTTGCTCTACCTTTTATTCTCTGATTAATTTTGACCTACAAAATTCAATAATACCTGTTAACTTACTTTTGATCGGTTTATACTGACGTAAGTATCCCTTTTGCAGACAGTTTCATTCATTCGAAGTTGTATAATGTTTTGTACTTTCTGCAAATAAATATTCACTTACTTACTTACTATTTAAACTCTATTTTTTTGCAATTTAAGTCAATATTCCTAACTCATGTGCAGTTGTTTATATTATATAGTTTTTGAAATGAATATTCGTTCAACACGTGAATCACAACTACGTCTCAACCCTTGCGTCTTCAAGAACATAAGTCGAGAAACAACCCCAACAGTTGTATATATATTCATTTTCCTCGAATTGCTTTCTACAATTCGCTCCTTTTCAAGGCGGGTACGAGCGATTCCTCATCATTTTGTTTTTTTCCTCATCTCAATCGAATTTCCTAACTTATGAGATGAAAACAGGCAAGAGATGATGAAAAGTTTCTTCCGTTTTACCGGATGTAGAATCGAACAGTTGTCACGAGCACATGTACGATCTCTCTTTCCGTTTGACGCGCAAATGGTTTCCTCATTCAGATCGCGGCAACTGCATCGATGTCAAAAGAGCCGTGAAACAGCTTCCGCAGTTTTGCGCCCTTGTCGTATAATGAATAAATGTCGCGACAGAATGCGCAAACCGCATCGAATGTTATGTAGATATAGTGACTGACAGCGGGCGAAGAACGACCCGACATTTTTATCACGTAACTCTTTGAAACTATCGATGGTTTAGATTCTTCCGGAAGCTGTATCATTCCCACTTATTAGAAGAAGTGCCTAATAAGAAGCTGAATCGACCTTCACCGAGCTGATTATTCAGGGTCCAGAAATGGTGTGGGGCATGGGCGTACCGAGGTATGGGCAGGGGGGGCAGCTTTAATCCTGGGTACGCCCTTGGTGTGGGGTATTTGTATATTCAATAAAAACAAAACGACAAATCAGAAAAAGACTGTGTCTTCATCAAAATTCAGATAAGGTTGTGGAAAATTGCGTGGCTAAGATTATGCTGTCCAAATGTTAACCCTGGCCATGCTGGCACTCTTCTAATTGAACACGAAAATTAGCCATAACACGTCTACAACACATCTCTGGGTGATAGCTGCCATTTCATTGCGGATATTATGCTTCAATTCTTCTAAAGTTCGTTGTTTGTTTGTAAACACTTTCTGTTCAACCCTCAGACAGATGCACCTAATCTGTCAGATTAAGTGCATGGTTTTTTCTAGTTTCTCACTGCGGTGTTTGTCGCTCAGTGGTGGGTCTTTCAGTAGCTTCTTGATTTCATATCGCGATCATGTATGTGCAATATCAATATCGATTAAGTAAGTACGATAGAATATGATTTTTTCAGTATTTCTGGATGAAAAAATTGTGTACTCGCGCTCCGAACACCCGAACAAAAGAACAAGTAAAGATATATTTCATATTTTTTTGCAATTCTTGATATAATCTGTGAGCTGAAATGAGCCCGCTTGAGTTTTCGAGTATTTTTTTTCAGGGTATAATGGCTTCAAACTCAAGAAAATGCAAGTAAATCAAAATCACCGTATGTTTCAAATGCATATTTTGGGAAAGTATTCTAGAAATTATAGTAAAATATACGAATATAAATATAAAGATAAAGGGAAACAAAACTTCACTAGAGAAAGGAATGCTAAATCGACTGATATCGTACAATATAAAAGTTCCATTGTTCTAGTTTACCTGGCAGCGGAATAATAGACACTTGTTTTTGTTTCATATATAATCACAATTACATTTTGTTTTTATACAAATATCCTTGTTATATTGAAAGCCGCAGAATTATCTTTCTTTAATTTCTAGCCTCAATTTTTATTTCTATCTTGGATTTTTCTTTATATATTATGTGTATTTAAATGATAAAACTATTTTTCAACGACCTCCCCATTTTCTATCAAATTTTCTCATTAAAACATGAATTTCCCGACTCAATCTCACAGATGAGTTGCGCCAGAAACCGTTAGGATTAGGGTTGCGCCTTACCGAAGGTTAAGGTATCCCCATGAAAAATAATCAAGAGGTGTTAGTTTGTGGACCAGTTGCCATGACGAGAGATCCAGTTTTTCTTTGCATATGCTGCATGAATGTTCTTATTTTGAAATGGAGTCAGTTCATCAACGTCTTCGATTTGAAACGAGTTTTTTAAAAATGCCAAGACGTAAATTAACAAACGCTGAGGCAAATAGGGCTATCGGAAAGCTACAGGGTGGCCTAACTCAGATTGTTGTAGCGTAAAGGCTCCAAGTCAGCCAAAGTGTGATACCTCGACTTTGTAGTAGGTTCAGGGAAAAAAGTTCCGTATTGGAAAGACCAAGGCTTGGTGGGCGACGAAAAACAACTCCTGCTCAGAATCGTTTCATCACCGTTTCGGCGAGAAGAAAGCCTACATCTATGTATAGAATGCTACGGAATACTTTTCAAAATGCATATGCGGTCCAAGTTTCCATAGAAACCATCTGACGGAGGTTGAGGGAGGTGAATCTAGGTTCTAGACGTCTATTAAGAGGAGTTCCATTAACACGTGACTATAATCATCAAAGACTGTAGTGAGCAAGCAATATATCAATTGGAACGATCAATGTTCAATCCAGATATGGACGATTTTCGGATTCTCGAAGAATAAGGGTATGGACAAACCCACGCATACTCAGTATTAGTCACTATTTCCAAGAAGTCCATCCAATCCGAGGGTAGTGTTGTGGTATGGGCCAGGATATGTTTCAACGTAGGCACAGATCCACAGATTTATCCTAGGAATATGACCACCTTACACTATAAAGAGCATGTCATTGACGTCTAGAATATACTACAAATTGGACCATTTAAATGTTTTTGTACGACCGATATTAACTGAAATAGCTATTGAGTAAAATATAAACAATCACCCTGTACTTTCTCAAAACTATGTAAGAAAAATGATGAAATCTTTATAAGATTTTTTAGCGTTATATGCTCACCACCTCTAGACTTCTTGACCTCAGATAGAACTCAATTTATTTCTCCTTTTTTTTTTGTTTTATTCTTTGTCTTCTTCAATTAGTTTCATTTCGCTAACATGGAAAGAAGTTCTCAAAATCGTTCTGGCAAATCGTTTACTTAAAATGCACATGAAAGCTGACATTGTAATGACATAAGATATTAGTGTATTTGCGAATTGGCGGAAAACTCTGGACATCGAAAATCTTCGATCAAGGAAAACAAAGAATCGATTTTTCAGAGCAGTGTATGGATCTATTCATCCTTGGAAAATCTGAATATTTCAAAGACCGCAGCACTACATCCAGAAAAAAAATCGGCAGTTACGGTGTCGTAGATTGGGATAATGAAGGAATACCCTTCATCTAAAAAAAATCATCAACAATATAAGGCAATTCTAAAAACACCTGTTTTTACGTATACCACGAACGTCTGCTGGGAAGCATGAATGCAGGATTGAAATGAAAAGTGCCCGAAACATTTGGACAGTTACGGATGGCAGCATCGACCAAATTTCATCGGAAATAATCGAGCGTGAAAACCGTCCTCTGTCCAATTATTTCTTGGATGTCCTTCCTCGCCCTGTCATTTATAAAGACATATCTCCCAATAAAATTTCACAAATCGATTCCGTTGTCCATTACCACTGATACTGCCCGGAACTGCAATAACCGAGGTTATAGCGAATTATTTAGAAATAGCGGGAAAAACATGTCATCATGTTTTCGAGATACGGTAATTTGTATTTATCAATATATTTATCAGACTGGCCGTTAAAAAATGTTCGTGCTCCAAGTGGATTTTTCTAAAGTTCAACAAAAAGTGGAGCGATCCTCCAAATTTCAGCTAGTGAATTTTTCTATTTTTATAAATATGATTTTCATCAATTTTTTACTTTATTCTTGAATTCTTTTCTATTGATATCAGAAACTAAATTGCAGACACATGAGTATGATCCTGGTCACATTTTTCACGCTATTATTCGAAGATATTATTGACACACAATTCAAGAACACATGAGAAAAATTCTACATAGAATAACGTGTTAAATATTGTCGATGTATTATTATCTTAAATGTTTCCTTCTTGAAGTTTTTCTGAATACACAAAATAATTTTCAAGTAAATTCTTTCACGACTGTTTGTTTCGAGGAATCAGGATATTCCTTTCTGTAGTCTGAAAATACCTGGATTAAAAATTGCTTCTTGTTTTCATGAAATGGTTTGATGAAATATTCACGTAGCCTTCTAATAAACTCATAGCTCTTTTTGTAGTAGCGTTTACGACTTTAAAATCTTTCCCAATTTCCAGGCCCTTGGAATAAATAAAATGAAAAATTGATGAAAATCATATTTAAAAAAAAATTGAAAATTTCACCGGCACGCCTTAATATTGAGATAGAGAGCTGGAATTTGGAGGATTGCTTCTCTTTTCGTTCAACTTCAGGATAATCAACATTTTTTTTACGGCCAGTCTAATATTTATATACAGGAGTTTATTTTTTAAACTTGCCAAACCAATTAAGTTCGAAAAAAGTTCATGTCAATTTTTATTGAGAGGGGGACATATTTTCAGCACACTTATAAGCAGAGTAGAAGTTATCACCCTTAAATTCCTGATAGAGAATAGAGCTATACCTCGTATGAAAATCGATACTACAGTTTTGCAAGTTTCAAGACTCTCTCGAGTATTTACAGGCATTCATACTGAATCTGGTACTATGAAAGAACCTGAGGATTTGATTAAGCAAGAATATCGCTATCGCTATATTTCACTCGAAAGTTTTGCCTATGTGGGACAAACATTTAAGAACAAACTCTTTTATTCAGATGAATGTAGATGATAACGGTCATAGAAACATCTAGGTACATATTTATCATTCTTCCAGCAACGTTATCTACATTTATATAAAGAATTTTTGGAACGAAATATCGAATTGAACTATAGACTGTATTATCGTTTCACTAGTAATGGAAATCATTTCGATCATCTCATTTGAACAGTAGGTCGGTACACTAAGTACGTCGACCACCCTATAACTCTTTTAAAGACTCAATAAAAACATCCCAACTCTAGTACCTATTCATGCAGAGGAACCAATGTCTTTCACTTGAGGTGTAGCTCACCCTTTATTCCCTATTTGAAATTTATTGGCGACAACCCCTACCCTTAGGTTTGAGGAGATTTTTTCTTGACATTGTGCTCAAAATATGTCCCCCTCGGAATGAAAAGTTGGGTTTGAACAATGTTCGAATATAAACCTTCGAATCGTCATCAACAAACGTAACCCTTCGAAATCTATACCAAACTTTTTCATCAGACGAAATTGTGAAATTCTCAGAATCATGGATTGTCTAATTTATAATTTGACACATGTCAACACACAAAGATATGCAGTTATTCAAAAAATTGAAGGATTTGGTCTATTGAAGAATTCTGATATAGACTTCGAAAGGTCTATTGTTTTACGACTTTGAGGTTTTATTGTTTCTTCATTGTAGAATATAGTTTTTTCCATCTCAGAGATTCATATTCGGCGTGTGAAAGTTATTGATGGAATACTGTGTGACTCTGTATATATTATAAGGCGATGAAAAAAAAATACACCCATGCATTAAATTGAATTGTCTTTCCAACAAGGTGCTGCTCGACCCCTTTTTGCCTATTTAAAAATGAGAGATGTTAGGGGTTGCAGCTAGAGGGGAAGTGATGTCAAACTCATTTGAACACCTTTATATGTCCCCCTTCCAACAAAATCTGACCTGTCCGAGAGTTTTTTCTTTATTCCATCCCAAAGCTCAAAATTCCAGCCCACCCTGTATACTGGACACAATAAGTTGCCAACCATAATGAAAATAACTCTGTTGAAGAAAAGTTGGACATTACATAATTGTTTATGAACGCACCTTAGGAAATTCTACTTTCATGGTTTCTCTGATTTTCAGTAACGATATTTTCACATTTTTTTCCTTTGTAGGGTGATTTGAAATATTATAATTTCGACAGCCAATGGACAAAAACACACACTCGAATTACTCATTTCTAAAATCGATTCGGTATTTATGTTCACGGCGATTTATAACATTAGAACACGTAACATGGTTTATATTTTCCGCTTGAAATTATAATTTCGTGGAAAAATTGCTCTAACAAATGTTGTTGGCTTTAATATCCTGGAACAATACTGTGCATTTTATCATTTGCTCTATTATTGCGTGACGATACAAGAACGGCGAACGTAGATTTTTTACGGTTTAATCTGATCCGGGATATTTATTTTGGTATTTAAATAAGCATGACGAATGATGATAGCCTGAAAGCTATAGAGACAACGCTATGTCGATGCTTGCAGGGAGGGGAAAATGGTCATACAGGGTGTATAGGTGATCGAAAAATGAACATTATACTTCGAAAGAATTACTAAACGATTGTTTGAAATACACTACGCAAAAAAAGAAGAAGAAGAAGAAGAGAAAAATTAACGCACATTCTGAATATCTCAATTTTAATGAAAGTTAACTCTACATTGACTTTATAACTTATTTTTTATGTTCTCTTGGGAAGGTCTTGAATGAAAAAAGACACATTGAAAAAAAGAAAAATTCAGGATTTCACCGAATCTTATGTGAAAGAAGAGAAATGAACAATTTTCAAAATGCTGAAATGCTGATAAGTGATTTAATACTTGATATTTCCCCCTTGCGTTAATTACAGCTCAGCAACGACGGTTCATACTCAAAATGAGTGATCCTAAAATGATCTGATCTAATCCTTCCCAGATTTCTCCGAGTTGGATTCCTAAGTCATTAAGAGTAGCTGGATGATTTTCTGAACTTCTCAGCCTTTTATTGAAGTTGTCCCAAACCTGCTCAATCAGATTGAGATCTGGACTTCTTGATAGCCATTCCATTCAAGAGACTTCAACCTTCTCAAGGCACTCCTGAACGATGCGCGCACGATGGGGTCTGGCATTATCGTCCATACAAATGAGATTTTCACCACTTTTTAGGGCAAATGGCACTACATGCTCTTCAAGAATGTTCCTCATATACTTATCAGCATTCATAGCTCCATTATTAACGACCAATAGGTCTGTGTTAGCAGTCAAAGATATTCCACCCCATACCATAATCGATCCTCCCCCGAAACCAGTAGTATTCAAGAAATTGCACTGAGCATATCTTTCATGTGGACGTCTGTATACAAGGGAACGTCGATCACAATGCTAGAGGCAGAATCTAGACTCATCTGTGAAGAGAACTCTTTGCCAATCGGCCTCTTCCCAATGGATATGCTCTCTCGCAAAATCCAAACGCGCCCTTCGATGGGCTGGGGTAAGAGCTGGGCCTCTTGCCGCGATTCTCTGAGGCGATTTCTTATTGTCTGAGTGCTAAGTTGCATCCCATGAGTTTGCTCAAGTTGATTTTGAAGGAGGCGAGCGGTTGCAAACCGTTGTCTCAACAATTAAACTCTCAAGTAACGTTCTTGAATGGCAGTTGTTAACCGTGGACTACCCTGTCCTGGTCTTCGGACATTCATACCTGTCTCAATGAATCGCTGCAACATTCTGGACACACTTGTATGGGGAACTCCAAACCTTTCTGCAATTCTTGTGTATGTCCACCCTTCTTCTCGCAAAACTACCGCTTGGCACATTCCTCCAAACGAAAGAAAAACTATTGATCACTTGAATTCATCGAAAACAACTGATCTCAAAATAGAGCCAATACATTCAAAATCTCAATTATCATTGAGAATACCTTCAGTTGTAGAATAAATTTGAGATTTCCATGATGTGGGTTAATTTTTTTGCGCAGTTTATTTCAATACGATTCTTCAAGATGAAATCATCGACCATTAGGAAAAGAAAAACTTTTGTGTTACTTTTACTCAACTCAAGATTAGATTATCCTTCACTGCTCTTATTTGTCACAAATATCACGGTATCGGCCGCGAATTATAAGGAACAGGGGAGGAAAAAGAAGAGTAATAACAGAACATGCTTCAACGTCTTTTCACACTCGAGCAGTTAAAGGAAAGATCCACTGCTGCAGACATTGTATAACACACAATATTTCAGAACAGATCTCCTTATAACCCATTAACCACACATCGTGCCCACGGCAGAATAGTCTGTTGAATGAAACGTTCCTCCTTTGAATATCTTGCTGCATCCCCATGATTTCGCGAACGTTAAAAAAAGATACATACACTCTTGATTACTCACGGACTCGGAATGTTTCTCCCGTAATTTCACAGCAAACGATGGGAGTAAAAAGGAACATTTTCCGATACTACTGGAGCATATTTCACAACAATGGCACTTGAAAAAACCGCGGTCGTTTGTTGGGGTCTCACTTAATTCGTATACAGTGCGAGCTGGAACTAACGCACGAAATTTACAGTGTTGGGATAAAGGCAATATCTTTTGAACGGAGAGGACAATATTTTTGAAATTTTGCAGGTGCGTACAATGATGTTGATAATATACATTAGATAAAATACCCTCAACCTTTTAATTTCTACGGGACCTCCTGTATATCTTTGCAGATGTTGAAGGAATTCGAGATCTCGAATTCGTACATACTGGGTTCAGTGTGAAAAATCTGTAAACACTTGGAATTACTGTTCTGTCCATTCAAAATATACAGGGTGTCCCACCGGAGTGCCCATTAGAAATTTATAGAGAAATATTCATTCGATCCATTTCAAATTTTGTGTGGATATATAAGCTAAATAGACCTTCATTTATGATATATTTTCAAATATCAATGACTTCCGCTTAACCGGAAATGGTATCAACTTTCTTATTTTAAATGGAACACCCTGTATATTATAAGTTTTTTTGGTAGATCTTCGAATTCCACATTCATTTTATTTATCATTCCCTATAGCCATCTGAAGTCGTTTTCGAGTTATTCACTGTTTTGTGAAAAAAATACAAATTGAGCCTTGTAGAACACTGAAAATTCAATGAAAGCGCAACGCACAATCTCAGATCTGTTTTTTGAAATGGGCTACCGTATTTTTTTCACTCACATATGAATTTGTGAGGTGAAAATAAGTGGAGTCTATTCAGGGTTCCCTATATCTGAAATGTACCATTTTCGAGATATTCAGAAATAACTGTTAGCAACGAGCATATTATAATATGTGAGGTATCGATTATGATCTATGTCATCCTTTCATAAAAATCTTTGACTTATTCAGAATAATTTTCCATGCTTCTGTTGTTGATATTCCTCAAAACTTATATCATTGTTCAAAGAAAACGATCACTAGTTTTTTTACTGCTCATAATGAAAATAACGAGATATTTTCCGGAAAATATGACATACATATCGAAAGCTTAAATTGTAATGCAAAACTTATAAAGCAAGTCATGAAACTTCCTGAACTTTTATTCAGATATATCAGAATAGAAAATTGAGTCATAACACATTTTGAAAATTTCGTCCACCTACTTCCAAATATTTTTCCCACCTTTCCAATATTTCTTGGTTGGTGGATTTCCTTATTCATTCTGTAACAGAATTCTGCCAATACATTGCACGATTAATTTTTCAGTAAGAACAAACCTGGATTATTTTGAATAAAGTCATACAGAATCTTATGAAAGGGTGAACATAGATCATAATTGATACCTCACATATTATAATATGCTCGTTGCTAACAGTTATTTCTGAATCTCTCGAAAATGGTACATTTTAGATATAGGGAACCCTTAAAAGACTCTACTTATTTTTTCCTCACAAATTGAAATGGGAGTGAAAAAAATACAGTTTCTATTTGGAAAAATCGAATTTCTGCCTTTTTTGAATTCAAACTTTGACACACTAACAGTTTTTCCTGAATATCTCGAAAATGGTACATTTTGGATATAGGGAACCCTGAATAAACTCCACCTATTTTCACCTCACAAATTGATATGTGGGTAGAAAAAATATGGTTTCCATTTGAAAAAATAGAGTTTTTTGGCTTTTTTTTGAATTCCAACTTTGACACTCTCATTTTACCACCCAATATATCAAAACGTTATTTTCTCTACAGAGTTAGGGTGAATATCTTGTCAGTAACCCATTTCAAAAAACGGATCTGAGATTGCGCGTTGCGCTTTCAATGAATTCTCAGTGTTCTACAAGCCACAATTTGTAAATTTTTTCGAAAAACAGTGAATAACTGGAAAACGGCTCAAATGGCTATAGGGAGTGTTACATAAAATTAATGTGGAATTCGAAGATCTATCGAAAAAAGTCATAATATACAGGGTGTTCCATTTGAAATAAGAAAGTTGATACGACTTCCGGTGAAAGCGGAAGTCATTCATATTAAAAAATATATCATAAATGAAGGTCTTCTTGGCTTATATCTTCACACAAAATTTGGAAATGATCTAATTATTTATTTCCCCATAAACTTCTAATGGCACTCCCGGTGGGACACCCTGTATATTCTTCTCGCAACAATTGAAGGAAACGAAAAAATTTTCCGAATTTGTTGATGTTTTTCAACAGACTGTATCTCAGTGAAAAATGGTCGTATGAGAAAAAGAAAAACCAACTTTTGAATCTTGAAGACTCTAGTTTCTGAATTTATTGGTCCACAATTTTTTAGAGTACGGGTAGCCATGCAATCCTCGCATAAAGCACGAATAAAAATTTTTTTTATTCTCCAAATTTTTTTTGCTCTACGCGCATGGAAAAAATGTTTTGAGCTTGACCGATTCAAAGGCCGCATAGCCTGTTCATTCACCTCTAATTCGTTATTGAATAACCTCGAAATGACCTTTCGTCTTCGAGATATTTGATCTTGAATGCAAAAGGACCTTTTTTCACTCAACTTCCGATAATTCCGGAACTACTGGAGCTTAGCAAACCGAGATCTGGTTTCTTTTTCTGCAGAAAATTTCCCACAAAAATCTTCAATTTTTTTCCACCTGTAACGATAATGTGAAAAAAGAGCAAGAAAATGCCATTTTCTCATTTGTTGGTTAACGGCATGTATTTTCGTCAATATTGGGGCAAAGCTAGAATTATGAGATAATTTCACAGCCTTATGTACCCCAAACACCCTTACAAATCGATAGATCAATCAATTAAGCGTTTTTTTCTTATCGATTGGTTAAATTTTCCTGAAAACTTGATTTCGGTTCACTCTCCTAGTCACTGAAACTAGAAAAAATTAGAAAAAAATAGTGCTCAAATTTTTACGCAGGATCTTTTCTTATATAATCCAAGAATTTCTTCGAATTGTTTCCTGTTTCAGAGACTGGGAGAGACAACCCAAATTAAGTTTTCAGGAAAATACAAAGACATCTCAGACAATATTTCAATAGATATCCGATTGATTTGAATAGCGAAAAAATTAGGAGAACAAGGTTTTAGTTTATTGAAGTTAAATCCTTCTTCTCAAAAATCAACTATTGATTTTTCTAACTTATCACACAATTTTCAATGTTTTGGAGATTATAACAAAATTGAAGAAAATTTCGATAGAAACAATTTTTTTTCCACCTGTAACGGTAATGTGAAAAAAGAGCAAGGAAATGGCATTTTGTCATTTGTTGGTCAACGGCATCTATCTTCGTCAATATTGAGAGGAAAGCAAGATTATAAGACAATTTTACAGCCTTATGTACCCCAAAGACCCTTACAAATCGATAGATCGATCCATTAAGCGGTTTTTCTGGATCTATTGATTAAATTTTCCTGAAATCTTAATTTGGTTTTCTCTCCCAGTCTCTCAAACAAGAAACAATTAGTGCTCAAATTTTCAAGCAGGGGCTTTTCTCATATTATTCAAATTTTTTTTCCAATTGTTTCTTGTTTCAGAGACTGGGAGAGAAAACCCAAATTAAGTTTTCAGGAAAATGTGAAGACATCCCAGACAATATTTCAATAGATATTGGATTGATTAAAATTCTGAAAAAATTAGGTTTTACTTTCTTGAAGTTAACCTCTTCTTTTCAAGAATCAATCATTAATTTTTTTCACTTTTCACACCATTTTCAATGTTTTGGAGATTATGACAAAATTGAAGAAAATGTGTTCTAAAATCTCGAATAATTGAAAATGCCTTTTTTACGATTGGAAGAAAACTGATGAATTATGTTATCGAGAGAAAAATAGAAATTCTCCCTCAAAGACTAATTTTTTTTTTTGATATTTTCAGAACAAAATTCAACTTTTTCTTTCCAATCGTAAAAGATGGACTTTACAAATTTCAGAAGTTTTTGAAATTTCAGAAGCTACAAAAAATAAATTTCAATCTTTATTGGTTCTATTAGTCGTTTATCCGAATTTCAAAAAATTATATTACTCAGAAAAATTAAAACACGAAAAGATTTCGTAATCGACTCCCCAAAAAAGTGAGTATTCAACACCACTTTGTTGAACAGAGAGTTACCTCAACCACCTCATAGCCTTGAGGATGCTGCAAACAAGCCCTTAAATCATACAGGCAAAATTGTGGTATTTAAAACAAGAACTGAGCGTTAGGGAGATATAAATTCTGTGCATTATTTTTACTCACTCTGCAAGGTAAGGTGCGGTCCACCGCAAGAACTGTTTCGGTTAATTATTTCCAATAGTCTACGTCAACATTTCGAGCTGGTTTCGACATCAATAAATTTCAGTGGAATTGTGGGAAAACTCTTTAATTAACAACCAACTAGTCCCCGAGAAAGAATAACTTGAATTATTTATCAAACCTTCTGGACGCTCCTTCTGTACAAACTAGGTTGGTGATTATTGCATCAATGAAAAACGACATTCAATGAGCCGAAACCGAAATAAATTACCGTATTCAAACTATTTTCAACGAAATCCGAATAATCCCACTTTTCAGATGGATTTCCGTATCGAATCCAAACTTCGGGAGAACTTTTCAAAAACTTTCCCGAATCCAGCGCGGCTTTATTAAGCGGCAATGAAATAATGAATTTGTTCGCGAATTTCTCAGAAAAATCCGTAAGTAACATATTTCCCGGGTCGGGCCAATTTTGAAGGACAAGGAAAGAGAACTTTCCGTGGAATGAATTACAGTGTTACCGCTCCCGAACCTCACTCAACAGAAAAAGAAGAAGATTGAATTACACGTAACCCTCTGAACAGTCTGAACCCTCATATTTCTGAGATTGATTCCGAGCAACGACGACTCCGGTAGTATGCTGATGCCTCAAGAAAGGCGAAATACAGGCGGAATGAGTCTCGGAGTAGGACCATTTGATTTTCTCTCGCGAAATACGTTCTCCACAAACGTTTATTATCCCCGTGAAAATATCCCGGAAAAAAAATATAAAATGTTATCGTTTGTAGAGAGGACGAACGGTTGAATCTGGGTTTATTCGGAACGGAAATTCGCTCAAGTTACGAAAAGACGTCAGGGACCAAGTTAGATCACTATTTTCGTAAAATCCACCTTGGTAAAACGGTATCCATTGGGGCAGAAATGATATTCAACCAGACAGAGGCTGTTTTCAGGGAACGTTTGACGTAATCAATAAAGGCTGAAAACACGGCAAGAAAGTATGGAAATGCAAAAACCTGAAGTTTGGATCGTGGAAAGTTCGGATTGTATTCTGACTTGATATCAGACGAACAACAGCTAGGGTAAAAGTTTATATATCGAAACATCATTTTTTATTCCCGCTTTTTCAAATTCCTAGCGATATCTATGCTGAAGGAGGTCCCCGCAACGAAAACTCCCCTAAAGTAGGCAAAACGGGAGCACATAAGCAAAAGTTTTGCGTTTCAATCACGAAACATATGGATTCCTTCATTGGGAAAATTGGTCAGTTGCAGAACACAATGAGAATTCCCTTCCATGAAATATCAGGAAGCTTTTGGAGAAACAGGTCTCTTTCATCTCTCACTTTATGAATAACTCAGCTTCTCAGCATTATACAGGGTGATTCATGAAGTCCGTTTGTTAAAATATTTCAAATATATACACTTAGAATTTTATAGTTAAACTTTGTTAGGAGATTCCAGATTGATTCCAGATTCGATTTCACCGAAAAGTATAATAATAATCAGATTACCCTATGAATTTACAATGTTTTTATGTGTGTGTTTTTATGCTCAGAAAATTCGTCTGGAACTTTTGAAATTAATAATATTTTCCCTGATAGAAACTGAAATTTCGACACTCTTTCAAGAATTCCAGATATATGTGCTCTTTAAAATGAGGCCAATTGCGAGTTGATTCTCAGAATTTTCGAATTTTCCCAAATTTCCTCAGAAAAATTCGAAAAATTCTCGTTATCTTGCTTTCTTCTAATGCATCTAACGAGGGAAATAAAGTTGAGTCATTCGATTCAAAATATAATTTCCGGAAAAACCGAAAGTGTGATCAGAATAAAAGAAAAATTACAGTAAGCCCTCTCATTAAACTTATATGCTTTTCACAAAAATAAAGAAACAGAAATATTTCCGAAATTTTTTCGTGATTATAACAGGCTGTTTTTCAACGAAAACTGGTCGTATAATTTATAAAAAAACCAACATCTGAAGCTTGAAGACTCTAGTTGCAATAATTGGTTATAATTTTTCGGGAATATGGATAGGCAATCCTCAGATAAAGCACGAAGAAAAAATTAACAAAATTTTTTTTTGCTCTACGCGCATGGAATTTCCCATCCGAGCTATACTGATGCAAAGGTCGCATAGCCTGTTTATTCAGGCTTAATTTGTTTTTCACGGGATTCGAATACCACCCTTTGTCTTCGAGATATCAAATTTTGAATACAAAAGGATCATTTTTCACTGATCTGCCGATATTTCCAAACTCCAAATTCATTTAATTAATTTTTTTCTGAGAAAAAAAAGGTTCGAATGTGTCCAGTGTCCGAAGCTTCAGTGGGGGCGAGTCTCTTGAATTTTTTAATTCAATTTTTTTTGTTTTGAACAAATTTGAGTAAAAAGTGGAAAAACAATGTTATTATTGATTTTTAAAAAGATAAGGTCAAGTTGAAGGAACAAAAACGTTGTTTCCACAATCTTTTCGAAATGTCAATCAATCGGTCCAAGACTTGGTGAGATCAGGCTGTAAAAATTTGCTCCCAAAATTGGCGAAACGTCATATTTTTGCAATTTTCACAATTACGTTACAGGTGAAAACTTTTTTTCTGGCCATATCGGCAGTTGAGTAGAAAAGGATCCTTTTGCATTCAAAATTGGATATTTCGAAGAAAATTGCTCGTATCCGAGTCCCGTAAAAAGAAAATTGAAGATGAATAAACAAGCTATTCAACCTCTGTATCGGCCTAGCTTGAAAAAAATTTTTCATGCGCCTTGAGTAAAGGCTTCAAAAGTTGTTTCATTTATTTCCTATACGACCATTTTTCACTGACTACACCGATTAAGCATGCTTTGTTGAATAAACAAAATAGTGAACTTTCATCAACCCTTCAATCTCTGGTTCCTATTATCGCTTAGCAATCTGGAGAAATACCTGAACATCTATGATTTTGTATTTTCCATAAAATTCGAATTTTGCAAGGGCCTCTGTCTTCTTTCCTGTATTAGAACGATCCATGATTCCGTTATCTATTGAAATATTGTCTGGGAGGTCTCATCATTTCCCTGAGAATTTAATATGGGTTTTCGCTCCCAGTCTCTGAAAGAAGAAACAATTACAAATTTTTTTTTAATAATAAAAACAAGGCCCCTGCGTAAAACTTCACGAGAAGAAATTGTTACCTAACAATGAAGAAAAACAAAATGAAAACACTTTGAAATCTCAAGTGTACCGTTTCGGAGTATAAATCAGGCTCCTACGTCAGACAATAACTAATTTTCATTCAACTTTGTAGAATCGTGGCAATTTTTTCGATTTTTGGATTGACATTTGTCAATATATGATGAACATAGATTAATATTGATTACTAGATGTTAATATCGTTATTTTATTTCAAAATTCCCTGAAACCAGTTCTTTTTTCAAAAATTCATCCAAATTCGATCTATTCCTACTGAACAATTGGCAAGATTATCAGCCTCATCCAACGAAATATAAACTGACTCCTTGATTTTTCTTTTATATACCATCAGGTTCCGTCATTAGAATTTATATTCTATTTCAATCCATTATGTGATTGCCGGTATTGGAACACATTATTTGTTATCTGTGACCTACCAATATCTCTATTTTGATGTTATTCTTCACCTTTTCTGATTTTTAATGGTCTCGATGTTTCTGTATAAGATTTTCTACAAATACATTATTGTCAATACAAATTCTCAATTTTTGATTCTCATTCAAAGGTTTAGTGTTTGTTTTTAATGATCGTAAATCATTTCTTGTTTTGAAAACATATCTTATGTTGAATTTAGAACCAATTCTTTTAATTTTTTCTGAAAGTTCATGAACATAAGGAATCAAATTTATTGAAATTGGTTGTTCTTGACGGTTTGTTGTTGGTACTTGATTCTTATTATCGTTTTGGCTCAAAATCGTTCTCTCTAAATTTGAAATAGTTTTTTCTATGAAATTTGTGCTCAAATTTTCATGCAGGATCCTTTCTCATATTATTAAAAAACTTTTTCTAATTGTTTCTTGTTTCAGAGTTTGGGAGAGAAAACCGATATTAAGTTTTCAGGAAGAAAACTATGAATCCGTGGTTACTAATTTTTCACTGAAATACATCCTGTTGAAATTAAGCTAAATTCGGGAAATATTTCTGTTCCTTTAATTTTTGACCGGAGTGTATATAAAATTGTTCCGAAAAGTCCGAGTACATTTTTTGAATATTTCAACTGATCAAATTCATGTAAAGGGTGGTCAGATTTTAATGATTTAGTACTACATCTCTTGAATTAAAAACTATAGAAGAAAAGAAATATACATGTCATATCTTCTTTTTTCGAGAAACAAAAATTGCTGAACACCACAAGTGCATATTTTCCATGTTATTTATATACACGGCCTGTATATTAACTTTTTTCTGTCTCTTTTAATTCACGAGCTGTAATACTAAATCATCGAAATCTGAGCACCCTGTGAAATGATATAATGATCTTTAAAAATGGAAATCTAATCATTTTGAAAATCTAATATTTTTTCTTGCTGATTTAATACACCTACCTTAATTGAAATTTTCCGTAACCACTAACTGATTTACTTTTTATCTATGTATTATCCTTTTTTGTAATTCTCTCATACAGGAAAATAAAGCAATGCAATTTTTGTAGGGTATTCCATATGAAAAAATTGGTAGTTGATCATTAGAGGATGTTAAAGATATAACGTTAACATATGAGCAGAAGATGTCCCCCCACCCCACTATGAATTTCAATGTGATTTAAAATTTTTTTCATAAAATTGACACCTTCAAAATTACGTGGGCGGATAATTTGCATTGCAATGCAGTAGATAAAAGAAGAATATTTTGCAAGAGGATGTCGTATATTTTCCCCTTGCAAATTTTTCGGATGACCATGCTGTTAATTGGCCTCACTAATCACCCCATTTAGTGTCAGACTCCAGTCCGGGCAAATATTTGAAACGAAAAATTTATGTTCCACATTGAATTCGTGGCTTGTATCGGAAGTGAATAAATGGAACAGGAAAACTCCAACCGTCCATAGTCAGCTACACTCGGACCTCCCCCCGTATAGGACGAAATAAGGAATAGTCCCTTGTCACGAAACACACGATTTTGTACGTCTTCGCAAAAAACAAAGAGAAAACAATGATGGAACTGGAAGAAACATTGTCGCGGACCTTTTTGATTAGTTCCCTAGATTTCGCCCTTAATGTAATTACTCTCCTCCATCGGAGAAAATTCCCATTGACACCTTTTATCAGAAAAACCAATAAAGTGAAGAATCCACTCGTCGAGGAGTTAATGAACCCATTCTCGGGAATTTGTTTCCCGAATAATATATCGATTCGGTTTTTCAACATCCAATCGGAAACAATTTGAAGAAGAGGTTTCGATTCGAATTGAATTCCCCCTTGTTGCCGAGGAAGCAAATCCGAACATTACAAAACGATGTTTTAGAGAAAAATGAATAATCCTCCGATCCTCTTAGACATAATTGACGAGAAATGGCATAAAACGTTTTTTTTTTTTAATTCACTGGATACCTCGATAAACCAAATAGCCTTCGCTGGATGGAAGCTTAAAACCAATTTGTACCTACTCAAGGTTTGGTCCGGGGAACCTCATTTGAAAAAAACAATTTGATTGAGTGTGGCAAATCAAAAATACTTTTTAATAAACTTCAAATAGAATTGAATATTCGCGTCAATTAGGCATTACCCAACGGTGTTTTTCATGCATCAGAATCCCGAAATGACATGATTTCACATGTTAATAATTCTTGTATGAAGAGAATTTTTAGAAATTTATTTTAAACTTTTTCAAATCTGAGACTTCTCACCCCTTCCCCATTTCTACTTTATTTTTTCAAATGAGTATATATGGATTGTGATGAATCAAATGAAAAGTAGTTTGATTACCTTTTCAGCAATGTGGCTGAAAGTTAAATTGGTTGTGCAATTTTCTTATTGAAAATTTTTGATTGGAGAGTAATGAAATCAGATCATATTATTCTTTCACTAATTATTGAGAGAAATCCACAAATCCAAGTATTGTAATTTCGAAAGCAGTGCCTCCTATGTTTTTTGTGTTTCATTATCGATCTTTTACACTAACTGGTGTATGAATTTTTTCTTTCATCTTAACAGTTCTATTGCAAGAATTTTAAGGTGAACTTTTATATTCTTTCTCATAGCTGTATGGTTTATTTATTTTTTCTTTAGTAGAAATATGGACTATTTAAAGGTCACTACTGTATTCACGTGTATATAATTTGAGGTATTATATCATATATTATGAAAATGAAAAAAAGGAAACAACTCAATTCAACCCTATCCAAAAATAAAACATTACACATTACTATATTTCAGAAAAAAATTATGAAAGTACAGTAAACTAGAATTAAAACAAACATTCATCGAACTTCAATAACGAATAGTGGTTTTTTCAAGGATTTGTTAAATTTTTTAGATGAATTGAAAAAAAAATACTGATCATTTACACCGTAACACAAAAGAGGCGAATTCTGGGCTCATCTGGTATTTCGAAACTCGGGATGAAAAATATCAGAACGTCTAAATCTTATTGAATGACCTTCGATGCGATATATCGCAAGAAATATTGATTGATTGACATTTGTCAATATATGATGAACATTGATATTGATTACTAGATGTTGATATCGTTATTTTATTTCAAAATTCCCTGAAATCAGTTCTTTTTTTCAAAAATTCATCCAAATCGATCTATTCCAACTGAACAATTGGCGAGATTTGTAGCCTCATCCAACAAAATGGTAGCTGACTCCTTGATTTTTCTTTTATAATCATCAGGTTCCGTCATTAGAATTTTTGTGCAATTCCAATCCATCATGTGATTACCGGTATTGGAACACACCTGATCTGCTATCCGCGATCTACCAATATCTCTCTTTTTTATGTTATTCTTATGTTCAAGTTTTCTAATTTCTAATGGTATTGATGTTTCTACTGCATAATATTTTCCACAAAAACAGGGAATATTGTAAATACAATTTCTTGATTTTTGGTTTAGTTTTTGTTAATAAAGATCGTAAATCATATACGTAAATCATATACGAAGTTATAAGAAAAATAGAAATTGATTGACGAAGAAGTCTGATCTAGACTCCGAAACGTTACGCTTCAGAGTTCAAAGTGTTTTTTTTTTGTTCATTGTTTGGCAACAATTTCTTCTCGTAAAGTTTTGGCCCCTGACAAATCAGTGCTTAAATTTTTAAGCAGGATCTTCTTTCTATTATTCAACAAAAATTTCCAATTATTTCTTGTTTTGTATTAAGTTTTCAGGAATATACTAAGACCTCCGAGACAATATTTCAATAGATAACAACGTTATACCTACTCGAATAGCTCAACAGAAGAAGAAGTTACCAAAATCATCAGTTTAAAATGAAAATGGTTCAATTCTACCATTTTTCGAGTTGGTTCAGTTGTTGTTAATATTTTTTATTCTTTATTTCTGAGAGCTCTAGTCCGACCAAAATTGATAAGAAAGAATTAAATAAATGGATGATATTTCAAAAGAATCTTCAAAGTTCTGGACACAATCTGACACAATCATATCTATCAGAAATAAACTGACTAATTATGTTCTTCGGTATCCAGTATTGTTTTTAAACATCTTGAGGAAGATGTTTTAATTCTTGTTGGCGAAAAAGCAAATTCTAACATTACAAAGAGACGTTATAGAGAACTATAAATAATCTCTCGATCCCCCTACGAATAATTGATGACAAAAGGCATAAAAAGATTTTTTTTTAATTCATCGGCTACATCGATAAACGAATCGTATTCACTGGAAGCTTAGGACAATTTTTTACCAACTGAAGATTTCGATCACGCTTCCTCCTTTTTTTTCTCCAAAAAAAATTTAATAGAGTAAGGAAAATCGAATATACTTTTTAATAGATGTGGAATAAAATTGAATATTCGCGTCAATTATGGAGTACGCAACGGTGTTTTTTATGAATCCGTATCCCGAAATGACAGTTCGGTGTCATCGATTACATCATTCCGATTTTGTCGAATTAAATCTTAATGGAATGACCGATAGAATCTCCGAAAAATAACAACAGTATCCCGCATAAACCTAATTGACACAGTGTTGTTGTACGCGGTGATAAAGCTTACACAGGCAAATCAATACTAGCCAAAATGTTCGATTTTTTTCTGATCTGCCCAAGAGTCAAAAGTCCATCAGTTTCTGTTTCCATCGGCACATTGCAAATGTTTGTTTTATGAAGATCGTTAAATATGTACATATGTGTGTGTCGAACGATTGAATTGGATACTTCAATTGATACATTTTATGCCGGTAATCATATTGCGCTAATGCTTTTTCCTGATTTGAATATTGATTGTTGCGTTAATAAGGCTACAGTTTGTGGCAATTATCGAATTGAACTAACATTTTGGTGTGTATCATGTGGCCGATTGCTTTTGCTGAATTCGAATTCATTCTTTATTTCTGTATCCAATAAACTGTTACTGTTTTCATGCAGGAATTTTTTTTGCATAACTTCCACCTGAAAGCAACTGCTAAACACTAATGCATCGTTCTGAAAACGGTTAAATTTGAATTTACTTTTAGAGTTTAAAGAAAGGTTTGCATTTGAAAGAAACACTGGACAGGCCTACAAACACTTGCTGCGAGGCTTGCGTACGCCTGCTATAATTTTTTTCTAGTCTTTTTTCTCATAGAGCAGCTCATTCAAATCAACTATCACGATAATAAAAATTATGTGAATACACCCCCCACATTATTTACCAACGATTGGACCCTGACGAACCCAATAATGACGATAGAAATAAAACATAAAGAAGTCATTAGGTATCAGATACTTGAAATCGATTTATTCAATCAATCCACTTTATAAGAATGACCTAAATGTAAGAACGAATAGAAGAACAATTTTTTAAATATTCACGGATTTTTTATCCTATGGCAACGACAAAAGGTTGATTGGATGCATAAAGTGTAGACATTTAGAATATTCCACATCGATAGAAATATGAAGCACGAAAGTGGGTTGGTTTCCATAATGAGTTCCAAAATATAATACCTAACTTCTCTTGTTAGTAGTAATAGAAAAGAATATTGAAATGAACAAAAGAAAAAACATTTGTCAATAGAGAAATAACTGCTCCACATGAGTTGGGGATATTGATTTAAATTGAAAAAATATTGTTTGAATGAGATTTTGTGATGAAAATTCATATAAATATGATTTAGAGTTTCAAGAAATAAAATTGATTTTATCGTGTAGGTCTGCAGCGTAAACAGGTTGGTTAAGAAATATAGAAAAATCTTAATCCCAGAGAATTCAAACATTTACCAGACTATCAATACAATGTATGGCCTCCACGGGCATCAATACCAGCTTGACATCTTCTTCGCATACTACACACGAGGTTGTTGAACATTTCTTGAGGAATTTGATTCCATAAACGGGGCAGAAGCTCTTTCAGATCATATAAGGTTACTGGGGTAGGTTGATGATTATCTAATCTTCTTTGTGGCATATCCCATGGATGTTCTATGCAATTCAAATCTGGTGAGTGCGGAGGTATTGGTAAATGTGGAATACCAAGCTCCCAATCAGCGCATTCTCAACTATGGGTGCACGGTGCGGTCAACCGTTATCGTCTAGAAATTGAAAAGTTTCACAATAGCAGAGTGAAAAATTCGCAAAATATTGTCAATGACATGCTTCCTATAGTGTAAGGCGGTCATATTCCTAGGACAAATGTGTAGATCTTTGTTCCAATTGAAACATATCCCGCCCATACCATAACACTACCCCTTCGGAATGGATGGACTTCTTGGACATAGCGAAAATCACGGGTAACGATTGAATACGATATCCTCAACTCTTGTGGAGCAGTATATTTTGAAAATGTTGTCCTTCATTTTGTAGGCAAAAATTAAGTCGTTCTTGTCTGACTGAACTTCTTTCAGCCTTTTCTCGTCGACTATCACTTTGTAAACCAAATTGAAAACGAGTCAGAGTTTATAGGGTGAGCCAAGAACTTTGACGACGTTTGTGGGTATATCAAATTCAACACCTTCTAGCTGATTTTGCATGGGGACTGAGATATTTAGAGTTCTCCCTCTTTTAATTGTCACACTGTAAAGGTGGAACTCGAATGGTCGAAGAAAGGCGTTGGAAACACCGTTAATAGATGAGCGATCACATTAAAACGATAAACGAAAATTTCGCAGTGTGTTTCGGGATATTTGTGCCGCCATATTAATACGTTTTCCCGTTTTAAGCCGGGCTGATAGCCGAACGGGCGAAAAGTGAAATTATTTGCAAATTACTGCGCCCACCCTTTTCAAGGCAAACCGTGGTGAGCATATGGCACTGACTGAGAGAAATGCGAAAAGCAGCTATTAACTGCGCAATTCAGATTTCACTTTGTACACCGCCAGTAATTGTTCGGTATCATTTGCTGCTTTTGCATCAATTTCGGCCATCAAAAAAAGATTACGAGAGGATATGAATATTAATCATTCCGAAATCGTGATCGAAAAAAATTCTGCAACGCATCGATCTTTATCGTTTCACCCTCTCCGTTGAACGTCAACATTTCGACGATCTGCTACCATATACACAGTGGAAATTGATCAATTAGCTTGTTTACAGAAATAAGTGTACAACTTCGTTTCTGCGGAAGCAAAGTTGTACAGAGTTGGGCAAAATGTGGTGATACCTGAACTACAATTTTTCAACAGAAAGAGATAGAGGAAAATTAATGACACATTACGGTCGTCTTTTCAGGGAAACCGATAATGCCATCTACTGCATTCCTTTATCTTCTTTTGGTTTCGAGTTATAGGCCTCTGTCTAAAAATTTGAGCACTTATGTATTGTTGCCTAACAATGAACAAAAAGAAAACACTTTGAACTCTGGCGGTATTCTGCTTTCATCTGTAAGCGAATCTGTAACTTTTCATAAGCTTAAAGAACAATTACGATTCTTGACGCTTTCTACAAATCTGTAGCTTACAGGTGATCAGAAACATATCGAAAAGTAATATTGTGAATTGTGAGGTTATGTTTGAATGATTTGTTTTAGTGACAGAATATAAAATACCTTACTAAACTCAACTACTTTTGTAATTAAATCTTCGCACTTCGGTTGTTAATTTTTTTTTCTCGTTGTAACGAACACGAATTGAACATAAATAATCCAATAATCAATACTCACGAGCCGAAATTGTAGGAGAAAAAAATTCTATTCTATGATCTCATTACGACGTAGTTACGATCTTATTACGAAGTAATTCAAAATTGACATTTCTACTACGAGAGTTACAGAAAAACTTCCAGAATGTCATAATTTACGAATCTGTAAGTCAGCCACATACAGATCAACCGTAAGCTACAGATTCGTAGCTTACAGAGAAAAAGCAGATATACGCCATAAATCAGACTTCTTCTTCGTCAGAAAATATTGTCTGACGAAGGAGTCTGATTCAGACACCGAAACGTAGGCTTCAGTGTTCAAAGTGTTTTCTTTTGTTTCATTGTTAGGCAAAAATATTTTTCTTGTAAAGTTTCGGCTCCTCACAAATTTTCTCAAATTTTTACGCAGGAGCCGTTCTTATCTCATTCAAATTTTTCTTCTATTAATTAGAAAAATGTTCTAATTGTTTCTTGTTTCAGAGACTGGGAGAGAAAGCCCAAATTGAGTTTTTTCAGGAATATGCAAAGACCTCATAGACTATATCTAAATAGTTAACTCTGGTCATAATCTCCGTTCCTGTTTGTGCTAGAATTGTGAAATGAAAACATTATAGAGACATCATAGCAATCCACTAGAGTACTATGTTTTTTTGCCAGAGATATTTCCTTGCTGAGCTATACCATGATGTTGTGTTTTTCTTAAGGAAACAATAGTCGATTATGACTCGGGAAAAAATTATGATTGATATATCAGCTATTGTTTCAAACATATACATAATATACAAGGTGACTTACATAAAAATACCTTCTGATCATATTTCCGTGAGTATAAGAAATGTTTGGAAGAGTTAATCTGCCACCCCTATTGGGGTTGCAGACTCTTCAAGATTCAAAACTGTATAGGGGTCAAGTGACACATCATTGCAAAAATTTTGCAAATCTATTCATGAATATACTTAACAATTCCTATTTGGTGTCATAAGATTAATCTGTCGAAGCATTTTCTGTAGCTAACCTACTCGAAAAATATAAGCTGAACTGTTTTACGTGGTCCACCTCTTATAATGTGTTATATAATTTTGAAACGGAAAAAATTGATGATTCTTCCTGAGTCATAATATAGTATTGTTTCCATCAGAAAAAACACCACTTCATGTTATAGCTCAGCAAGGAAACCTCTTGAGAATAAACGAAGTAGGCTCCTAGTTTGCTATGAAAAAAGGTTTTAGTTTCAACATTCTAGCGAAAAAAAAACGGAGATAATGAAGAAGATGAAGTAATGTAATTAATGGTATTATCTTTTTCTTTAAAAAAAAAAAAACCGTCATGTGTCATTGATTTTCCTGTATCTGTACAGGGTGGGCAAAATTGTGATACCTTACTACAACTTTTTAACCGTGGGAGATAGAGGAGAATGATTGACACGTTACGGTTGTCTTTTTAGAGAAACTGATAATGCCATTAACTGCATTCCTCTATCTTCTTTTGTTTCGGAGTTATAGGCAAAAATTGAAAATTGGGCGATTTCAACTCTAGCCATTATCTCCGTTTCTGTTTGTGCTAGGATGTTCAAATGAAAATCATAATACAGGCACTTTTTCCATAGCAATCCAGCGTACTTTGTTTTTTCCAAAAAGGTTTCCTTGCCCAGCTTTAACATAAAGTTGTGTGTTTTGTTATGGAAACAATAGTTTGAAATGGCTTACAGAGAATCGCTTTTTTTTTTCCGTTTCAGAAATATATCTTATATCATACAACGTCCTCAGATTCAGATATCATGAAAAATATAGTTTTGTACTTGAAATTTAAATATTATTGAGTATTGAGTAGGCTGAATCACAGAATAATATGTCTCTTCACATGGTGTCATTTATTATTTTGCCATTGAATACTTGATTCAATTCTCCGTGTTTTGATCTCTGTTCAGAACAACTTCTTATTATTAGAATTCGAAGTCATTATTGCCGGCAATATGGAAATGTTCGAAAATTACCACAAATATAATATTTTTCAATGTTTTATTTCGGCAGCAATAATGACTTCAAATTGACAGTTGTTCTAGACAAAGATCAAACCACGGAGACTTGAATCAAGTATTCAACCGCAAAATAATGACACAATGATTCAGAGACATATTATTCTGTGATTAAGCCTACTTTATACTCAATAATTCAAATTTCATATACAAACTATATTTTTCATGATATCTGAATGAATCAGAGGAGATATATATTCTGAAATGAAAAAAAAATGGCGATTCTCTCTCTAAGACAATTCAAACTATTGTTTCCATAAGAAAAAATACAACTTTATGTTATAGCTCATCAAAGAAACGTGTTGAAAAAAAAAACAAAGTGAGCTACTGAATTGCTATGAAAATAGTGCCTGTATAATGTTCTTATTTCAACATAATAGCACAAATAGAAACAGATAATGGCCAAAGTTGAAATTGCCAACATTTCAATTCTGTCCTAAACTCGAAAACACAAGAAGGGAGAGGAACGCAGTTGATGGCATGATTAGTTTCTCTAAAAAAGAGCACCGTAACGTGTCAATCATTTTGCTCCATCTCTCACAGTTAAAAAATTGTAGTTCAAATTATACCAATTTTGCCCACCCTATACACCCAATACTAATCCTTTCATTAGAGTTCCTGGAATATTCGTTGGTAAAATATCGTATCTGTAGAACTTGAAAATTTTCTTGATCTGGATAACAATTTTTCAAAGTCGAACTACCTAATTTTTTAGGAGTTCTAAATAATTATTACCATTCAAATTGCTCTGAATGAAAAAAGGGCCTATGGTGAGGTTTCGAACATTTACTTTTTCAGAAAATTGCGTATGTTCCTCTCTCATCTAGTGAGAATTTTCGGTAGTTCAGTTACAGCAATTTCAACGGTCCTTTTGTTAAAGTGTGTCCACACGTTTCACTTGATAAAAAATCTGCAACCTACTCATTATTCTTTTCTCAACGGTTTCTTTAATTGAATAATTGCACATTGCTCATTGCTTTGTTAATGAATATTCCGAATAATTCTTATGTATCTGAAAACCCATTAAAGACCAATCATCACATTAAAAAAAGTTGGATAACTTTTGTTAATTCTTCATCGTCGCCAGAATTTTAAAAAGACATTTTCTCTATTAAAATTGATAGTGGATTTTCCGAGTATAGATCACATTTCCAATCGCCCTTTTCCAACAGGTGGTAGCACTCATACGTAAAAATAAACGTTTCAGTGAGAAGGAGAGAGTTTTTTGCGAAAGACTTCTACGAATAACGCCAGACGAAAAAACTCGAAAATATCAGTAACCGC
Source organism: Hippodamia convergens (assembly GCA_038502775.1). Lineage (NCBI taxonomy): Eukaryota > Metazoa > Arthropoda > Insecta > Coleoptera > Coccinellidae > Hippodamia > Hippodamia convergens. The sequence continues at coordinate 6,428,866 of CM076613.1, read as the reverse complement.
CGTTAAAAAATCCGGTTCGCAGAACGACGTAACACGAACTTGAAAAAGGGATCGATTACAGGGAGATCGAACATACACGCGCTAATGACACTGAAGAAATTCAAAACCGCATTTTTGTCGTAGCAAAACGACACGGCACGAATGCAGGATCAACAGGGAGAAAAATCAGGACGCGAAACAATATTCCGCGCCGGTTTAGCGATATGAGGAAAAATCGACTTTAAGGGTAATTGATGCTGTCGATAAAACAGGCCATTACCACATACGGATCACTTCCAATATATCGCGGTCTGCGGATGTTTTAGCTTATTTTCCCCGTTTTCGTGATGAATGCATAACGCTCCGCAAGAATTGATGCGTGACATTATGAAAAAAGGGCCATCATATCCCCCCTTCTCAGTCGGATCAGGTTCGGAACATTTACCGAAGCTGTGTCCGCAGTTGCTGAGGCCACAGAACTACTAATACTTATCAGCAAAATAAGTAACTCCCCTAAGATATATTGAATTATTTAACTGTTTTGTTATTCTTGGAAAAAATTCAAAATCTCTTGTGAAAACTTTCAGTGTGTGGACAGCTTTAACCAACTACCATTACGAATGATGTGTTGCGCGAAATTGTTGGTACCCATCCTATGAACCAGACGTTATGTTATCGACCCAAGAAAAGTAACTCAACTCATTTCACTTGCGAAAAAATATAGATATTAAAAATACCCTGTGGAGTATATTCATATTGGACGCCTACACCAATGCAAAAGAGTAAAAAAGTTCGAAAACAATAATACAAAATGTACTCTGACTAAATAAAATTCACACATAATTCGTTCAAATCGAAATAAGCACATCCATAATGGAAATTTTAATAAACAAAAATGACAAAATGAGCAAATACAAATATATCAACATAAAAAAAAAACGATTCAAATGGGTATATAGTATGTTCAAAAATGTTCTCTGTATGGCCTCTGCATAGGAAAAGTTTTTGCATATATTCTATTAAATGAATTGTCCATTTTGTTACTATTTATTTTCATTATTTTCTTTATGGTTTTCTTCTTGTCAAGTAGAAATTTGATTTAAATCAAATCTTTCTATCATAGTATCTTTCGCATCTTTTTGTTCTTTTTTCTGGTTTTATGAAACATTCATGTGATTATTGTCTTATCGTCAGAAAATTTGATTGCACAACAATAAATCCCCTAGTGTCCCAAAATCCCCAAAATATATGTAGTATTTAAAGAAAACAAAAATTTTTTGCCTTTACGGAGGCTTCACAGTCGAAAAAGAATTTGGGCTTTTTTCAATCACTTCGAGAAACTAGCAAGCAAGACCTAAATAGAGCCACTGCTAGACCTCTCATTCAGTGAAAGAGGAAGTAAAGATTTTTTTTTTAGTATTTGACCTTGACTCAACTGGATGTCACTGTTTTGTAGTTTTCACTCATAACCATCGCATCTAGTTGCTATAAATATCGAAGATTTTCATGAAGATTTTGTCTCTGGGGTGTATGAGATACTGATGATGCCAAACAAGGCTGAAACCGGTATATCTCCTCATCTCAGTGACAAATCTTATATCATTTCTCCAACCTACTGATAAAAAGATCTGTGAGCCTTGGAATTGGAATTGGCATTCATTTCGATGATTTCCAATTTGAATTCTTCTATGTTTCAAAAATATATGTAGTAGATAAGTATACTTTTTCAATTTTCTGTTAATCTCAAAACATACATAAATTTCTCATTGGGACGTTCTTAAAAATAATTGTAAGGGAAGTGTTATGTCAGTCAAGAGACTTTGTTATGAACGCTTTTCGAATGTTCGAGTTGTTCTAGTGGAATTATATTTACGATGATATAAAGAATTTAATTCCTCATTAGCGATAAACAGAAAAAATGCAGATCAATAATTAATATTAACTTCAAAATTCCAAGTGCTTGCCCTGAGTATTTCTTTCGAAAAATTCTAGCCAAAAATATTTTTCTAGAACTCCAGAATTTTTACAATAATCGCTCAACGATTATGAAAGTCAATTCCCATGAATCCCTGAGTTCAATACCAGTTTGTCATGTGAAGAAAGAATCAAAATCTCATCAAGAAGAAACCCCTAGATGGACCATAGATACAGCCTCGGCTTCAGTGAAAAGAAAAAATGAAGTATTCATGTATAAAAAAACAAGCTTGAACTTTTTATTTCTCATGAAAAACTTTTCATTTTTTCTTTCACGAAATTTGGTGAAAATTTACTTTGTTTCGCAAACACGACTTTTTTATTCAAAATATTTATTTTTTATCCCAATTCGACTTAATATGGGAGAAACAGCCTCAAATGTGAGTTTTGTGCATTTAAAAATGGTTAGATCCAATTTCACAGTTGCAGCAAAGGTCCTTATAACGTCGAACTAGGATAAAAAAGAATATTTAAAATAAAACAAATTGGAGTGTGTTTGGAACATAAAGAAGTGTTCATCAGATTTTTTGCACAAGATTTTTTCCATAAAAAATAAAATGAAAACTTAGGTTACTTGAATTTTCGCATGAATTCTGAAGTTACATGGAAGAAATGTGATACAGAAGTAATATATCTTTTTTTAACTTACAACTCTTGCATCTAACTGTTTTTCATCATAGGACTTGTAGTATTGCCGAAAATCGAGATCAACCTTTTCCATCTCTAATAGCTCTGAATACAGATCGCTCATAATTTATTTTCCTTGCATTTTTGTTTTATTGTGTTCCTTTTACAATTATTTTCATCCTTCTATAATTCTTCGTTTTTTCAAATGTATCGACCTTGGTCTGTACCAATTTCCTATTGAAGCTATCGATCATCGTTGAATTTTTCCAGTCACAATTTTCCTTTCGAATAAACGAGGAACGAACACGAGAAAGAACAAGAAAATATCGTAAATGTATTATTCATCATCTTAAAATTTGATATTAAAAATCATTTTTTACCCAAAAAAAAATATTGATAAACCCGCATTTCGTATTTTTTTCAGGGGTGAAAGTATCCATCCGTATTTTCGTCCATCTACTAATGTTATCACGGAAATGGACCATTCACCTGGAATGTTTTCGGGTTGGAAATAATGCAGAATCGTGATTATAATGCGAATGATAATGCTCCGAAAAAACGGAACATCAGTCCGAAGAAAAAATCTATCGGAATTTTTACGTGGAACGGTTCTCCTCATTTCAATTTCCTCCACAATTCCACCAGAATAAATTCACTCGTTCCCCGTTAGTCGAATGTGATAATTTTTCCTCCCTTCATTCCTAATTGATCTCATTCTTTATTCACAAGGCGGTTTCCCAAGTTCGATGGTCGTTTAGAGAATTGAACTAGAGCCTAGATTATCACTATTAGTCTAATATTTCTACTTCCCCCTAGTTCAAACATCATAATCCAATAGCACAAATAGAAATAAATTTAGTTATTCAGTGGTGGATCATCCATCCACTTACTTTTATCTTCACGTTCTCTGATAGTGGGGCATTTTTTGAATGATCCTTTTTCCCTCTCTCGTTTTCCACGAAAACTGAAGTGCACATTTTTTATACATTTTCCTAACAAATGTGAAAAGTGGGTCTCAACTGCCTTCCCCGTAGTTTCTTGCAGAATGGTAGCATAATTTAAACTGGCTCAGATGCTGCTACTATTTCTGGTACTCTATCATAATCAGATATATCCATTTCAACACACAAATTCAATTCGATTTGGATTAAAATAGTATATTCAAAACAAGTTGCAGAATGAGCTCCTATTCCAACACGAATGCGAAGTTCGAAAACGAGCGACGAAGGAGCGAGTTTTCGATAGCATGAGTGTTGAATTGCCTTCTGCAACGAGTATTAGACGGTATTTTCTCTATTTCAGTCAATTTTAGTGAAATATTCTCGAAATTCAAATGAAAATTCAGATTAGTGACTTTTGTTTTGTATCTTGGCAGTTGGTCTGACATACGAAATTTGACAGATCACGGAATTTGAATTGTTTTGATTCGAAAATTTAATTCAATCGGAGGTCAGTACTGACAACCATAAAAACGAAACATATAACTGAAAACAATGCTGTAATGAGTTTCATTTCAGCACTACTTTTAGTACTGTAATGAACTCATTACGATACTGAAATAGAGAAAATATATTTTGGTGGAACCTAGAAAAAAGTTTTAATAGTTATCTCATCGCCCTTGGAAAATGGCAAAATTATAGAAAAAAGTGACAAAAGGAAGGAAATATAACAAAAATGGAGGGAAAAAAGGCGACAAGTATCAGGGGTGAACTTTTAAGAGTAGAAATCGGTTTATCTTATCAAAATTGTAGGAGATGAAGAGATCGCAACCTTTGTACTACATTTTTTCAGATGACATAAAAAATTAATTAGGAGATTAATTCAAAGAATCTAATTGTTACTTCTTAGTTATATCTTTCACAAAAAAATTAAATGAAAAATTCTGTTTTGTATGTCTCGAACCACTGTAATTTTCCGTAATTATAATATTAATTTTTATGTTATTTTGACTTAATACCGAAAAAGTAGCCTCAATAGAAAATGTTACGTCAAAATATATCTTCTTCTAAAAAAATGTAGTGGGGTTTTTGTCCTTGAAATCTCAACTTCCTGATAGTATAAAAAAGTTACATTTTCATGTAAATGTTCTCAGAAAATTCAAACAACTCTGCTGCAACTTTGAACTGATGTGGCTGCTGATGAAATGCACAAATAATGCTCAAATTCTGATGGTTCTTAAGAATGCTTCAATGTGAAAGAGGAAACCTACGACGAAGTTGATGATTCAATTAAAATTGTGTTTGAAATAAGAAGAATGTGATCAGTGGGCAACAAACTAACATATAAATGAAATTCTCAATGACATGAATGTTATTAGACTTTAATAAATCAATTTTTCACTGTAAGTGAGTGCACTTGTCATATTTTTCATTGAAATTTTCTTTGAATTTTCTTCTTATAAATATTTCGAACAACTATTTCTGCATGGTTTGTGCAAACTTTACATTTTATGAATTTGAAATTCTGATTGATGCAATTGTATTCTTTGTGCATTTTGAACCAAGAATACGGTAGTAACATTTCAAACTGTTACATCTAGTTTCACAGCTGAAGCGAAGTTCTTTGGACGTTTTTAAAGAGTACATATTTTGACGTCATAAATTTTGCTTGAAATTCTTTTTTTTTCTATATTGAATCGATTTTTCTTCTCGAGATAAGGTCGAAAAGCAAAAAGTTGAGTGCAAAATTCCAGGTAATGGAAAAAATTCAAATAAACTTGTTGGATTTTAGCACGTTTTTTTGAGTAATGAAAAATTGAGTTTCGTGCATTTTCAGCAGCAGTAACCCTTTTCAACTGTTACATTTAGTTTCAAAGCTGAATTCCTAGGACGTTTTCAAAAATATCCTAAATAAAATTCAATAGACAATTGTAATCTATGCCAAAAGTTCGGACCTGAAATATTTTCGAATACTTAGGTAATAAATTCATCGATTCATTGATAAATGTTATAAATGAAATGTTCTTTTTATATGCTTACAATTATTCGCTCTTTTGCAAGGAAATCAGAGATATTTCACTAGTTATAATGAATACAAAAGGATCTCCTTCATGATAATTTCGGTTCGGGTGAATTTCGTATCTTTTTTCAAGAATTGATCATTTCTAACTGAACGTCAAAAATAACCTGGAAATTATTCTTTCATACACGAAAGAAATTCAACTGTTGGAAATAGAAAATTTCATCATTCTCCCGCAGTGGCTTCAAACCTTCCAATTACACGATTTTCAGCTTTGGAAATTACACCCCTTCAACACAAAACATTTCGAAGAGATTAAGAAACAAAAATTTTTGAAGAAATTTGTTGATGTGGGCATTTTTTACTCTTGAAATAAAACGTCCGACTTAAATTCAACTCTTCTGTTATAGTATGTATCTTCAAAAGAGCATTCATAATGAGGTTGAAGTCTCAGAAAAATAATGAAAAATAAGTGGAAGATGGAGAAATGTAGTAAATTGCTTTCAAAGGAAGGAGAAAGTTTATACTGCATTTCAACGAGATATCTGTGGTAAAAAAATTTAATGACAAAATAATAATAAAATGTATCACACACTTTTTCCGCAAAACTCCAAATTCATCTGAAAATTCCAGGTTTTTTCTTTCACCAAAGAAATTGTTTTTTCTCGAAATTTGGTGGAAAACATACCCTTGCATGTCCTCGAAACACTGTAAATTTTTAAAATTAAAAATTTGTATTTTTTCACCATATTTTGGTTTTTATATCGAAATAGCAGGTTTTTCAATAGAAAATTTTCACTTCAATAATCTGCTTTTTGAAAAAAGTTGATGCAATCTCTTTTTTCTGATGTTTTTAAAAAATATAGATTACTCTGGAAAATGTTTACAGGAAATGCAAAGTACTTTTCTTTCGTTGTGAAATTGGATTTAACATTTAGAAATATAGCTGCCGAAAATATAGTTCAAAATGCAAACATTTATGCTCGAATAGTCATGGTTCTGGAAATGTATAATT
>CM076613.1:6089345-6422213 GCA_038502775.1 Hippodamia convergens | reverse complement strand
AACGGGTCGATAATACCAAGACAAAACCCCGAACGAACCCTTTCGCTACCGAATGCTAGCCCATACTCCTCCTTGTTTTGCTGCCCTAAAGCTTAAGGCTCCATACAATCTCGGGTTGCGCGATCTTCTTAGTGTTTCCCACCATCTCCACAAGAGAATAGAATTCTCGATAGGATCTATACCAGTTATGTCCAAATTTGACAGGGTCATTTTATCACTATTTCATCCTGCCAAGAATGAATATTAAACATGGATATTTCTAAAATGAGTGCATACCATACAAGGTGATTTTTTTTTTAATGTTTCATGAGAACTATTCGAGGAAGAAATTGTCATACAAATGTAAGATTTTTGTTATTTTGTTAAAGAGTGCATGAGCTTGAATTGAAAAATATTTTCGGGCAGAATCTACTTCCTGTTCTACCGGAACGAATGTGAACTTCGTTCTTTCAAATTTTACACCCTGGTTAATTCAAACATATTTGAATTCTTTGTTCAATTCTACACTTATTTGATGTATAATAAGCTCAATAACACAAGCGATTGTTGAGTTATAGCTTAATTGTCAAATTTTTTCTCAGAAATTAGTTCTTTTTATTTATTAATATTATATTCTTTTCATAAAGAGAGCTAAAATAATACAATACATACTGAAACAAAAAGGTACCTAGCTGAGGTTGGTGCAACACAAGAAACCAAATAGGTGTGCAGTATGATTAGATGAGAAAAGGGGAAAAACCTCAGCTTAAAAAAAAACCTTACCCCGCCCGTGAGAAAAAAATCACTTAAAATATTAAATCTCAGAAAATCTTGAAGGACATCAGTGTAATCCATCTTCTTGTTATCCGTCGATGGGCTCAGATAAAAAGATTCTTCACAAAACGACTTCTTGATCTGAACTGGAAAAAGACATAAGCAGAAAGAAAACCAATTATTTAGAATAAATCAAATTATTATGAAGTTATTCACCCATTCTAGAAATGCATCTGTTACTTCATGTATAGCCTCGAAACCATCTTGGAATTTATATATGGGACAACATATTTATGAGATGTTCCTATCGTCCCCTCATTTTCCCACACTACAACTAGGACTCTCAACCGAATTCCATTGGAAAGAATGCTATTGCATCGTCCATGACCTGTTCTAATGCGATTTAGAACAGACCATATTCTCCTGGGAGGGTCAAAACCAGAAACTCTGATGGAAGCATCAGAAATCTTTATTGAAAAAATTCTATTCATTCATTCAGATTGCCACATTTCTTTGTCGCTTCTATTCATATCAATCAGAAAATTTGACAAAAAAGCTTTACGCGACTTCAATTGGGGACCCTATTATCTGGATATTGGGTGGGTATGGGAAATGAATTCGGAAAGGAATTGAATTTGTTTCAAAAATTCAGAGCTGTTGTCTCTCTGCGAATATGGGGAGGGACAATATTTGAGAGGACTGGTAACAAGGAGTAGGTGTAGACTTGATAGTACCAGTAATAATCCTCATAGAAAAATTCAGTTGGGCATCAATTTTTTTCTACATGAACACTGTTCAACTGAACAGGGCAACAATATGCAGAAGCAGAAAAAGCAACGCTGCCGTACGAAGTATTGTGGCAATCAGCGTCCCATGAGGAACCAGCTAGTTTTTGAAGAATATTGTTTCGAGTTTTAAGCCTCAAACGCAGATCATCTGAATGGACGTTGAAATTAAGAGAGGAATCAAGTTTGATTCCCAGGTATCTGAGATTAAAATAATGTTTTAGGGAGAGAACCGCAAGTTACACTCAATTTTCTATACTTCTGATGATTATTCAAATGAAAAACACGAAACATTTTAAAAATGATTTGAACTGCTATTTTCGTTTTGGGTTTTTTTGTTGATAAGAAAATTGAAAGAACTAAGATTTTTATGTTTACATAAAAATCTCAGTTCGAGACCCTAATAAAAACAGGAAATGACAGTTCCTAACTTAGCCAACTAAAATACGAGCATACCAATGAATTCGGTGACCATTTGTTCATAGTTTCATTAAGGCTCATTTTGAATTCCTAGTGCAAACACCAATATGAATTTTTTCCACAAGTTATACCAGAAACAGTATTATCGTACATCATTTTATTACCACGGTTGAAAGAAAATAATTTCACAATAAGTGATATTATAAACACTAATTTTGACAATCTTTTGATTAAAAACCTTGACAATGAGGCTGTAAACTCAACAATAGCTTGTGTGGTTGTGATTATCATACATCAAATTAGTGTTGAATTGAACGAAGAATACAATATGTTTGAATTTACAGGTGCTGACATTTGAAATAACGAAGTTCACATACGTTTCGCCGTACAACCGGAAGTAGATTTGCTGCTTGAAAATATTTTTACAATTCAAGTTCATTAACTATTAAACAAAACTACAAAATCTCGAATTTTGTATTACAGTCCCTTCCATGGAAAATAATTTCCATCTGCGGAATTGTAGGGATCTTGAATAAAGGTGGAAAAAAGCAGCTTCGAAGAGTCGACGAAACCTGAAGAATCTTCCCAAAGCCTACATATTCACTAACAACTCTAATCCCGTGTGAAACCTTGTTCTCAATGTGTATGGAAACACTTCAGTTCCCTCCAGATGAATGAATGCATCTGCAATGCGAGCACGATTTGTAACATTCCACTTTATATTTTGGCAATTAGAAAATAATTGTCCCTCACCTCTTCAGAGGCCTTTCCACATATCAGAGGAGTATCATATCTTTCTGGGTCGCTTCTGGTACGCCAAACCCTTTCACGAAATGCACAGGGTGGTCCAACTTATCACCACGGCTGTGTATTCCAACGGCTTTATTCAAACATCCTGCAAAAAATGGATCCGCTCCTCAAGTTGTGCTACTGAGTCACCAAATTTGACGCTTCTGGTTCAGTTGGAAACAAAAATAGGGTGCAGAAAAGAGACGAAGAGAGAGAGATGTAGCTGTCTTAGGTCAAGTAGCAATGAATCCGAATTTGAGTCAGCAGAATTTGAAGTAGTCTTTGAAGGAGAAAAAAAAGATAATTACCATAAAAACACTGCGAAAAAAAATTAACGCACATTATGGACATATCAAATTTATTCTACAACTGAAAGTGTTCTTCACAATGATGATTATTTTTATCAGAATTATGCATGCATATGTTATCCACTTTAAACGTTTTTCTTCATACAGATGTTTTTCCCAGCAGGAATTAAAACAGAAGATATTATCAGATTTTGATTTATTGGCTCAATTTTAAAATCAGTGATCAATAGTTTTTCTTTCGTTTTATTTTCTACACTCGATCGCTATGCAACGCGAAACAAGCAATTTGACCCAAGAAGAATGTGCCCAAACGTTCGTTTTGCGAGAGAAGAAGGGTGGACATACACAAGAATTGCAGAAGGTTTGGAGTTTCCCATACAAGTGTGTCCAGAATGTTGCAGCGATTCAGGGAGAGAGGATATAATGTCCGAATGATTAGGACAGGTTAATCACGGGTAACAACTGCCATTCGAGAACGTTATTTGAGACTTTCTTCGTTGAGACAACGGTTAGCAACCGCTCGCCTAGTGCAATTCGGTTTGAGCAAAACTCATGGGGTGCAAATTACCACTCAGGCAATGAGAAATCTTCTCAGAGAAAATGATTTAAGGCCTCGTGTTGCGGCAAGAGGCCCAGCCTTTACCCCAGCCCATCGAAGGCCCCGTTTGGATTTTGAAAGAGAGCATATCCATTGGGAAGAGGCCGATTGGAAAAGAGTTCTCTTCACAGATGAGTCTAGATTCTGTTTCTTCCATTGTGATCGACGTTCCCTTGTACACAGACGTCCACATGAAAGATATGCTCAGTGCAATTTCCTGAACACAACTGGTTTCTGGGGAGGATCGATTATGATATAGGGTGGAATATCCTTGACTGCTAGCACAGACATAGTAGTCGTTTGATAATGGAGCTATGAATGCTGATAAGTATATAAGGAACATTCTTGAAGAGCATGAAGTGCCATTTGCCCTATACATTGGTGTGAAAAATTTCATTTTTATGGACGATAATGCCTGGGGTCTGGCATCGTTCAGGATTACCTTGAAGAGGTTGAAGCCTCTCGAATGGAATAGCCAGCAAGCTGTCCAGATCTCAATCCGATTGATCAGGTTTGCGACAACCTCAATAGAAGGTTGAAAAGTTCAAAAAATCATCAAACTAATCTTAATGACTTAGGAATCCAACTCGGAGAAATCTGGGAAGGATTAGATCAGAACATTTTAGGATCATTCATTTTGATGTGTCTTGTTTCGTTCAAAACCTTCCCGAGAGAACATAAAAATAAACTATGAAGTTGATGTAGACTTTATCAAAATTAAGATTTGCAGAATGTGCGTTAATTTTTTGCGCAGTGTAGAAAGAAAAAAAGGTTTCATACAAGTTGTTGTAATATTCAGTTTTACCACTCAAAATAAGTCAGACTTATTTTTGTAGCCTGGAATGAAATTAGAGTTTTAGCAAACAATAACTCGTAGTGAATCATGTCAATTCATTGTTCAATATTTCCAATGATTGCTCGATTAAAAAAAAAAACAACTGAGGATATGATGAGGAAATAGTGACATTGTCTAGGATAACGAAGAACATTTTCCCTTATAAAATCCACTGTTGAAACGACAAAAAAGGTTTTTTCCTGTCAAACGGAAAATGAAATGATGTAGGAAAATTCTCAGGGTGGGTATTGAAATATGAACATCATTGTTCTGGGGTATTCTGGGACAATTTGGCATCTGAATTCCTTCGCTGATGAAATGGAGACATTTAGACTTTGGGATTGCCGGTGCATTCCACATGAAATGAATGCTACTGAGCGAGCTGCATGTACTTTTTCTGAGATTGATTTTTTTTTCATTATACTTCTTCCAGTACCGAGTCTGGATATCCCATATTGATGACGGTAAGGTGCATCAATCCAATTCCATACCTGGGATTCTGATAACTCCCCGGAGCTCTCATCGGATTGACGAAGATTTTATGGAGGAAAGACATCGACCAAATGATTTTTCTCTTGTGTCTTGGCTGTCTTAGGTCATGTAGCAATGGATCCGAATTTGAGTCAGCAGAATTCGAAGTAGTCATTAAAGGAAAAGTCAACGCAATGAATATCATAAATAGAAAGAAAACAAGGTTTCTTACAAGTTGTTGCAATATTCAGTTTTACCTCTCAAAATGGGTCAGACTTATTATAGTAGCCTGGAATTAAATTAGAGTTTAACAAACAATAACTCGTAGTGATTCATGCCAATTCATTTTTCAATAGTTCAGTGATTGCATGATAAAAAAGCAACTGAAGATATAATGAGGTTCTATTTTTCATACTTAGTGAAAAAATGAACCCCTTCAAAAAAAGTAGTACATCCATTGTCGAACGTACCAACGGGGAAAGTAATAGTGACATTGTCTAGGATAACGAAGAAGATTTTCCCAGATGAAATGCACTGTGAAACGACAAAACAGTTTTTTCCTGTCAAACGGAAAATGAAAAGATGTAGGAAAAGTCCCAGGGTCGGGTATTGAAATATGAACATCATTGTTCTGGGTATTCTGGGGACAATTTGGCATCTGAATCCTCCGCTGATGAAATGGAGACACTTAGACTTTTGGATTGCCGGTGCATTCCACATGAAATGAATGCTACTGAGCGAGCTGCATGTACATTATCCGAGATTGAATTTTTTTAATATGATACTCCTTCAGTACCGAGTTTGGATATCCCATATTGATGACGGTAAGGTGCATCAATCAAATTCCATACCTGGGATTCTGATAATTCCTCCTAAGCTCTAATTCGGATTGATGAACCATTTATGGAGGAAAGACATCGACCAAATGATTTTTTTCTTGTGTCTTGGCTGTCTTAGGTCATGTAGCAATGGATTCGAATTTGAGTCAGCAGAATTCGAAGTAGTTATTAAAGGAAAAATCAACGCAATGAATATCATAAATAGAAAGAAAACAAGGTTTCTTACAAGTTGTTGCAATATTCAGTTTTACCTCTCAAAATGAGTCAGATTTATTATAGTAGCCTAGAATTAAATTAGAGTTTAACAAACAATAACTCGTAGTGATTCATGCCAATTCATTTTTCAATAGTTCCAGTGATTGCATGATAAAAAAAGCAACTGAGGATATAATGAAGTTCTATTTTTCATACTTAGTGAAAAATGAACCCCTGCAAAAAAAGTAGTACATCCATTGTCGAACGTACCAACGGAGGAAGTAGTGACATTGCCTAGGATAACGGAGAAGATTTTCCCAGATGAAATGCACTGTGAAACGACACAAACAGTTTTTTCCTGTCAAACTGAAAATGAAATGATGTAGGAAAAGTCCCAGGGTCGGGTATTGAAATATGAAATCATTGTTCTGGGTATTCTGGGACAATTTGGCATCTGAATCCTCCGCTGATGAAATGGAGACACTTAGACTTTGAGATTGCCGGTGCATTCCACATGATGATGAATGCTATGAGCGAGCTGCATGTACATTTTCCGAGATTGAATTTTTTTAATATGATTACTCCTTCCACTACCGAGTTTGGATATCCATATATTGATGACGGTAAGGTGCATCAATCCAATTCCATACCTGGGATTCTGATAATTCCTCCGGAGCTCTATCGGATTGATGAACCATTTATGGAGGAAAGACATCGACCAAATGATTTTTCTCTTGTGTCTTGGCTGTCTTAGGTCATGTAGCAATGGATCCGAATTTGAGTCAGCAGATGTAGTCATTAAAGGTAAAATCAACGAAATGAATATCATAAATAGAAAGAGAACAAGGTTTCAACCAAATTGTTGCAATATTCAGTTTTACACACAAAATGAGTCAGATTTATTATAGAAGCCTGGAATTAAATTAGAGTTTAACAAACAATAACTCGTAGTGAATCATGCCAATTCATTTTTCAATATTTCCAATGATTGCCTGATCAAAAAAACAACTGAGGATATGATGAGATTCTATTTTTCATGGTTAGTAAAAAAAATGAACCCCTGCAAAAATTTAGTACATCCATTGTCGAACGTAGGAACGGAGGAAAAAGTGACTTTGTCTAGGACAAAACAAGAAGATTTTTCCAGAAGATATCAACTGTGAAACGACAAAACAGTTTTTTTCGGTCAAACGGAAAATGAAATGATGTAGGAAAATTCTCAGAGTCGGGTATTGAAATATGAACATCATTGTTCTGGGTATTCTGAGACAATTTGGTATCTGAATCCTCCGCTGATGAAATGGAGACACTTAGACTTTGAGATTGCCGGTGCATTCCACATGAAATGAATGCTACTGAGCGAGCTGCATGTACATTATCCGAGATTGAATTTTTTTAATATGTATACTCCTTCCAGTACCGAGTTTGGATATCCCATATTGATGACGGTAAGGTGCATCAATCCAATTCCATACCTGGGATTCTGATAATTCCTCCGGAGCTCTCATCGATTGATGAACCTTTTATGGAGGAAAGACATCGACCAAATGGCTTTTCTCTTGTGTGCACTGTTCCATGCCACATAATCCATGAGGTTGTTTCCATTCCGCGTTGAAAGCAGAACTGTGAGCGATTGCTACCCAATAACCCACATGCCCAATCCGTCATATATGCAAGAATAACCGGTGTTCAACGACTAGTAATGCTGCGGATTTGATGGTCTCATTGAAGTTGCAATTACACACCGATATCGATTGGAAATTGTGGTTTGATTGGGTTCTCGGCCATCTTCAGAGATCTTAGGGGTTGGAAATTTAGGTTGATCTGACAGTTTTTTTTCGGGTTTTCTCTGCCAGTGTCTTGAACAAAAATCAATCAGATTGTTTATAAAAATTGACACACCTTTGCGTACATTTTGTGAACTAATTTGTCAGGCACCAATTCCATTAAAAAAATAGTTGCTCAAACTTTGTAAACGATTTGACTAAATTATTCGAATTCATAAAACTTTCTCAATCGATAAATAGAAAAGCAACTTGAATATTATAGTAAACGATTATAGTATAACTCCTTGAAAGTGGACATAAAATTGTCCTGTACAGGGTGATTCATTTATCTTGGTAACCCCAATTTTCTCGAAAACGCCTGAATATTTTTTCATTCTGTGAATGGCGTTTTGAACAAGTCAATGTCGACTTGAGATGCGCATAAAAATCTGCGGAATAAATAAAGACGCCAGGCGTCGCGGCGCTATCAAAAATTTTTTCTCCAGGGACATACCATTTTTATCATGTCATTCGAAAGATAATTTTATTGCGAATTTTTTTTTCGAATACAATTTTTGTCCATTTCTTACCGTCAGCGATCTACAGCGTGTTTTATGTTGATTCTATTCCATTTAATTTTTTCTATATTGTGGTAGTATATATATATTATATATTCTTTTGAATAAGAGAGCTAAAATAATACAATAAATGTTGAAACAAAAAGAACCTAAGCTGAGGTAAAAAAAGGAACGGGGTACACAACATTCTTCGTATGATACTATAGTTGTATGGCTTGATTTGGAGAACATAGATATGATTTTATGCCTTGAATTCAAAGGTGGTAAGTTTTCTAAACAATCTGCCTCTTCAAATAAGATCAAATATGTGGATACAGCAAGATAGGGCTCCATGTCACAACGCTGCCATTGTGAAGAGATATCGAGATTAAGAATTCGAAAATGAATGTAACCTTATATTTTGTCCAAAGTGACTTATGATGAAATAGAGAGATAATTTAACTTGTGTATGGATCATAATGGCTAGATGACCTAAATTTGAGTATGTTCCGTAAAATGACGAAGGCTCTGTAACTGTTTTTCTATTATTTTATTCATTAAATCTTATAATATCTTATTATAATTAACATTTTTTTTAATAACAAACGAAAAATTCGAATCATATGTTCTATATACCGGCCATTATGATCCATACATAAGTTATTTCATCACTTTGGTCAAAATATAAGGGTCCACTTGGGCACATGCGTTTCTTATCTTCAATTTCAAATAGTCCAAGTTATTAGAATCAGTTTGGTATACCATATATTCAAGGGGAACCCTCAGAAAGTAATCCATGAGCGTTAGGTCTTGCGATATCTGTCTATTGGTTTCAATCCATTTTTTTCCGAATTCTTGATCTAAATATCTCTTGAGAATGGCAGCGTGGTGGCATGAAGCCCCATCTTGCTGTAGCCACATATTTCATCTTATTTGAAGGAGCACATTGACCAGAAAACTAGCCTTCTTGAATTCGAATCACAAAATCACATCTATGTCTCTAAATAAAGGCATACTACCACAATACAGAAAAAAATAAATGGAATAGAATCAATATAAAACACGCTGCAGATCGCTAACGGTTAGAAATCGATAAAAATTGTATTCGAAAAAAAAATTCGCAATGAAATTATCTTTCGAATGACATGATAAAAAAGGTATGTCCCTGGAGAAAAAATTTTTGATAGCGCCGCGACGCTGGCGTCTTCATTTATTCCGCAGATTTTTATGCGCATCTCAAGTCGACATTGATTTGTTCAAAACGCCATTCACAGAATGAAAAAATATTCGGACGTTTTCGAGAAAATTGGGGTTACCAAGATAAATGAATCACCCTGTACAATTAGTCCAGTCAATGAGGGCGAAAATTAGACATTACTTCCGAATTTTATCAAGATGCTTCGATTTTGATAAAATTTTGAATATAAGCTATACTTGTCTCCTACTCCTACCCTATTCCGAGTTTTGCTTATTATTCTTGAGGGGTGAAAACAACTCCGTTATCCAAAATAAAAAAAAAAATTTTCTAACGTAAATCAAAGTAACATTTGGGCCTCAGTAGCGTTTTATGAAGTTTAATGAAGGTCTTCATATACTTCAAGACCGTATAAACATAAAACACCCCGTTTCAGTATAAAATGTGTGAAAATGGGTCTTTATTGATATAAATAATTAATTTCGAACAATTTAAAAACAGTATTTTGGATCAATGTTAGTTTTAGTTATTTTTATTTTACAACCCCTAAAAAGCAACTCCTATCTGTTCAAAATAACAAAATGAAAATATTATTCAAACATTTCATTAATTCGTCACTTAATTTTAGTAAAATTAATACTTTTTATGTCAAAAAAATAATCTGATTCTGAATTATTTCTTCATCTTCGCCAAAGATTGGACAAATGTTCTGGCAGTTAACACCTGCAGATTCTCCACAAAAGGCATTACAAAAACGACTCAGTTTTATTCAGGTGCATGAAGCATTGCATCCTTTTTTTGCAGTTACAAAAAATTATTTTCAACAATTTTTGTGGTGTTTTTTGCATTTCTGTGGGCTGCAAATATTCTATTGGTACTATTCCAACCGCAATCAACTGAATTGAGAGCTTTATTTCCTAGCCAAATTATTGGTTGTTTATATGATAACTCTTATTTTTATTTTGTACTGAGTTTATAGGCTCTGCCTCAACTCTTATTCTCATTGATGATAATAATATTCAGAATCTTTCATTTGATTTCCGGTGTCAGAACCAGCAAGCTTCTCTATTCCGAATTGTGTTTTCGTGTTCATGCTTTCTCATCTCTAAAATTCTTCAAAATTTCTTGAATAAATTCCGCCACAAATACAGTGTATTTGTGAATACAGTTTTTGATTTTTGTCTTTTATTGTTGCTGTTGGCGATATATCAATATCCCCATTTTTTATGTTATTTTCATGTTCACGTTTTCTCATCTCTGAAGGACTTTTTTTGGACTTATTTTGTGTTTTGAAAACGGCCCTCATGCTGAATTCAGAACCAATTTCTCTCATTCTTTCCAAAAGAAAATGAATAAAGGAATCGAATCTAATCAAAATTGTTGTTTTTTGACAGTTTCTTGTTCTCGAAAATTTTTCTCTCTGAATAAAATCAGCTGAAATGAATCATATTAGTATATTCTGAAACAAGTTGCAAAATGGACTCCTTCAGCTAATATTCCAACACGAAAAGTTCTGTGAAATACTTTCTAAATTCAACTGAAAATTCATTTTAGTGACTTAGCGACAGATTACAGAATTTGAATTGATTTGATTTGATTGGATCGGAAGTGATTACTGACAACCACAAAACGAAATATATAACTGATAACAATGCTTCAATGAGTTCATTACAGCACTAATTTGAGTACTGTAATGAACTCATTACGAAACTGAAATAGAGAATACTTGTTCTAATATTAATTCCATGATTTCAATGATAATTGAGATGCAGAACAAAATGATTTGAGATTTTTTTCAGGACGATTGTTTATGATTCCGTCCAAACTCCATTGTGAATTTCATTGTAAGTATCATTTTGGATTTATCATTATTATTATGAAAGAAAAAATTTATTTTCGCCATGTTGACAATTCAACTTGATTTCCGAATATAATCTTCCCGTTTGAAACTCCACTTTTCATAATGTGGATAGATCCATCTCATCAGGGTTTGCCCATGAATGTACCCACTCAAAAGTCGCAAGTTGCAAGCTAATTAAATTTAATGTAGATGACCCGTTGCCAAGACATCTCCCGAATGTGGTCTTGTGTCCCATTCGCTAGAGGAGAACAGGGTGTAGTTAACATTACACCAAATGAACAAACCAAATAATGTCAACAACGTTTTGGCAAGCACCTGACACTGGCACCTGAGCACCCGGAGAACACCTTGCTATACCTCCGACGAATTATAACCTATTTCCATAGTAAATATCAGCAGTATTTGTCTGTCTATATTTAGTCGGATTGTTACATTACCCAATTTAATTTCGATTGTGGATTAAGCTGCTTATCGCATCGCAGAGCTTTGTACAGCCATTTAGAAATGAAGTTCGTCGTAATTATGAGAATCTGATGAGATTATTTGATAACGTCAGCGCATTACCGGGAAAAATTGTTGTCTTAGAAATTTTCCAATTCCGATTATGGAATTAACGAGATCCAATCATCTTGTGTCGCATGCAGAATGAGCCTTTTTATTGACACAATTAATGTAGGTGGATAGAGATGTATCAAATAATAAATCCTGGGCGAGATTGCAAGGTGAGACAATATACAGTGTGATCCACGGTCAATGGTAAGTTACACGCTTACGGAGAACGAAAACCAAGAATTCATTGAAAATTTGGTTTCTCAGACAAGAACACATGCTCTATCGATCTATAATATTTTCATTGCTCTGGTGTTCCCGCATAAGTCAAAAAGTTTTTATTTCAAATGGCACACCTGTATATTATTGCACTGCTCTATTTATCGTAGCAACACGATTATTTTGATATCACTTTCTCATACTTGGCTTCAGCGGTTTCTGAGTAATTAAATTTTTTTGTGCAGAACATAGCTTTGGTTGAACAACTATAACTTCGATACTATTAAACTTAGGAGGCTGAAATTTCGTATGCAGAATGCTAGGATTCTATGCATCCTGCAAGTGTTACGAAATACGATTCTCTTCATACGGGGTCATAAAAATTCTATGGTTTATCAAGACATACAAAAACGGTCAAGAGTGCATTTTTTCAAATGGGATGCCTATACGTTCTGAGAAATACTGAAAGAAAAATTGAATTTTTTTCAAATGATATATCACATTCTTATACCTAGATTTAAGATTCTGCGTGGAACTAAAATTTTATGATTGCGCATGTGCGAACCTGTTCATCGGGAAACATTTCATTGAACCTTCTGCATCTTGTTGCTGTTATTTGGTGACATTGCCTATGGTGAATAAAGAAATTCATCGAAATTTTAGTTAGATAAAATTTCTTTTCAACGCAGAATCTTACAATCTAGGTATTGGAATGTGATACTATATCATTTGAAAGAAAATTGAAATTTTTTACAGTACTTCTTGAAATATACAGGGCATTCCATTTGAAAAAATGCACTTTCAACCGTTTTTGTATGTCTCGAATTTTTAATGACCCTGTATGAAAAGAAGCGCATTTCGTAACACCTGCATGATGCGTAGAATCTTAGCATTCTGCATACAAACTTTCAGCTTCTAAGATTAATAGTAATGAAGTTATGAATATTTAACCAAAGCTATGTTTTGCACAAAAAAGACGAAATAATTTGAAGATTAGTAGGAGAAAGTGATACCAAAGTAATCCTCTTACTACAATGAATAGAAATGTGCAATAATGTAAAAGGTGTGCCATTTGAATTAACAAAGTAGTTACCCTTTTTGACATAAGCGGCAACACCGCAGCACTGAAAATATTTTAGATCGATAGAGCTTGTGTTCTTGCCCAAGAAACTAAATTTTCAATGAGTTATTGATTTCCGTTCACCGTAAACGTCTAACGTACCATCGACCGTGGATCACCCTGTATATTAAGGAACATCTTCATGTGTTTCTAAAGACAGAAAAAAGGGAGAGAGCAACATTCTGATTGAAACGATAAAAAATTGTTCAAACAAAAAAGCGAAGCAACTGCGATGTCTGTCACTACAATTTTTCCCAAAAAACTTTAATTCTCAAGATAAAGTAAAAACCAAACAAGAATCCAGTAATGTTCGAATTCATATTTTCAAAGTACAGCTTTTTGAATTTTTTTCTAAAATGCTTGAAGGTGATTTTTCGTCAATAATGAAAATAATAGTAGAAAATTCTAAATAATATAAAATTAAGCATGAGCTACACAAACGTTTTGATTCAAGAACCTTCTACCTATTTCATTCTTTGAGTTAGTCCAGTATAAAATTTTTCCATTATGATGCTTCATGAAAATTTATTGTGTAAAAAATAAATGAAAATATTTTGTCCAGGATTATTTTTAGAAAACCTCATTTTAATTCATTTCAGAATGTACGAAATTTTTTATAAAATTGTTTTTTATTCTATTATCAGCTCGGTGAACTTCGATATAGATTTGTATCTTCACTATTAAAAAAAAAACAAACATCATGAGAAATGTTGAACCATTATTGCACCCGTAAAAATTCAGTCTATCGAATTCGAAGGCGGAAATAATTTTGACGAATATATTGTTCGAAATTGTTGCTGTGGAATTCTCGATCCAACGGGAAAAATATAACAGGTAGGGAAATATTTAACAGCAAATAAAATTGTTCCCGTTAGTCTTTTTTGTAGCCGTTTGTTTGGACTATTTTCCCCTCGGGTTATTTGGTGTATAACATTGTGTGTACATAGTAACTTAAATGTTGCCGCTATTCTCAGGGACCTTTTCTAGGTAACTTCCACATTTTGCTGCTAGAATTGGATATTTAAGAAACGAATATTCGGTTTCGGTAGTTCAACGTTCGACACTTATTGAACTTGGTTTTTAAAATGTCAATGGCCGTTGTTAGTATATTATAAAACATGGTCACAAGAGTTCTCAACATTACCTATTAGTAATGGACTGAAAATTGCTATGATGGCAAACAATATACACTGAGCAAAAAAATGAACCTACATCATGGAAATATCAAATTTATTCTAAAACTGAGTGAAGATAAGTGTTCTCAATGATAATTATTTTAATCAGAATTTTGCATGCATATGTTATCCACTTTCAACGTTTTTCTTCAATACAAATGTTTTTTCTCAGCAGGAATAAAAAAATTTGATATTATCAGATTTTGAATGTATTGGCTCCATTCTAAAATCAGTTGTTCTCGATCAATTCCAGTGATCAATAGTTTTTTCTTTCGTTTGATTTTCTACACTTGATCGCTATGCAACGCGAAACACGCAATTTGACCCAAGAGGAATGTGCCAAAGCGGTATTTTGCGAGAAGAAGCGTGGACATACACAAGAATTGCAGAAAGGTTTGGAGTTTCCCATGAAATTGTGTCCAGAAAGTTGCAGCGATTCAGGGAGACAGGTATGAATTTCCCAAGACAGGTGACCACGGGTAACAACGGCATTCAAGAACGTTACTTGAGAGTTTCTTAGTTGAGACAACGGTTTGCAACCGCTCGCCTCCTTCAAAATCAGCTTGAGCAAACTCATGGGGTGCAAATTAGCACTCAGACAATAAGAAATCGCCTCAGAAAATATGATTTAAGGCCTCGTGTCGCGGTAAGAGACCCAGCTCTTACCCCAGCCCATCGAAGGGCCCGTTTGGATTTTGCGAGAGAGCATAACCATTGGGAAGAGGCCGATGGGAAAGAGTTCTCTTCACAGATGAATCTAGATTCTGCCTCTACCATTCTGATCGACGTTTCCTTGTATACAGACGTCCACATGAAAGATATGCTCAGTGCAATTTCCTGAATACTATTGGTTTCGGGGGAGGATCGATTATGGTATGGGGTGGAATAACTTTGACTGCTCGCACAGACCTAGTGGTCATTGATAATGAAGCTATGAATGCTGATAAATATGTAAGAAACATTCTTGAAGAGTATGTAGTGTCATTTGCCCCATACATTGGTGAATATTTTCATTTTTATGGACGATAATGCCAGACCCCATCGTGCGCGCATCGTTCAGGAGTACCTTGAAGAGGTTGAAGTCTCTCGAATGGAGAATGGCTAGCAAGAAGTCCAGATCTCAATCCGATTGAGCAGGGTTGGGACAACCTCATTAAGAGGCTTAGAAGTTCAGAAAATCATCCAACCACTCTCAATGACTTAGGAATCCAACTCGGAAAAATCTGGGGAGGATTAGATCAGAACATTTCAAGATCACTCATTTTGAGTATGAACCGTCATTGCCGAGCTGTACTTAACGCAAAGGGTGGAAATACCAAGTATTAAATCACTTATCAGCATTTCAGTATTTCGAAAATTGTTCATTTCTCTTTTTTCACATAAGATTCGGTGAAATCCTGAATTTATCTCCATTTAATGTGTCATGTTTCGTTTAAAAACCTTCCCGAGAGAACATGAAAAATTAGTTATAATGTCAATGTAGAGTTAACTTTCATTAAAATCGAGATTTTCAGAATGAGCGTTAAGTTTTTTGCGCAGTGTAGGTTCGGAATGAGAACTTTTCAGATTCGCCGGAAATTTTGGGGTTGAATAATTAATGCCTCACCCTGTATTCTATCACTGATATAATATGATCCATAGTAGTTTTAAGATATTTGATGGCCTAGGTTTTCGCCTTGTCAAATTGAGTTTTTCTTCTCTCATCGTCAAAAAAGCTTGAGGTTGAAAAATCGTGTGTTCGTGAAAATATTCATAATTGAGAAGCCAGTGAAAGGCGTGAAGACGGATCAAGCTATAATTAGGTGCCGTTGATGCGAAATTTGAGGTTGATCCAGAACCGCCTAACCAAACATCAGTCTGTATATTGTAAACGTGCAACGCACTGATGCAATAAACAAATTCGATGGATGATAGACCCACTAATGAAGGGAAAATTGGTGCCTTAGGTTCTAAGGGTAGCTAACCACTGTGCATTACAGGCACGTTACTTGATATGTTTGCGGCAAGCGCCGTAATTGCTTTACCAGAGTTGATGGATGAACTTGAGCTATTTCTTACGTTTGCCATGGTCTCCGTTTAAAATATTATGCGGATATTACGTTGGCTCATTAATTTCACCAGCGAATTAAGGACCGTATAGCGATCCATTAGTTCGGTGGCAATAAGTAGATTATTATTCCCGGTTAAGAGTTTATTATTATCAGAATTTTATCAGCCTCATTAGTTCCGGGGGGGAATTCCTAAATAGAAGCCTCCACGACTTGATCGAGTGAGGCAGACTTGATAAGGACCTCTTTGAACTTCTTCAGAAGTTGCTGTATAGGGTGGGTTTAGAAAACTCGCCATTCACATAAGGGTGCTCAAGTCCACATGCAGTTTTGTTAACTCACTTGTTTATTTATTTTTTACTGTATATCGTCTGGAAACAATCCAAAATCATTATTGTTCTGGAATATGCTTGAAATGATTTGTTGGAATATCAAGAAATGAGCACTTTCCAAGCGATGAAACAAACAATTTTCCCAATTAAATATCAGTATACAAGTTTTTATGGAAATTGAGTAATTCAACAATAATTGCAATCGACAGAAGTTTTCATTACTTGAATATCATGCGAAATATTGATTTCTTTTGTTAGTCATCAAATTTTTTCTGCTTTTCCGTAGATTACAATCAGAAGTCATCCGTAGGGTATATTGATGGATTTAAATCAGAAAAGGCACAGGCATTGGGGCATATGGACATGAATTAATGATATTTAATTGGTGATTCTCTATCGACTCTCATCAGAGGTGAATTGTACTCAGAGGTACAATTGTTTTAAGTTGTTGAGCGGTTAAGCCAATGAATGTATGAAGAAGTTCACCCTCTTAGAAGGTGACTATTTCACTTTTGAAAGACGGTGTGAAAAAATTTATAGTTTTGAATAGAAAAAATTATCACCATCTCAAAAAAATATTTATGTCCCATTACGAATCATAAATTTTTCTCATGTTTTATTACAGGGGGTGTCCCAGAAGTTGACGTCAAGCCAGAATCGAGTAACAGCCTGAGTCATAGTGATCATCATGAAAATATTTGAAAAAATTTAAGTTGTGTATTTTTCAAATTATAGGACATTTTTTATTATTCGAAAACTTGTGATGATTCTCGAACACCTGTTCCTACAATTTTTCACTGTTTTCAAATTTTAATTTTCCATTTCATCCCGAATAGTGCTACTGTAACCTGTAATCTTCAATTCTGAGACATTTTCTTCAACTTGAGAAATAATGTCACTTTTTGCCGAATCAAATGTTTGAAATTAATATTTCGACCAACTTTAACAGCTGATTGTACTGAAATAAATTGTAATACATAATTTTGGCAAGTTGCTTCAAAAGTTAGCACGTTTATAAGGATTTATAAAATGATACTTACTACATTATTTCTTAGATCCTTCTTGCAGAAACAGAATTTCGAACAATTTCTTCGAACTTTGTAAAAATAATTCAAGTGCATCCCATACTTCAAGAATCTGGATGAATCAACATTTAAAAAAGGTGGTTATATGGAGCTATATTAGACTGTTTCAAAAAAATCGACATTTTTTGTTTTCACGAAACCCCCCCCCCCTAATTATCTTCAGGGTATCATAAAGAGACCTCTATGAAAATATCAGCTTCAATTAATAATATTTAGAGGTCGCTCATCAATTATTTCTATTCTCCCTACTAATAGCAGGGAAAAAATTTCTTTTTTTAATAAAAAATTCCTAGAGCAGAAACCAATAGACGGATTTTATTGTATAATACATTTTCGTGTAGACAACCAGATACTCTACAAAAATGACCCTAACGATATTTCGGTAAAACGGCCCCTTCAAAAGTTATTCGATTTGATGCTAATATTGAGGTATTTTTGAAGAAAAAAATTATTCAAAAAAATCGATTCTGTTTGTTTTCACGAAACTCTATTTCTAATTATTTCCAGGGTATCGAAAAAAGGCGTCTGTGAAGATATTAGCTTTGAATATTAATATTTAGAGGTCGCTCAGCGATTACTTCAATTTCCGCTGTTGATAGCAGGAAAAAAATTTCTTTTTTCAATAAAAAATTTTTTCTTCACGAACCAATTGACGGATTCCATTGAGTGATACACTTTTGTGTAGGGAACTAGATGCTCTACGAAAATGTCTCGTACGATATTTCGATAAAACCGCTCGTTCAAAAGTTATTCGAACTTTTTTTTCGAAAATACCTCTATATTAATAACTTATATTGAGGTATTTTAGTAAAAAATATTCAAATAAGTTGTTTTATCGAGATATCGTATTGAACATTTTCGTAGAGTATCTAGTTCCCTACACCAAAATGTATCATACAGGGGAATCCGTCTATTGGTCAGTGAACAAAAAATTTTTTATTGAAAAAAGAAGTTCTTTCCTGACATCAGCAGCGAAAATAGAATATTAATATTCAAAGCTAATATTTTCACAGACGGCTTTTGTCTATGCCTGAACATGATTAGAAGGCGGGTTGCATGAAAACAGGTAAAGTCGATTTTTAATATATAATAATAATATAATATAAGCGGGGGTCCTACAGCCTATGCCGCATCCCGCATTTCGTTCGCCATTTCTCTCTATCATTCCATTCATCTTCATCAATCGCTCTATCTCTCATACTCTTTCTAATTCCCTCTCTCCATTGGGTTGTTGGTCTTCCTCTCCTTCTTCTGCTTTGTGGTATGAACAATTTTTTTCTTCAAGAGTACCTCAATATTAGCATCGAATCGAATAACTTTTGAAGCGGCAATTTTATCGGAATATCGTAACGGACATATTTGTAGAGTATCTGATTGCCTACACGAAAATGTATCACACAAAGAAATCCGCCTATTGGTTTGTGTTCTAGGAATTTTTTATTGAAAAAAGAAATTTTTTCCCTGCTATTAGTAGGCAAAATAGAAATAATTGATGAGCGACCTCTAAATGTTATTATTTGGAGCTGATTTTTTCACAAAGGTCTTTTTTCGATACGCTGAAGATAATCAGGGGGGGGGGTTTCGTGAAAACTAAAAAAGTCGATTTTTTTGAATCAGTCTAAGCTATACTTCATTCGATTTTGAACAAAATAATTCGTCAAATATACTGGAGGACGTGCTATTTTTTTCAATAAACTTTTTCTTCCACAGCTCCCTAGAAAAAAAAATGTAGGATTTCAAATCAGGTGAACAGGCTCGCCACAAGATTGTACCAGATCGCCCTATCCATCTACTCGGATATTCTTCATTTAGATATTCTCTAACTGAAAGGGCAAAGTGCACTAGGCAGCCATCTTGCTGGAACTATATTTTTCTGGAAATACTAAATGGAAAAATTTTCAGTGAATTTGACGAATGATTTCGTATGAAACCTTAATGAATTTCAGCATTAAAGACTTCTGGCAACTCAGAAAATCCTATGACTCTTCCGTTCGTTAAAACAATATTGGGATCTATGTTCTCTCAAATAATTTATGTGGGTTCATATCACCATTTTTTTGAAATGTTCATTCATCCGGATTCTTCAAGTATCGAATGAACTAGAATCATTTTTATAAAGTTCGAAGAAATTGTTCGAAACTGTGTTTCTTCAAGAAAGGCCTTTTTTTGACTGATCTAAGAAATAATATTGTAAGTGTTATAGCATTCTAGAAACCTTATTAAATGTCTCATATTTTGAAGCAACTTGTCAAGCTGATGTAGTACAGTTTTTTTCAGTACATTTAGTTGAATTTAGTCGAAATATTAATTATAAATAATTGGTTCGGAAAAAGTGACATTGTTCTTCAAGCTGGAAAATTGTATCGGAATTGAAGATTACAAGTTTACAGTAGCATTATTTGGGATAACACTAATAAAAAATAAAATTTTAAAAAAAATAATTGTAGCAACATGAGTTCGATAATCGTCACAGGTTGTGTATTTTCTCGAATAATAGAAAATGCCATATAATTTGGAAAATACACGACTTAATATTTTTTCAATGGCCACTATGACTCATCCTGTTACCCGATCCAGGCTTGTCATCGACTTCTGGGATAGCCTGTATAAACATCCATTAATTGGTGGAATTTAAAATTTAACAGCACAAAAAATAGAGATTTTTGAAAATCTCAGCCACGATGCATATTTTATGTGAACGAACTCATCAACAATTGGGATATCGAATTCGTACATCCTGGGTTCAGTGTAGAAAATCTGTAAGCAGTAAACACGATAAATTATCGTCCGTTAATACAGTTCTCTTGAGTTTTAAATCACCGAAAAAAAATTCAGATGAACAAATTGATAAGAAACAGAAAAATTTTTTGTCTTCACAGAGGCGACACCGAGAACATTTTTGAAATATAAATGAATTCAAATTAGTAATCATCGAAATGATTCCCCATCTATGTTTCAGAAATATCCCAGTGTGACCCCTATAAAGGCAAAGAATTTTTTTTTTTCTTAAAAATTGATGAGGCCAAACAAGGCCGAAACTGGTATCTCTCATCTCAGTGACAAAATCTAATATCATTTTTCCAACCTCATGATGAAAGATCTCTGAGCTTCGAAATTGAAAATGGTATTCATTTCGATGATTACTAATTTGAATTAATCTCTGTTTCAAAATCAAATTGATGTTGTGGGAAAGCATAGTAAGTAGTAATAAACGAGTACGATATAGTTGTAACTGTTGCATTTATTCACATAAATTCAATTGTACATTGGAGAATGCCCCATTTAAAGGAAAAAGATCGTATTGAAATATTATGATCGGTTATTGTGATCGTGTAGGAACTCATGGCGAAGTCTGTCATAATTGTCCCTTTCATTCGAAAGATATTTACTTGGTTCCATACTTTATCCCAAGTCTGCCTTTAGTCTCGAAATCTTTTTGAATTTTTTTTTTATCTATTTAACATTTAACGGTGGTTCGCTATTTTTCCTGATTGGGTCTTTTATTCAACATCTCACGTATCTAATTCAAAATCCTTTAATTTTCTGTCCGAGTCATCCATCAGGTGACAGGTTTTTTCTCTCCTCGGGAGTCGCACAAGAAAAAAATTCAAAATAGCAGATAAAACTTTCTCGATTCAACGTTCCGCTAGTCCCGCCATGCATCTTCTCTCATGTATGGAAACTCCGTACACAATGCCAAAATCGATGGCAGGAATTCCTGAAACCGAACCCGTAAAGTGTCCCGATTGGGAGTTGAACACTTTTATGTGGTGGGAAGTTACCTCGCGCATAAATATTACTCAATTCTTGACCTGAATGGCGCCGTGTATTATCTCATATTCTGGAATAGCGGTACATTGTTCCACGGTATCTGGCACGCTGGGAATCTACTGAAAGTTCGTTGGAACGCATTCCGCAAGAGGTTATCCGAATTTTCATCCTTTCCGGAAGTCTTCGGATGCTTGCGCGGGACCTTTGACGTAGGTACCAAATCGGGATCAATCTTCGAATGCGACTAAACAAGGTCTTATACACTTGACCCCCTTTCCCAGAACAATTCAATTTCTGAGGGGGACGAATTTTCATCATGGAAAATCCAAGGAAGAGATCAAGAAGTAGTAGCTAGTTTGAAAGTTATTCATATTCTTTACACAACGCAGTTAGGAAAAAATGTATGTGGAAGATGGCCAAGTAACAAATTGGCGAATGCGCCGGCTCATCTGTATATATAAAAATGAATTGCTGTGCGTTAGGTACGCTAAAACTTGAAAACGGCAGAACCAATTTGGCTGATTTTGGTCCTGACTTATTCGTGGAACTCCAGGGAAGGTTAAAAAGGTAAGAAAATATGAAAATGGAAGGTATTTATTATGGTTTTTCCTCAGAAATGGAGGTGACCGATTATCATTGATTTACGATGTTTGACAACTAAACATCGGAGTTTTAAAATTGATTTTGCATGACTTATGACATCGTTACATCTATTTCTCGATTTCAATTATTTCTTCAAGTGAGGACGACGCAAAGTTTGCACAAAACAAAAATATTATCAATTAATAATGAATAAATAATTAATGAATCATCATGTTCGGTTACCTATGTCAATATCGGCTTCGGTGATCATTTGTGAAAGTGACATTTGAAGCGTCTAAATGCAAAACCAGATATTTGATGTATGAGCCGTTACGAGCAAAACGAGAAAAAACCTGCCAAAATCATAGTTTTGAATGGTAAAACTCCCAGTTTTGACCATTTGAATTACGAACAGAGGCTTTCAAAAGTCTACTCATGAACCTGAGGGTATAAGAATCAGATTGCCGGCAACTTTCTCTATTGTATTTCTTCCTTAACTCTTTTTTTCGGAAAATGTCAAATGTCTGGTTTTGCATTCAGACGCTTCATTTCACGTTACGTCCTCTTTGTGGAGTTGATCTTTTGTGATAGATACAACTCACCTTAATGTGCGCGAGAATTTTTTTGTCAACTTGGTTAATTTTAATTTGCGATGCCGAGAATAAGTTGACCATGCATAAGAAACCGAGGGCCCATGCATTGAGGGGGTTGACTGATAATTTGATTATAGGAACATATTTTCAGTTATGTAGGTATAGGACGTATATATACCAAAAGTTAGGGAAATACTATTGGATCTGGTAAGTCTACCAGATCCAATAGTGTGGCAATCAGGATCTAGGCTTCTTGAATTTTTTTGTGTTTGAAGATAACATTGGACTAATAATAATAACAATAATTTTAATAGCTGATTTGGGCAGACGAAGTTATGCGGGCCAGCTTGTCATAACTATAGTCCGTTTCAGAATGATTGGCATCTCAGGGGCTGAGGAATCTAGAAAATATGGTGGTAATTAGTAAGTTTCGAGTTCTAGGATTTAGGTTGGTGTTGATTGAAAACACTGAGTTATGACATTTCAGAGTTTTTTAACCTCCTGAATATATTTTGAATTAGTTTCTGTATGCTTATGTTCATGATTGAATCGACAAATTAGTTTTGGATTTGAATATTTCTTAAGTAATACCCAATTGAAAATGGCTGGAATTCATCAAGATACCTCTCGCCTTGCCTAACTACAACAATTCAGCAGGTATTCGTGCTAGTTGCCAGTATTAATCACGTTTTGCTAGTTATTCAGGTAATAATTCACTTTTTCGAAATGTTTTCTAATGAATAAGTCTAAAAATTTTACTTTCCACCTAGGAGTGTCAGATGAATTTAGGAAAAGAAAAGAAGGCAAGACAAGTCACTACAGTCAGGAGTGAGCAGTGGATAGAAACCTATTCTATATCATTTATTATACCTTCAGAGATACATTATACGACGTTACTTTTTGTAAAACAATGAATAAATGAGATATCTATTGAAATATTGTCTGGGAAGTCTTTGAATTTTCCTGAAAACTTAATTTGGATTTTCTCTCCCAGTCTCTGAAACAAGAAACAATTAGAAAAATTTTTTCGAATGATATAAAAAATGCCACTGCGTAAAAATTTGAGCACTAATTCGTCAGGGGCCAAAACCTTACGAGAAGAAATTGTTGCCTAACAATGAACAAAAAGAAAACACTTTGAACTGTTAAACGTAACGTTTCGGAGTCTAAATCAGACTCCTTCGTCAGACAATTACTAGTTTTCATTCAACTTCGTAAAATCGTGACAATATTTTGATTTTTGGATTGACATTCGTTAATATATGATGAACACTAATAAATATTGATTATTAGACGTTGATATCGTTATTTTATTTCGAAATTTCCTGAAACCAGGCTTTTCTGGACCAAAAATTTAATTGGCAAATCAATTCACCGAAAAAATTACTCAGAACCTCAGTATCAGTATATAAATATTCACATCCAGATCTGAATGAATTTTTGACAAAAATATGCTGTAAAGGGCAAAAAATTATACGAGGAAATTTTCGGTTTTACTCAATTCGGATTCAAAATTTTCCACTAAATCCGAATCTGCAATGGGTTTGCATTTGAAATTTCAAAGTTCATCCTCAAGATTCCAGTATCAAAATCACCAGAGAGCGAAATACATTCACCGTTTCCAGACTTCTCAACCACTGGGTATATTTTTTTCAGAATTTTCTGTATATTGATTTAAATCAATTCAATTGAAGAAAGAACATCCCTAGATGCAAGTAGGTTGGTATTGAAATTGTCATCGCGCTTGAATAACCAAAGAAAATGTCAATACCAATGTCTCTGTCAGTTCCAGAAGAAGGGAAGGTTGAACCTGATACCAAAAAAAAATTAATAGCAGCTTTTGTGAGTGTCCCCTCCTTCCTAGGTATCTGTTTATTCTGAACAGGGGAAAAATATTGGCCAAATTCGCCGAATAACACGGAAAATGTATCGGAAAAATGATTTACGCGCATATGTACTTCCCCGGCCTTCCCGATTTCGCAGCTTTTCGAAATCGATACATATTTAAATCAATTTTTTGCGGTTCATTTCACCCCATTTTCTGCTTAATCGATGAATCTTCATGATGGCTGATAGATTTTTCGGGCCACTGGAACTTTCACTCGCGTGCTTGCTGAATAGCCGTTTGCCTGAAACTTCAAACTACCGAAATTTGCGTTCAACCGTGGTTGATTGGCAAATTTCGGCTCGCTTTTTAAAATTGCAACCGTTGGAAAGATATTGGCATGTCACAAATTGCCGTTGGTATTCGAACATTTTCAATTTAAGGTTCAGTATTCGAAACTGACTTTATCTAGTTTTCATACAGGATGGCATCTGTAAAATCTGCCTTTTATATATATATATATATTATATATATATATATATATATATATATATATATATATATATATAAGCGAGGATCCTACAGCTTCTGCCGCATCTCGCATTTCGTTCTCCATACTTGTCGATTTCTCCAATCATCCTCATGAATTGCTCTATCCCTCATAATTTCAAAAACATTCTTCAACCAAGTTGTAGCAGGTCTTCCTCGTTTTTGTTTTCTGTTTATATTGTACTGGAATGCTCGTTTCGGCCATCTATTATCATCCATTCGTTGCACGTGACCATACCATATCAACTGTCGGGTTTCTATTCTTTCGGATGTTCTTAGTATTCTATTTGTCCTTCGTCTTATTTCATCATTCGTTATATGTTCAATTCTGGATATTCGACATGACCTCCTCAAATAATCCATTTCAACGGTATCTATGTTTTCTTTTATTTTCTTGGTCATTTGCCAACACTCCGAACCATAAGTTAGAATAGGTTCTACTATGGATTTGTACAAGGTTAATTTGTTCTTTAAAGAGATTTGATTAGACCAAAGAAGTGAATTCAGTATCTTAACAGTTTTCTGACCTTGTTGAATTTTGTGTTTAATATCCCTCTTTGTTGTTCCTTCGTTTGAAATTATACTGCCAAGGTATTTATATTGTTCACATTTATTTAACATTCTTATTTCCAAATCCGGGTCTTCATCCTCCTCACCAATCTGCCTTTTGAAAATATCAAACGTTTTGAAAAAACGGGTTGAACTAGAAAAAGATCATATTCGTTTATTACTCACTATGCATACACACAATATCGATTCGTTTATCTACACCCTTGAATTTGTCATGAAAAGTAGCCCATATATTTCTATGCTAGAGTTATCAAATAAAATTGCGTAATATACCTACACAAATTTTCAGTGATCCAAAAAAACATTCTTGCGTTTCTTGATATAATCATCGATAACATAACATGGTTGGGTATGAGCTATGAGCATAGAGTAAACATCATTGGATATTTCGAAAACAGTTAATGCAATAGAAATAATAGACACTGCGCAAAAAAATTCAGCCACATTCTGAAAATCTCAAATTTATTGAAAGTCAACTCTACATTGACTTTATGACTTATTTTTTATGTTCTCTCGGGAATTTTTGAACGAAACAAGACACATTAAATGGAAGAAAAATTCAGGATTTCACCGAATCTTATGTGAAAGAAGAGAAATGAACAATTTCCAAAATACTGAAATGCTGATAAGTGATGTAATACTAGGTATTTCCACACCTTGCGTTAATAACAGCTTGGCAACGACGCTTCATACTCAAAATGAGTGATCTTAACATGTTCTAATCTAATCCTTAACAGATTTCTTCGAGTTGGATTCCTAAGTCGTTAAGAGTAGCTGAATGATTTCGTGAACTTCTCAGCCTTCTATTGAAGTTGTCCCAAACCTGCTCAATCGAATTGAGATCTGGACTTCTTGCTGGCCATTCCATTCGAGAAACTTCAACTTCTTCAAGGTACTCCTGAACGATGCGCGCACGATGAGGTCTGGCATTATCGTCCATAAAAATGAAATTTTCACCAATATATGGGGCAAATGGCATAACATCCTCTTCAAGAATGTTCCCTATATACTTATTAATATTCATAGCTCCATTATCAACGCCACTAGGTCTGTGCGAGCAGTCAAAGATATTCCACCCCATTCCATAATCGATCCTCCCCGAAACCAGTAGTATTCAGGATATTGCACTGAGCATATCTTTCATGTGGACGTCTTTATACAAGGGAACGTCGATCACAATGGTAGAGGCAGAATCTAGACTCATCTGTGAAGAGAACTCTTTCTCAATCGGCCTCTTCCCAATGGATATGCTCTCTCGCAAAATCCAAACGCGCCCTTCGATGGGCTCTGGTTATAGCTGGGTCTCTTGCCGCGACGCGAGGCCTTAAATCATATTGTCTGAGGCGATTTCTTATCTGAGTGCTAATTTGCACCCCATGAGTTTGCCCAAGCTGATTTTGAAGGAGGCGAACGGTTGCAAACCGTTGTCTCAAGAAAGAAACTCTCAAGTAACGTTCTTGAATGGCAGTTTTTACCCGTGGGATACCCTGTCCTGGTCTTCGGACATTCATACCTGTCTCCCAGAATCGCTTCAAAATTTTGGAAACACTTATATGGGAAACTACAAACCTTTCTGCAATTCTTGTGTATGTCCACCCTCCTTCTCGCAAAACTACCGCTTGGGCACATTCTTCTTGGGTCAAATTGCGTGGTTCGCGTTGCATAGCGATCGAGTGTGAAAAATCAAACGAAAGAAATATTACTGATCACTAGAATTGATCGAAAACAACAAATTTCAGAATGAAGCCAATACAACCAAAATCTGATAATATCATCTTTTTTATTCCTGCTGAAGAAGAAAATCTGTATTGAAGAAAAACGTTGAAAGTGGATAACATATGCATGCATAATTCTGATAAAAATAATCATTGAGAACCTCGTAGACTAAATTTGAGATTTCCCTAATGTGCGTTAATTTATTTGCGCACTGTATAAGATGTTTCGAAAAAACTGGTTGAACAACAAGAAGATCATACTCGTTAATTAATTACTATGCATACACACAATATCGATTCGTTTTTTCTAAACCCTTGAATTCGTCATGAAAAAGTAGCCTATTCATTTCTATTCTTGAATTATCAAATAATATTGCGTAATGTACACATATTTTCAGTGATCCGAAGAACATTCTTGCGTTTCTCGATATAATCATCGATTAAATAACACTGGTTAGGTATAAGCTATGAGCATACTGCATAACAACATTGGACATTTCGAAAATAGTTAATGCAACTGAAGTAACAGACACTACATTATAATGATATGAAATATTATTGCCATATATTCTACCGTATATTTCGGTAAACTGTTTAATGCTCCCTTTCAAAGGTCAATAAGCATTCTGAGCTTATTGAGGTAGAATAATTACTATGATAAGGCTCTTGTAAGAGTCGACACAGCATAAATTGTTTTCGAAGTTTTCGAATATCTGGTATAATCCAAATTAAATTCACGTATAAATTGATTAGGTAATTTGACAAATCACTGAGCATAATCAACGAGTAACTACGCAATAAATATATCATTCCATATCGATGCATTTCCTCTGGTAATGAATCGAATGTAGTAAAGTAATACCTTTTGTATTGGATATCAATCCCACGCATATTCCATTAAAATTTTTGGTTACATCAGGGTTAATTTCATGTTAGTATCGACCGATGAAAAGCCGCCAAAGGAACAATCATTATCGTCGAATTCCTCATTTAGAATGACCGAATAATTGGAAGCAGCGAAATATTCGACTATCCCTTTGTGAAGAATTTATGTTTGCCATGTTCTGTTTGCTGGCGCAGTTCACAGGAGCATATTTTCTTTTCGAGAACGGAAGAACGGGAAAAAATTGATTCCGTAGACGAGAAACAAAACTCCCTCCTCAAACGGCGCATGGCAACAAGAAATATTTGCCTAAACGCCAACCTTTGACGTGAAGGAAATGAATAAATATTTAAATAATGTTTACATCTCGTGTATATCACGTTTCAAGTATTCATCTGAACATTTGGGCGATTTTAGAAACGGTGGGAAGTCGCTACATTTGCGTCTATTAACTGTTTCGTGGTACTGTAATATTCCTTTGTGCATTGTCGGCGTTCACACTCACTTTACACAGAGATTGAGTGGGCTCTCTTTCCATGCCCGAATTCGTTCTGCTCTGTTTTTGGATGCCCGTGAATGGTGAGAATGTTTTCCTTCAGGAAATTATGTTTATCTCGACATCTGACAATCGTCAGGATTTTTCCTCTCAAACCGCGGATCCTCAAACTGGACCCTAATCGAAATCTGATTGAGAATTAATCGGCAGTATAGATCGTGCGATTTGATACTATACTTCGAACAACAATTAAAGGAACAGAGAATTTTCAAAATTTTTTGGTGATTTTCAACAAGCTCTATCTTAGTGGAAAATGGTCGTATGGGGAATAAAAAAAATTACTTTTGAAGCTTGAAGATTCCAGTTTCTTAGTTTATTGGTTACAAATTTTTCGGATTATCGGTAGCCACGCAATCGTCAAATAAATCAGGAAGGAAAAATTTTCAATTTGTTTTCAAATTATTATTTTTGCTGTACGCGCATGGAAAGGTTTTCACGAGCTAAACTGATGAAAAAAATCGGATAGCGTGTTTATTCAGCGCTAATTTGATTTAACGACTCTGGATTATGACCATTTGTGTTCGAGATATCCAATTTTGAAAGCAGAGAAATTGTTTTTTACTCAACTGTCGATATTTCTGGAACTACAGGTCGCCTAGCAAGCAGATAGGCAGTTTTTTTTTCTGCAGAAAATTCCCTAAAAAAATGTGTTAAGCTTATAAAAAATATTTTTTTTGTCCGTCACGTTAACTTGGTTGACTGTATCTTCGTCAATATTGGAGAAAAAGCTTAGGTTATAAGGAAATTTTACAGCCTTGTGCTCTTCAAAATCTCCTCCTGAATCAGTCGATCGATCCGTTCAGCGGTTTTCTTGAACTGAACTAATTTTTTTTCAAATCGGTGTTTTAACCGAATAAGTCGACAAGTTTTGAGGAAAGCTGTTTTTTGATACTTTGTGGCACTACAGAAACGGAAAAATGTTGTCACTCAAAATTTTTCTCTACCAGTATCGTGGGCAACTTAGAGATATCACTTCATTCAATTAATTCAGTGAGAAAATGTATAGCCGAACGCAAACATTTTCCATTAACTTCAGCTCTTGCTCTAACTATACATAAGTTGCAAGGTGGAACTTTTGACGATATAGTATATGAGTATAGTAAATCACATTCTCAGGAACTCGTCCATGTTGCACTCTCTCGGGTGACTAATATTGACAAATTGTATATTACGACAAAAAAAGATAATTGAGTTTTATCATAATCGAAGGCAAGCTGCATCGACTGCATCTTTGTTGCAAGAATTCAGAAGACTGTCTTTAAATAGTGCTGAGACGATAGCTCAAAGTGTCGTAGATTTCATAAGTGATAGAAATGGCATTTCAATAATGACTTTCAATTGCCAAAGTTCACATAGTCACAAATACGATTTACAGGATTCAGTTACGAGACAAACCAATGTGTTAGTTACTTCTTACCGAAACATGCATGACGCGTAATAATCCGATTGAAATACCTACTTTCAATCGTATTTTTCAATTCAAACGAGGTACTTTTCCAAAAGGAGGGATAGCTATTTACCAAAATAGTAATAATGTTACTAATATTATGACTCCGAATATTGAAATAAATATTGAAGACGTTAGCGATGTTAATGTTGGACGCCCATTTGTTGGAAATATTTGTGCATGCTTATGCAATCTTAGAAATGGCCTACACATAGTCACGGTAGCAATTTACTTTTCTCCGAATCCAAAATTACACGAGATAGAGCATTTTATTCATCGCACTTTACTGGAGTACACTGAAGAAGGGTCGAAAACACTTGGTACAAATGGTAATAAAATTCAACTTGGCTGGCGATTTCAACATTAACGTCACTGATAAAAAATCACAGCGGTTGACAACTTTTCTTTCGGAAAAATTCAATTTAAAAATGAATAATGATCCACAAGAATCCTCAACAAAATATGGGACCACTATTAACGCGGTATTTTCCAGATATTTAGAAGACATTAAGTCTCAAACTTATGTTTCTTATTTCAGTTACCATTAACCTATAGTTTCAATGATGAAAATTCCTGAATAACCTGAATGTATTGTAAGATAAATAAATAAAATATTTCAAATCAATAATATTATCTTCTTATTTTTGGATAGATGCTATGCAATAGCTTTGCCGCGGCAGTCCCCGAGTGCCACACGTATATTTTTTAATTCAAATTTTTTTCAAATTACTCAAATTCTTGAAATGGTTTTTTTTTTTCAACAATTTTATTCATCATCAAAAAAAACCGATTTGGATGAAGAATGAAGAAAAAATGTATTTGATCGATTAAAAACATCAGGTCAAGTTTAAGGAACTGAAATTTTGTTTCCTTGATTTTTTCAAAATTTCTCTCAATCGGTCCAAGAAAACCGCTTAATTGATCGATCAACCGATTTAACAGGGACTTTGGGAAACATCAGGCTGTAAAATTTCCTTGCAAGCTAAGCTTTTTTCCTAATACGAACGAAGACACAGACCAAAAAATGGCATTTTTTTGCTATTCATTCTTGTTAACGTTGCAGATGAAAAATCTTTTTTTTTTTTATTCATGACAGATTTTTGAAGCAAATTTTCTGCAGAAGAGATATTGGCAGTTGAGTGAAAAAGGATCTTCTCCTCACATGGTGTGCATTCTGGTGAACAATAAAAAATTTAATATAATTTGAAGAATACACGACTTAATTTTTTTTATATATTTCTAACTACTATGATTCAGCCTGTTACCCGATACTTCTGATGCACCTTCTCTCTTCTGAGGTGTCCACTGATCCTCAAGAATTCGATTAATTTTCCGTTTACCCCGAAGAAAATCCTTTATCTCTTCATAACCCGTCCTGATTTTATTCTGCTGGCAACAAGCCTCATATTATTCCGCTGCCATCGCAAGCTGGTAAGTCCACGTGAGATGAGACAGAATTGGGAGCTTGTTCGAGTCTTTTCGAAGACAATTCGAACAATGTTTCAACAGATATTCAGAGTTGTCAGATAAATCCTTACAGTCCATAAATTTCAACTCGATGCTATTGTCTCTGGGGGGAAAAGAGCAGGAACAAATAAAGGAGAGAATTCCCTCAGAACCGTGTTTTGAGAGGAGGGACGAATGCTCCCGAAACTCAATAATGAATTGATTTAGTTCGGTCCGCGACGACGGCAAAAAATAATATATATAAACCGCGTCTTCGGAGGACTTCATCGTTCATATTTCAGACGGCCAGACGTGCCTGATGAAGTGGAAGGGAAATTCATGATCGGAGCAGGCGAGAGGATATATCGCTGGACCAAGAAGGAACCACCTGACTCCGATGAAGTTTCGGCTCATTATAATTTGATCAATTCCGAACTTTCACTCTCAGACGGGTCATCTATTTCCCTTGAACTTCGTGCACTGGAGTTCTTGACGAGCACGGCGCCGTGAAAAAATACTTGAAATTGGTTTTTCATCTCTGGAAGGTGCCTCGGAATTTTACGTAACTAATGGATTCGGTCTAGTTGGACCTGAGAATGATGATAGAAGTGCTACAACACAGAAACACACGAATATTCGTGACTCCAGAGAGGTTAAGAAAAACATAAATGCAATATGTACCTTGATGAGAAAAAATTCACAAATAAACAGACATCGAATTAGAGCATGATATGAAAAATTCATGGAGGAGAAGATGAAAAAGAACACTGACGAAATTAACCAATACTAATTGTATATTCTAAAAAAAGTTGCAGAATAGGCTCATATTCCAACACGAATGCTCTCTGTGCATTCCATAAAATAATAGTGAAGAAAAGATCACCTTATCTCTTCAATAAGTTGCGACTTAGAGCTGATGTTCACAACGTAAATATTAGATATAGAAATATACTTACATGCCCTCATCATAGAACCTCAACCTTTGAGAGAAGTTTCAGATACAACATCTGTAAATTGTACAACATGATCCCCGATGAAATAAAATAACTTGGAGATTGCAAATTCAAAAATAAAATCAGGGAATGCTTGCTTAGTTCTCTCTAATCTCCGGGACAGTAAGAAAAAGGAAGAATATGTTGTTATTTCATACTTTGTTATTGTTCAAGTTAGATTGCACACAGTGTGTTCATTATTAAAATATAACTGAAAACAATGCTGTAATGAGTTTCATTACAGCACTACTTTTAGTACTGTAATGAACTCATTGCGATACTGAAATAGAGAAACAATATTAATTCATTTTCAGCACTTTATACATTTACATTCATTATTCACACCTTCATCTCATGAATAATATGCAAATAATGTAGTTTTTTTGTACAGAGTGATTCATGAAGACCGTCCGTTAAAATATTTCGAAGAAGAACAATTGAACTATTACGGTTAAACTTTGTTAGGAGAGATGAATTCTTGGGAAAAAATTCAGACTTTCCGACCAGATCCATCAGACATGATATCAACTTATATTTTTTTTAATGTCATACTCATTCTTCTCAGAAAATTCGTGGAAAATCTGAGAAAACCCTTAAAATTTTCCCCAATAATATTTAATAACTTGTAGATTTCTGGAAGAAAATTTATAATTTTCTAGCTCCTTCTATGCAGATGATATACCAATGCTCCTTCTTCGTTTATTAGAAATTCAATTGAACATACAGTCGTCCATAATCCTTGTGCAAAGAAATATTAAGGAAAATTCTCGCACCCGTTGATTTCAAACTCAATTTATCGTATGCTTTTTTCGAATTAGTATTTCTCACACCCTAGGCCCAGAACCTTTCTACTTTATCGATTAAAATATCAGAAAATAATTCACAATTCGTGATTGAAGAGAGCTGCAGTAAGATCATAATTTTTTCACTGATTATCATTAAGAAAATCCCACGAATCCATGTATTTGGATGTCACCCTTTAGGCTCCATACGCCTCTATTGTTTTTTTTTTTTTTTTAATAGGAATCTATAATAATCATAACTTTTATTTATCTATTCAGACATCACAGAGCATGCATAGGATAAGTCAAGAAAACAATGTGTAGCTATAATAAAACTTATGCATTAAAGATTCCATAACTAATTCCTTTAATCCACTTGAATTAGCCAATTCAAAATGACAAAGAAGATGATTGAACAATTTGATATACTGATGAATTCGAGGAAATTAAAATTCAGCAGTTCTATGTTTCGGAATTGCTAATATTTCTTCATTTCTTATGTTATGATCATGAAAACAAGATAATTGCAACAATTTATCTTCATTTTTTTCCGCATAAATTAAAACTCTGAAAATAAAAATTGAGGAAAGTGTCAAAATCCCATGTTCAAAAAATATAAGCCTACATAAAGACCTGGGAGTAATATTGGAAATTATGGACACGATCCTCTTTTGAAAACGCTACCTGTATCTGAGGTAGTTTATTGTATGATAGATTTATAGATTGTCTGTATAATTTTGTTATCAACATTTTAAAAATTATTAAAGTAAAATTTTGATGCCATTTATAACCAATAATATTTCAGAAACTTCGAAAATAAAAATCGACGGGTAGGACGATATTTCTGAGTATTTGTTAGGTCACAAATTGTTAATTTTGTAGTGAAAAAACTTCTTAACAAATAATTTTCCAGTAACACCGCTCGATGTGCGATAGAATATCCTTTCATTTGATATATCACGATCCAAAAAGCAGTACAGGGGTGTGGAGCGTAAATGGTGAGAGATTTCAAAAAAAAAAATATATAGGGGGACCTGTTTTCGAAATCACAAATCCATGGAATTTTGGATTTCCCTTAATGATAATTAGGAAAGAAAAATGGTTTTATTGCAGTCCTCTCCGATCAATAATTGTAACTTATTTCCTAATTTTTAATGAAAAACCCACAACCAATTTTTTTATTAGCACCATAGCTGAAAAGGCAATTAAATTACCTTTTGTTCGATGTATCGCAATCCATTAATTCCCATTTTGAAAAATTAAGTGCGGGTCTTGAAGGGCGAGAAATATAAAAAAAACAAACTGAAAATGGCTTCTGAAATTGAAAATTGACTGGTGCGAGGATATTTCTATTTATTTATTATTTATCGTTTGGCAAAGCAACAGCACTGAACAAGTTTAAATGATAGTCACCATGAATATAAAACAAAGTATATCTAACATAAAAATAAAGACACTTATAAGTAAAAAGGTAGGTCAAGATGTGATCAAAACATCAAATTAAAGCTCCACATCCAGAGAACGTAGCCAGTCC
This sequence comes from Hippodamia convergens, assembly GCA_038502775.1. NCBI lineage: Eukaryota > Metazoa > Arthropoda > Insecta > Coleoptera > Coccinellidae > Hippodamia > Hippodamia convergens. The sequence continues at coordinate 6,387,068 of CM076613.1, read as the reverse complement.
AGTGCAGAAGGGGTCGCATCAATAATGTCTCTTATTTCTTAATAGTTTTTTTAACAAGAATTATTGAGTGTTACGTCATTTTCTTGGCATTCTGTATAATTTCAAGTCTAACTTCGGAGTATTGTAATGAAGAGCCTGAATATACACCAGATCGATCGATTTTTCCTAAAAAAATAAGATAGATATGAAAAAAATTAATTTAATATGATATATTATCCAATGAACTACCTCTATTATAAAAAAATTTTCTTGATTTCAATATTAATTTCCGGAAAAACTCGAAAAATGATCTGTTGTAGTTTTTTGGAACCTCTGATTGTTCTGTATTCATCCAAATATTTGTAAGCTTCAGTATCACAAGAAGTTTGTTCAACGATTCTTAAATTTCGTCAGCTTGACACATCGGGATTCTGATACGGAAACGGTCATGATATTTCGTTTACAGCATTTTTCATTATGGGAACGGCTCCGATTTATCAAAAGTCCAACTTGCACAAAAAAAAAAATGAGAAACGCATTTCTGGCCTATATGGGGAGAGCAGCCATAATGGAGGGAATCCTTATATTGGCCAGTCTGGCCTGCGGCCAATGGCGGACAATCCTCTTATTCGGTCCCAAGAGACAGCTAGGCAGCATTGAGATAGAATCTCTCCTACAAACTATCTTCCGCAAGCGAGGAAAAGATTTCGGCATCTTCAGATAGAAATACTCATCTTTCCTCACCACTGTCCTCTCCAACAGCCAGTCAAACACTCGTTCAATAATATATTATATTCCGCTAATGTCGTTACTTTCATCCTTTCCACTCCGTTTCGTCGGAATTGTTTGATACACAGGGTGATTACCTCATTTTTAAACGCAACATTACATCAAGTCAAACAATCTTTCGTCAAATGACGAACATAAAACGAATACAGTCGTAGTACGGATAGCTATTGAAATATTGTCTGGGAGGTTTTTGCATTTTCCTGAAAACTTGATTTGGGTTTTCCCGCTTAGTCTCTGAAACAACAAACAATTAGGAAATAGAAGAAAGGCTCCTGCGTAAAAATTTGAGCACTTATTTGTCAGGGGCCAAAATTTTACAAAAAAAAATTGTTGCCTAACAATGACCAAAAAGAAAACACTTCGAACTCTGAAAAGTAACGTTTCGGAGTCTAAATCAAACTCTTTCGTCAGACCATTACTAATTTTCATTCAACTTTGTAAAATTATGACAATATTTTGAATTTTTGATTGACATTTGTCAATATATGATAAACATACATAGATCAATGTTGATTACTAGATGTTGATATCGTTATTTTATTTCAAAATTTTCTGAAAACAGTTCTTTTTTCAATAAATCCATCCAATTTTTGTTGGATGAGCTTTATAATCTCGCCAATTGTTCAGTAGAAACAGATTGAATTCGGATGGATTTATTGAAAAAAGAACTGGTTTCAGGGAATTTAGAAATAAAATAACGATTTCCACATCTAGTAATCAATATTGATCTATGTTCCTCATATATTGACAAATGTCAATCGAAAAATCAGAATATTTTCACGATTCTACAAAGTTGAATGAAAATTAGTGGTTGTCTGACGAAGGAGTCTGATTTAGACTCCGAAACGAAACTGAAAAGTTCACAATGTTTTCTTTTTGGTTCATTGTTGGGCAACAAATTCTTCTAGTAAAGTTTTGGCCCCTGACTGATAAGTGCTCAAATTTTCACGCAAGGGCCTTTATTTTATTATTTAAAAATTTTTCTAATTGTTTCTTGTTCCAGAGACTGGGAGAGAAAATCCAAATTAGGTTTTCAGGAAAAAGAAAAAGTCGTAGTACGGGCCTGATTATATCTGATCATTGGACAAATACTGCATGAGTCTCTTTGACTTTTACATATGTTTCAACAATAGTACTTGAATTAGAAAAAAAACCTTTTTTACATTTAATTTCTTCGAATTCAGTTAAGACGAAAGAAAATAGCGATTCAAAAGTTTTGTACTGAGCTATGCCATCCCTGGAAATGGAATGTTTAATAGTATATTCTGAAACAAGTTTCAGAATGAGTGAGCTCCTATCAAACACGAATGCGAAATTCGAATATGAGCGACGTACGAGCGAGTTATCTAAATGCCTTCTGCAACGAGTCGTAGACGATATTTTCTTTATTTCAGTCAAGTTTTCTCAAATATTCTCGAAATTCAAATTAAAATTCAGATTAGTGACTTTTGTATTGTATCTTGGCAGTTGGTGTGACTTAAGAAATTTGACAGATTGCGGAATTTGAATTGATTTGATTTGAAAATTGAGAGGATCCGAGGTCAGTACTGACAACCACAAAACGAAAAATAGTACTGAAAATAATGCTGTGATGAGTTTCTATACAGCATTACTTTTAGTACTGTTATGAACTCATTACGATACTGGAATAAAGAATATAAATATAGGCTTTTTTCTCGAAATCACAAAGCGAATATATTATTTGAAATAATCAGAATTATACGTTGTTTTCTAATTTTAAAAGTAGGAGAGTGCTTGATTATAAACAAAATGAAGTGCTGAATCATAAACAAAATGATACACTTTTCCATTTTGAACAATTATAAACCTGTCCTCCAAAATGAGAAAACAAATGATTTTCTTTAAGAAGTCAGGTAAAGTCAAGTTAGAACCGATAACCACGTATGCAACGATCGCAAATTCGGATTGTTGAGTCCTGCGATCCGGATTATAAAGTACATAATACAATCTAACACAATCTTGATGTCAATCCGGACTAGTAAGATATCCGGATTATCGAGTCTCTACTGTAGTTGCATTGAGTCAAATTAAACAATTTTTCAGTGTCGTTAAAAAAAATTTGATTTTCCTGAGAACTTAATTTGGCTTTTCTCTCCTAGTCTCTAAAACAAGAATTAATTAGAAGAATTTTTTTAATGATATAAGAAAGGCCCCTTTTTTCTTATTGTTTCTTGTTTCAGAGAGAGAAAACCCAAATTAAGTTTTCAGGAAAATGCAGAGACCTCCCAGACAAGATTTCAATAGATATCTAAAAAATTTTGAAATGATTAATCACTCGAAAAATGCGCATTTCGAGAGAAATATCTTATTTCATTCTGAAAAATTGCCAAATGGCCTTAGAACAGCCATCAACTTACTTTTGAGTTTCTTAAATTTCTGGTGTCATCGAGGATGTGATGTTCATAATGAAGAAAAAACAGGTGAGTTAAATTTCGTATTCGTAAAAGTATTCATCACATCAATGAAAACCTATACAGTGTGCCAAAAAAGGAAGCTAAATCCTAAATCGTCAGACCATTATTCTTTTATTAATTATTATTCAGGGAAATTAACAACGAGTCCATGGATTAGTAATTTTGCAAGCAGGCCTTCCTTTTTTTGAATTTGAAAACTCTCACTCAAATAGGAAATAACGAAAGTTATGTTTCGATGTCTGAACTTTTCATTTTCAAAACAATTAAGATCAACTGAACTCATTTACTTTTCCCTTCACGGCCTTCTGAATCCATTATTTTTCCTTTTCTTAGTTTGAACTTTTATAATTATATCTCTAAAAAAATTTGCCTGATAAAAGTTGAAAGAGAATTACTTTCAATCTGCAATAAATTATATGGCTGAAGAAGATGAAAAGCCGAATGGATCATTTTGGCATAGGGCTTCATCAGAGTTTATTATATCCTAGCACTTAACGGATAGGTAACACGATCCAGAGTCTTATTAAGATATCGCTGCCGAAGTTTTTTTTATATTTTGATGACTTATACCACCTGTCAAATAAGGAGTTTAGCCTTGAAATACACCAGGTATTTATGGAATATTTTGAAGGAAACTGCTCAGATTAATATTTACAAGAACGAAATTGTGTAACATTTAGAATCTTTTATGATAAGTTCTCACTATTTTGTATTATGAATGAAGACGAAATTTTCACCTTTTCCGACTTCAATAACTCAATTCCACTAGAATCTTGGAAAACAACAAGGCGCATTTGATGATCTAATCATGACCAAAAAAAGGAAATTTTTCTTTGCATATCGATGACATTACGAAAAAACTTCGTCATTTTAAATATTCTCGATATTCTGAAAAAGGGAGAAAATGAGTCTTTTTTTCCAACTCTCGAAGTGGACAATGCGAATTCAAAGATGCAATGGAACTTCTCCTTGCCGGACTGTTCATGAAAAACTTCATTCTGCGAAACTTTGTAGGACCAAATGGGTGAATATCCATTCAGGACATCGCATCTACTATCGCAAGAAGCTTTTTATCGTCGATCCGAGGGTATCAAATTTTCCCCGGGTTTTCCCGAGATTTTCGTCCAGATTTACAAGGTTCGACGTTCACGAAATCTTTCATAGATCCCGCCCCACGTCAGGGCACAACCGTCAATTTTCTGATAGAGCCGAAATACATCGATGTCTGACTCCCTTAATAGCTATCCCCGGCGAGTTAATGTCTCAATTATTAAAAAAAAAACCTTTCGCGTGTGAAATTAATTCAAAGTTGAGCAATGCCCCGTCACGAATGGCGCAAACAAGGAATTTATTTGCAGTCGAAACTCAAGGTGCATTGTTTTCGATGTAGAATATAATTTTTCATACCGCCTCGCATGCGGCATGAGAATAATAGAGGCCACCTTATTTTCACACTGGAATAATTCACGAGCTGGAGATTCATTACCGAAAATGTTTGCGTAACTGAGTCGCCATGTCATTCGGAAAGTGACATTTCGGATCCCTTCTGCAACGACCATGGAAGCTGTTTAAATTTTAATTTTTTTTTTGGTAAAACTAATCAATCTTTACTTTCCCCTTACTTCTGCTCTTAAGGTGTAAATGATTAAAATTTGGAGAAAAAAATCATGAAGGTTTTTCATGTGAACATTTCAAGCTACTGCAAAGCTTTTATCTCAGGTTTTGAGCGCGGCGAGCGAATGTAGAAATTCCGTAACGAAAAAACCTAACACAGCCGTGTATCGTCGGTTCAGTTCTGCAGACTTCGGCACGGTGTTTGGGTGCTTGCGACTAGACGGATGCGTGCAGCCACTCTAGCAGTGCAAAATGGAGTCGGCAATCTCGCTGTTCCCATTGAATTACGAACGGCAAATATTTCATTAGCATTGGATAGAAAATGTATAGCCGAACGCAAACATTTCCCATTAACTTCAGCTCTTGCTCTAACTATACATAAGTCGTAAGGTGGAACTTTTGACGAAATAGTATATGAGTAAAGTAAATCACATTCTCAGGAACTCGTCTATGTTGCACTCTACCGGGTGACTTATATTGACAAATTGTTTATTACGACAAAAAATGATAATTCTGCATTTCAGTTTTATCACAATCGAAGGTAAGCAGCATCGACTGCATCTTTGTTGCAAGAATTCAAGAGACTGTCTTTGAATAGTGTTTAGACGATAGCTCAGAGTGTCTTAGATTTCATTAGTAAAAGAAATGGCATTTCAATAATGACTTTCAATTGCCAAAGTTCATATAGTCATAAATATGATTTACAAGATTCAGTTACGGGACAAACCAACTTGTTACTTCTTACCAAAACATGCATGACGCATGATAATCGGATTGAAATACCTAATTTTAATTGTATTTTCCAATTCGAACGAGAAATAGTTCCAAAATGTGGGGTAGCTATTTACCAACATAGTAACAATGTTACTAATATTATGACTCGGAATATTGAAAAAAATATTGAAGACGTAGCGATATTAATGTTAGACACTCATCTGTTGGAGATGTTTGTGCATGATTATGCAAACTCAGAAATGGTCTTCACATAGTCATGGTGGCAATTTTCATTTCTCCGAATCCAAAATTGGACGAGGTAGAGCATTTTATTCATCGCACTTTACTGGAGTACACTGAAGAAGGGTGCAAAAATCTTAGTACAAATGGTAATAAATTTCCACTTATCTTGCTTGGCTGGCGATTTCAACATTAACTTCGGTGATGAAAAATCAGAGCGGTTGACAACTTTACTTTCGGAAAAATTGAATTTAAAAATGAATATTTATCCACAAGAATCCACAACAAAATGTGGTACCACTATTGTCGTGGTATTTTTCAGATATTTAGGAGACAATAAGTCTCAAACTTATGTTTTTTATTTCAGTTACCATAAACCTATAGTTTCAATGATGAACATTTCCGAATAACCTACATATGTATATTGCTATCTATTGAAATATTTCCTGGGAGGTCTCTGCATTTTCCTGAAAACTTAATATGGGTTTTCTCTCCCAGTCTCTGAAACAAGAAACAATTAGAAAAAATTTTTTAATGATATAAGAAAGGCCCTCGCTTAAAAATTTCAGAGCACTTATTTGTCAGGAGCCAAAATTTTACGAGAAGAAATTGTTGCCTAACAATTGTGTTTGTTTCAGAGACTGGGAGAGAAAACCCTTATTAAGTTATCAGGAAAATACATGTATTGCTGTTTCACCTTTCAGAAATTCTTATATGTTCATTCTGAATAGGAAGACTTCATTTACAATTCAATACTTTTTGGTCAGAATGACCTTATAAGAATGTTTTGAAACGATTTACGTACGTGACCGATATCCTGAACCTTAACTATGCATTCAGACGACGAAATTAATTCGCTCGTCCTGTTGCTGGCGCATGTACAGGGTGATTCACAATAAACGTTCGTTATAAATACTACAAAAAGGAACTCGAGATAAATACTTGAAATTATATAGTTGACCACTGTTACTAGGGATGAATTTTGAAACAAATTTCAAATGCGTTTACATTCGTTTTTTAAATGTTACACTCAGTTTTTTCATTGATAATAAGATACCTGATCTATTGAATTATAAATTTCTGTTCCTTGCATATAATTCTCGGAAAATTTGTCTGTAATCAATTTTGAAAATTTTTTCAAATCATCACAAATAGGACTTCATTCCAATGTCAATAACTTGTATCTTTGTTCCTAATTTTCCAGCTTCTATCAGAGAACAAAGCAATACTTCTTCTTATTTAAATGAAAATTTCATTGAACATACTGGGTGTTTCTATTTCATTGTCAAAGTCGTCCACGACTAAAACCTCAAAAGTTACTGTTCTCGAAGAAAAACCAATTTTTGTTGAAAAATTTTCAAAACAGCTACATTGCTCATGTTTTGGTCATACATGTAATAATGTGTGAAGTTAATTCAAAGTTGACAACGAATTTATTCGCAGTCAAAAACTCAGGATGCATTGTTTTCGATATAGAATATAATTTTTCACACCGCTTCGCTTGCAGCATGAGGATAATAGAGCCCACCTTATTTTCACAGTGGAATAATTCACGCTGAAGATTCATTACCGAAAATGTTTGCGTAACTAAGTCGCCATGTTATTCGAAAGTGACATTTCGGATCCATTTTGCAGCGACCATTTGTCCCCGGGAATAATGGCGCGTTTCCCTTTTCTAACGTGGAAAAATAGCCTCGAAACCAGGAAGAGCAGCAGCAACTCGGCCTTGTTGTGTGACTAAACTGGAGTAGTACAACAAACAACGATTCCTCAGAAAGTTATCCGCAAAACTTCGGCATTAACTTGAGCGGGCTGATCGCCGTAAGCGATTCACCCCTTTGTTCGGTACTTTGCTAACGGAATCAATTATTCGACAGGAAATTATTCGCCTAATTTCTGGGTGTCTGGAATGATTGGTTCGATTCGGCTCAATTCCTGACACCTTATCAAAAGACACTCGAGATAAATTGAATTATATAGTTGACCATTGTCATTAAGGATGAATTTTTGGAACAAATTTTAGATGCGTTCACTTTCGTTTCTCGGATGAAACACTTAGTTTTTTCATTGATAATTAGATACTTAACCTATTGAATTATATATACTTGTGTTACTTGGATATAATTCTCGGAAAATTCGTCTGAAATCAATTTGAAAATTCTTTTGAATTATCTCAAATAGGTCTTCATTTCAATGTTAATAACTTGTAGATTTTTGCATCTATTTTCCCAATTTTCCAGCCTCTATCAGTTACATAATAATACTTCTCCTTTGTTAAATGAAAATTTCATTGAACATCTGGGTGTTTCTATTTCGTTTTCGAAGGAAAACCAATTTTTGTTGAAAATTCTTAAAAACAGCTACATTGCTCATGTTTTGGTCGTTCATGTAATAATGTGTGAAATTAATTCAAAGTTGACAAAGAATTTATTCGCAGTTAAAAACTCAGGGTGCATTGTTTTCGATATAGAATATAATTTTTCACACCGCATCGCTTGCAGCATGAGGATAATAGAGCCCACCTTATTTTCACAGTGGAATAATTCACGCTGAAGATTCATTACCGAAAATGTTTGCGTAACTAAGTCTCCATGTTATTCGGAAAGTGACATTTCGGATCCATTTTGCAGCGGCCATTTGTCCCCGGGAATAATGGCGCGTTCCCCTTTTCTAACGTGGAAAAATATCCTCGAAACCAGGAAGAGCAGCAGCAACTCGGCCTTGTTGTGTGACTAAACTGGAGTAGTACAACAAACAACGATTCCTCAGAAAGTTATCCGCAAAACTTCGGCATTAACTTGAGGGGGCTGATCGCCGTAAGCAATTCACCCCTTTGTTCGGTACTTTGCTAACGGAATCAATTATTCGACAGGAAATTATTCGCCTAATTTCGTGGTGTCTGGAATTATTGGTTCGATTCGGCTCAATTCCTGACACCTTATCAAAAGACACTCGAGATAAATTGAATTATATAGTTGACCATTGTCACTAAGGATGAATTTTTGGAACAAATTTTAGATGCATTCACTTTCGTTTCTCGGATGAAACACTTAGTTTTTTCATTGATAATCAGATACCTAACCTATTGAATTATATATATATATATATTTGTGTTACTTGCATATAATTCTCGAAAATTCGTCTGAAATCAATTTGAAAATTCTTTTAAATTATCTCAAACAGGGCTTCATTTCAATGTTAATAACTTTTAGATTTTTGCATTCATTTTCCCAATTTTCCAGCCTCTATCAGATAACATAATAATACTTCTCCTTTGTTAAATGAAAATTTCATTGAACATCTAAATGTTTCTATTTCGTTTTCGAAGGAAAACGAATTTTTGTTGAAAATTCTTCAAAACAGCTACTTTGCTCATGTTTTGGTCGTTCATGTAATAATGTGTAAAATTAATTCAAAGTTGACAACGAATTTATTCGCAGTCAAAAACTCAGGGTGCATTGTTTTCGATATAGAATATAATTTTTCACACCGCTTCGCTTGCAGCATGAGGATAATAGAGCCCACCTTATTTTCACAGTGGAATAATTCACGCTGAAGATTCATTACCGAAAATGTTTGCGTAACTAAGTCTCCATGTTATTCGGAAAGTGACATTTCGGATCCATTTTGCAGCGGCCATTTGTCCCCGGGAATAATGGCGCGTTCCCCTTTTCTAACGTGGAAAAATATCCTCGAAACCAGGAAGAGCAGCAGCAACTCGGCCTTGTTGTGTGACTAAACTGGAGTAGTACAACAAACAACGATTCCTCAGAAAGTTATCCGCAAAACTTCGGCATTAACTTGAGGGGGCTGATCGCCGTAAGCAATTCACCCCTTTGTTCGGTACTTTGCTAACGGAATCAATTATTCGACAGGAAATTATTCGCCTAATTTCTGGGTGTCTGGAATTATTGGTTCGATTCGGCTCAATTCCTGACACCTTATCTCGGAATTAGTTCGCGAATTTCGCATATCAAACGGGAATTCTGAATTTTTTGCCCGCGACTATTTCAGATATTTTCCAATGGGGTATCGAGCTTGAATGGAACTCTCGGTGGATTTCAATCCAATCGGGGTTGCTCTAGTTTCAATCTGTTCATTTCATGGAGAGCATATTTGTTCTGTCGAAATTGCATTCGGTTACACAACAGTGCATATTCGAATAGATTCCGCGATATTCCGTAGATTTTTTTTTAATATTCCAGAAATATTTTCAAAATATGTCGCCAATCTCGTCGAATTCCACACAGCAGAATAGTCCCTATAAACGTGAAATATTATAGGCGGAATTTCGTGATAATCTGAATTGAAATTTAAATAAACTGCTCCACATCGCAAAAAAATATAGTTTAAATGGGATTTCGTGATGAAAATTCATAGTTATATTATTTCAAGTTGCAGAAAATAAAATTAATTTTAGCCAGTAGGTCTATAGCGTATACAGGGTGGTTAAGAAAAACAGAGTGAAATAACGAAATTTTATTCCAAGAGAATTCAAGCATTTAAAAACTATCAATACAATGTATGGCCTTCAAGGGCATCAATAACAGCTTGACATTTTCTTTGCATACCACACACGCGATTGTTGAACATTTCTTAATAATTTTTTTAAATAAAAGGGTCAGAAGTTCTCTCAAATCATTTAAGGATTCCGGGGTAGGTTTATGATTATCGAATCTCTTTTGGAGCATATCCCATGCATGTTCTATGCAATTCAATTCTGGTGAGTGCGGAGGGATTGGTAAATGTGGAATACCAAGCTTCTCGCGCGCATTCTCAACTATGGCTGCACGGTGGATTCATCAGTGAAAAGGACACTACGCCATTGATCGTTTCAATTGATATTTTGCCTTGCCCATTCTAGTCTTTGACGCTTATGGTGACTTGTTAGTGGAACTCCTCTTAATGAACTTCTAGAACCTAGATTCACCTCTCTCAAATGTCGTCTGATGGTTTCGATGGGAACTAGAACACCATCTGCATTTTGAGAGTATTCCGTAGCATTCTACACGTAAATGTAGGCTTTCTTCTCGCCGAAACGGTGATGAAACGACACTGAGCAGGTGTTATTTTTCGTCGCAGACCAAGCCTTGGTCTTTCCAACACGGAACTCGTCGCCCTTAATCTATTCCAAAGTCGAGATATCACACTTTGGCTGACTTGGAGCCTTTCCGCTACAACAACCTGAGTTAAGCCACCCTGTAGCATTCTGATATCCCTATTAGCCTCAGCCTTTGTTAATTTAAGTCTTGGCATTTTCGGAAAACTCGTTTCAAATGGAAGTCGTTGATTAACTGACTCTATTTCAAAATAAGAACATTCACGAAGCTTATTCAAAGAACCAAAAAGGCGATCAGATTGACGAAATGTCTCATACTGATTTTTGTTGGATCCATTCAAGTTGTGACAGAGTTTTGAATGATTTTACAGCGAATTATTCTTTCGGAATGCTGTATAATTGAAAGATGAGATTCAGGATTCTTTTGACATAATAGCAACTTTCATTTTTTAAGTATAATACCAAATTTTTTTCATTGATAATCAGATTATCCAGTGAATCATATATTCATGATTCTTATGTGTCTTCACTCGCATATAATTCTCACAAAATTGGTCTGAAATTTGTTTTGAGGAATATTGCTTGTAGCAGTGAAATTTAACACTCTCCAAGAATATCTAAGTTCCGGAAAAGAGAAGTTCCGAAATGGTAAGAATTCATGTTTGATTCATACAGAGAATTCGTTCAAAACCAATCATTCGAAATGACGAAAGAACAACCTCAAGCGAAGATATTCAACTTGAACGACTAGTACTCAAGATCCACCCGAACATTTAGCCATCAGATAATACGAATGAAATTGCTACTCCTTATCGTCAGTCTTGAATGCGCAACTGTATGAGGGTAATAAAAAAATCTATCAACCTCGACCTCGATAAAACTTCGTTCATATTCTTTTCATATCCTAGGTTTGAACTCAACGGTGCTGAAGATGTTTATGTAAATTTCTCGGGGAATATTGAATGAGTATTCCAGATTCGTTCGACTTCCGGTTTCAACGAAAATAATACCAACCCTTTTTGATGTGATTGCCAGGTTTTCATTGATTATCAGATTATCCATTGACTTCTACATTATCATGAGATACATACTATTCTCAGAAAATTTGTGTTAAATCTGAGAAACCATTGAAATTTTCTCTAGTTGCTATAACTTGTAGATTTCCGAATGAAAATTCCAAATTTTATAGCTCCAAACAAGAAACATACCAATCACTAGCTGGCCCGCTCAACTTCGTCTACCCAAATCGGCTATTACAATTATTGTTATTATTATTAGTCCAATGTTATCTTCAAACACGAAAATTATTTTCATAAGATGTTTGTTGATACAATATGATCTACGTAGGAAACTTTTCCGATCAACTCCATCGAATTAAATGAATATTTCAGCATTTTTCTCTTCAAAATTTTCTCTTCCAATCTATGGAACAATATCATTCAGAAATCTTCTTTAATATTAAAAGAGGGGTCTCTGCGTAAACTCGTGCACTTATTATTTGTCTAGGGTCAAAACACGTGTATACATGGAAATATAAACTTTTGTTTCTCATTAAAAAGTTCAGTTTTTATCATGATCTCATTTTGTGTTTTGAATACTGTTCGTATGTTAAATTTGAACCCCATTTTTTTCAATTTTTCAGAACTGTTCTCAAAATCACAAAATGATTTAAGATCTTACTAACAAAAATCAAACCTTTGAATGATAAACAAAAGTTAAAAAACTTTGTTCAATATACGAATTCGTCAGATGAAGCAGTCTGATATAGACTCCATTACAAAGTTCAATAATTCGAAGTGTTATTTCCTGTTCCATTGTTTTGCTGGAATTTTCGAAGGTTTTGACCCTGGACATATTAAATATTGGTGCACGAGTTTACGCAGAGGCTCTTCTTTTCTTTTATTTAAAAAAATTGTTCCAGAGACTGGAAAAGAATTTTCAGCAGAATGTAGAATCCTTATGTAATATGTGTCAATCGAAAGAAAAAGATTCACCTTCAAAATATCGAAAATATTTTCTGCAGAAAATATGATTCATTGTCCAATTTTGTGTGGAAGGACCAAGTAGAGTTTACACCATTGCCAGAGACATTCTCATAATAGCCTATTCTTCTCAAGATCCTCTACTTATTCCGATATTTGTCTTTACCCTTAGTAGATCTTTCGAACATCCAGGTCTAATCCATCTTCTTTTGGAAATTTCATTTACCTGGAAACCATATATTTCCTCTCTTAGCTAGAAAATTGATAGGTTTTTCAATGAACGTTCTGATTTAAGTCTATCGATCCTTAAATAACTTCCCCAACTTTCCTCAAAAATATACCTTCCCAGTATATTCTGATAGAAACTGTCTACATGAATGACGTTAATTGTCCTCGTATAAATAAATGACTCACTTTCATGGAATGTCTTCATGGAATGGCTTATCAATTGTCTCCGAGTAAATGTTCCATACCAGTATATTCTAAAACAAGTTGCAGAATGAACTCCTATTCCATCACGAATGCGAAATTCGAAAACGAGCGACGTAGGAGCGAGTTTTCGAAAGCATGAGTGTTGGAATTGCCTTCTGCAAGGAGTATTAGACGATTTTTTCTCTATTTCAGTAAAGTTTTGTGGAAAACTCTCGAAATTCAAATAAAAATTCAGATAAGTGACTTTTGTATTGTATCTTGGCAGTTGGTGTCACTAACGAAATTTGACAGATTGCGGAATTTGAATTGATTTGATTCGAAAATTGAGTGGATCGGAGATCAGTACTGACAACCACGAAACGAAAAATATAACTGAAAACAATGCTGTAATGAGTTTCATTACAGCACTACTTTTAGGACTGTAATGAACTCATTACGATACTGAAATAGAAAAAATTGATTATTATTGTAGCTCTTTTGGGCAAATCTGGCTATGGGTCTTGTAGCTACTGTTGGTTGTTCTTCAACTATCAACAGAATGTTATCCCCACCTGTTGATGGTAACCACGGCTGCTTTCTTAATACAGATTCATTTTGGGAAGACGAAAAAATCATCTAGTTATCGCAGACACTATCTGGGGAGCTAGCACAATGTTTTGCTCATATTGAGGATACCTAATATAGAGTTTATTCCGAAACAACGTTTCGAAGTAGGCATTCCGTAGCTCTTAAAAGCTTTCTTCGCGTAATAAGATCCCTTTATTCCGTTGTTGAAGTAATTTCGACTCGGGACAATAAACTAGCGGTGCAGTTGTTCATTTTTATAGCGTACGTGGAGGTGATTAAAGGTAATTCTCTTCAGGGAAGTTTCAGCGTTCACTGATATCAGGTCGAAACGGACCCTGAGCTGCGAACAATTTGGGATGGTGTCCTTGTTCTGATGCCAAATGCTCGCACCTACATGCAAATTCCTTCAAGAACTGAGCCAGCTCATCAGGATGCAGAACAGTTCCCTTGGAATGAAAGAGGTGAAATATCGCGAATCGATTCACTAGAACTGCTCATAGACGAATCAGAATTTTACGGATATACAGGGTGCGGAAAGCATAAAATTCTTCGGGTGCCTTTTTATGAGATCATTGTGATTATTTCATATCTACCCGAACTGCCGATGCTTGACCTCCTGAAGTTGATCATCTACAGTTATGTTTTCGATACGGGCAGGTTTTTTTCACTGTCCCACTAAAAATGTAGGTACTCTTCGACCTAGTTTACGCCTCTCTATGAATAGGAGCCTAATTTTTTTTTGGAAACATAAATATTATAGCAGGAGTAAATGATTAAACTTCGGAGAAAAATAGGAAGTGTTTACAATTTCTTTATCAAATTTGTTAATGATGTGTTTCTTCACCGTGATCATCTATGCATTCCCTAACATGTCTTGGAATTGAAGCAAGAGATGGTCTATTTCTTTTTGAGGGAAACCAACCCAAGCTACCTGTACTTCATGTATCAGAGATGCCAAAGTCAGTGGTGCCTGGGGTAAATTTCCAAGCCTTCTACCCATGATGTCCCAAACATGCTCTATGCGCGGAAGATCGGGAGATCTTGGCGGCCATAGCAATAGATTCACATGGGTCGCTTCAAAAAAGTTTAAACTAACTCTGGCAACATGAGGACCAGCATTACCTTGCTGAAATATTAAATTCTGGGGTTGTTAAAGTAAGTGAGAAAGTATGGCTCCAATATTTCTTGAAGTTAACGCAGTGTTACCTCGAATTAAGACTGCTTGGTACCTGTTTGCATGTGAAATAGCAGCAAAATGAGGTTCACGATTCTCTTCACGTCGTCGTCTAACCTTTCATGAACAATAATTCGACCCCTTTCAAATTCACTTAGGTGGCAATAAATTTTGCGTACAAGTGCTATATGCATTTTAACAACATAACATCGACTTAGGATCTCCTCGAACAGTTGTTTTCTTTTAGAATTCAACAAATTTGCAAAAAACGACTACAATATTCAATGAAACACATGAAAACCCCAATTTTGTCTCCAAATTTTAATCATGCACTCCCTGCTATACAGAATTATTCACGATTATGGCTTCATAGAATATTTTTAGGAAAGACACAAGATTCAGGATCGGAATTCTAAAGTTGAGCTCCAAGTGAGAAGACGATCGTATATTTTTTGGAGGTTCTAGGACATCAACTTTGGTTTTCAAATGAAAAGACCCATTTTTCATTGCATAAATAGATTCTCCATTGAATTCTGAGTCTTTTTGATTCCGAAAGCTTGAATTTTCCCCAAAAACTTCTCTTCAAATAAGGAAATACGAAAAAAAATCTCTTAATTGAACTCTGTTGAAATATAGACAACTTCGAGGTTCTTCATTAAAAATTCTCATTTTTGAGAATCTTCGAGAAGAAAGGCTGATGCTTCTTTTCCGATAGCGTGATTTTCAAAATATGATACAGGAGGTCACAAATTCTTTGTCAGAGTTAGAAGAGATGAAACATCAAAAAATATTTTTTTTTCAAATTGGAACCCCATTCTTTCGAAGTCTTCGTCAAGAAATAATAGGAACATACGTCCAAGACTTTTATCCAAAAAATGAAAAGACATCGGGGTTAAACGATTTTTGCTCTTATTTTCAATCTCATTCGAAATGTGTTTTTCTACTGGAAAATAATTAGCGGTGAAGTGAAATTTTTGGAGATCTCTGTTATCGAGAAAATTTTCTTATAGTTCAGACGGCTTCAGATTTTCAATTACCATTTGGAATGCGAGAGAAATATGGTACCTAAGTTTTCTTGATTTGTTCAAATAAATCTTGAACACACGTGGACCTTTTATTTTGATATTGATTGAATATTCCGATAAATATTCATTTTTACGTCCTAAAACCTTCAAAAAATATACGAGAAGTCTTCTTCTCACTTGAAGCTCACCTTTAGAATTTCAATCCTGAATCTTGTATCTTTCCTAAAAATATTCTATAAGGCCGTATTCGTGAATAACCCTGTATACTATCTATATTTTACCAAAACAAATTTTCAACAGTTCTTTCTGGATGTTACAGGTTTTTTGACAGTTAGTATATATTCTTCTCTTCAGAGCCGGATTAACCATGTGGACAGCCCTTAGGCAGTGCCATTTTTGGGGACCCTTAAGCAGTGCAAATTTCAGGGCCCTTATTCAACCATCACCTGAATTTTTCTTCTCTTGTATAGAGCAAAACACAACATAATACAATGCAACATACAAAAACTTTAGCATGTGATTAGGACAGCATTATCTTATGTTATTGACCATGCTATACAAAATTAGGAGAAATTTCCCAACAAAGTCGAATGGTTTGTCCTTCCGGAAAAAAGAATGAGCTGCAATGTTCCAATAACGGATCAGATCTCTCTCCTCCAGAAACATCCATTACAACTTGTATAAAATTTGCCTTTAATATTCAGGACAGAGCATATTTTCCTGGGAATATCGAATCCAGGAATTCTATCAGAATTAAGACTCATCAGTCTTTTTCTTTTTTGAGAATACAGCATATATTCCTTGGAGATTGCCAAATATTCTTGATGGTCCAAAATATTTAACACGATTGCAATGTAGAAATCATAATTTATGGAATATAAGAAAGAATTGGAAAATGATTCGAAAGAAAATGTAATTCGTCTCAGATATTAGGTTAATATAAGAAGAAACAATGTTTGAAATAACTGGTATCTAAGGAGTAGTTGAAGATCTAATAGTTCCAGTAACAATTCTCATGAGATATCACAGTGGTGCCTCAATTTTGGCACCAGAATTTTATTGAGCCAAGCAGGGCAACAATATTCTGCAGCAGGAAACACAGAGGCAGAGGCTCCTAAATGAAAAGCTGTTGTATCAGCTCCATTGAAAATCCAAGTAACTTTTGAGGGTATTCTGAGTGATAAGTACTGAAAAAAATGACGCATGCAATTTTTAAATTGCATGCAGAAAAGCTGTAGGCTCAATTGATGGAACAGCATGTTTCTCGTCATCTAAAAATTTTTGAATATTCGCGTCGAAAAAACACATGCTTTTTTCTATTTACGAGTTCCACCTTTCAACTCCTTCTCCCACCCGCTTCCAAAGACCAAATTGAAATGATTCTGGTCACTGGGGATCTGTAAAATTAGGGGGATGAAGGAAAGGAAGTAATATTTCAAGGGGGATAGACAGGCAACGAATTAAATTCGGAATGTATCACACCATGGAGGCAGGAGAAACTTTATATAAAATTCGAATAAAAATGGTCGATGTGATATTTGAGAAGGCTGAAATGGTCCTGGAAACGGGCCAAAATTATCCTTTGGGAGAGGAAGGCACAGGAGGATAACGGGGGTGTTGCCTTGGTGTTCGAGTCGATTTAGCCTCGCGTTGAAATTAGAATGGCTACAAAAATTACGACTATTTTGCAACTTTTACAAACTCAATTCAGCCAACAAGCGATCCAATATCTCAGGGTCCCTCTTAGGAACAACAGATTTGAAGGCGTCGCGATCCCCAACATACAAACCTTGACTTTTTCGAGCGAAGAACGCATCCAGATTGGAGGCAACCCTTCTCAGAGAGATTACCCTTGTCAGTTCGAAGATTTGTTCTTTTACACAACAAAGATTCGATACAGTGATATTGCTCTGAATTATTTCACTTTCAAATCCTCATTTTCTACTCTTAGAACAATATCAACAAGCCAAACAGAGTCACAAAAAGAAATTTATTGTTCATTTCTATCGATTTTCGAGATTTATTATTTCGGACATCTGGGAAATTGATATCGGAGTTTCTCAAATATCGTCGGGGACACCGCAAAACCAAGTAACTGCAAAAACTGAAATTTTCAGGAGGCACTAAAAACTTAATAGTTGTGGATTGATGAATTCGATTGAATACGTTATAATTATCAATTCACTAGTGTGCCTCCTGAAAATTTCAGTTTTTGTAGTTACTTGGTTTTGCGGTGTCGCCGACGATATTCTTCCTGAAACCAGTCGCCTTCTATTCATACTGACATACACAATAATATCCCTGTATTAACTCATAGGTTTATTATAATACACATAAAGAAAATCCTTATGGAAACATAGGAATGTGAATGTTAAATTCGAATGAGCTCCGAGTCTAGTAGACTCGGTGAGGGTATAGAAATATCATTGCGATTCGATAACAAATGAGGGACTGGACTGTTGGAATGGCAAGTCTTGGCTGCCGCGTATTTCAATGCATATTAGTCGCATCCAAACGTCAGATGTGATAACTAGACGGTATGAAAAAATATATAAGTATGCCTAATCTTCTCAGAGATATGAGATTTTCCCTTTGTGACAGATTGGACTACTGTTTGGCACAACAAGGTGAATAATTTGAACATCTAATTTGAATTTGTCGATCTTCAATTTCGCATGTTTATGAATTCGTGTTTGTTTTCCTTTTTTATTTTTATAGAATTAGTTTTTGTTTTTCAATTTCTTCTCGTAGAATGTATTTTTTGTTTTTCAATTTTTTCTTTTTCTTGAATTCATTCAATTTTCAAACCAGTTTTGGAGAAAAAGAACCTGAATACTTATTGTCACAGGAAATTATTTGTTTCATTAACTGAGGCAAATAAATTCCTCGCGTCAGAGTGGAATGAAATGTTCGTATTCATTTAGAACAGCTATGAAATCAGCCAGACCGCGTTTGGAGTGTTACTGATTCTATTCGACACTTGGCGTACCATACTGTATGCTCTACATCCCCACTAACCGAATCTGTCAGCCCAGATGATTAGTCGATATCACTTCTCCCTGAGGTTTTGATTCTGCCACTGTTCCACTAGAATATGGCCCTATTCAAATTTACTATAGAAACTCTGAGGTTCCCAATTATGTTTCTCCAATCTGTATATTGTTTGTCAGCTGGTGTAGACATATTTCACAAATTCCAGATGAAGACAAGGCAAAATGCTTCTTCATTTTCTGCGAAAAACTGCTACAGTTCAATTCAAAGAATTGAAGAGGAGGTGAAACTTTCACTTGGGCGATCCTGTGTTTTAATGCTGAGTTTTATATATTATTCCAATAATAAAAGAATATGCAATTCAATGCTGAAATAAAATATAAGGTTTCCCATTTAAAAATCTCTCAGTTTGAGTTATAATGCGAAAACGATATTAAAAAAAAAAATGTTTAGTTTACGGCAATGAACTTTAATCGAACATATTTATCAAACACAGTTTTCTTCTCGAAAACATCATAAGAGGTTACACAGTGTCCCCGAAAATGCAATACTTCCGAATCAATCCTGTAACTCCTAAAATCAACATAAACTAAAAAATCGACAGCATAATTTGATATGTCATGAAAAAGTAGCCTATAAATTTCTAACTCAGAATTTTTCATTCCCAACAGGTGCAGAAATATCCTTAGGAGACGGCACTGGACTGACGAGTACCTTGGCTGACACTTACTCCGAAAACAACAAAAGTTGTGAGTATAAATTTTAAATTATCGTTATAATTTGATTGATTTTTCAGTGTTATTATATTTTCTCTATTTCAGTATCATAATGAGTTCCTTACAGTACTAAATGTAGAGCTGTAATGAAACTCAGTACAGCATTGTTTTCAGTTATATTTTTCGTTTTGTGGTTGTCAGTACTGACCTCCGATCCACTCAATTTCCGAATCAGATCAATTCAAATTCCGCAATCTGTCAAATTTCGTTAGTGACACCAACTGCCAAAATACAATATAAAGGTCTGAAATTTTATTTGAATTTCGAGAGTTTTCCACAAAACTTTACTGAAATAGAGAAAATATCGTCTAATACTCGTTGCAGAAGGCAATTCCAACACTCATGCTTCAACACTCGCTCCTTCGTCGCTCGTTTTCGAATTTTGCATTCGTGTTGGAATAGGAGTTCATTCTGAATGAATACCATTTTCAATTCCCAGGCTCAGAGATCTTTTATCATGAGATTGGAGAAATGATTAGATTTTCTTACTGAGATGAGAGATATACCGGTTTCGGCCTTGTTTGTCCTCATCAGTATCCCATACATCTCAGGGACAAAATCTTCATAAAAAACTTCGATATTTGAAGCAATTAGTAGTGTGTGATGAGTAAAATATTACAAAGTACTAAGAATTGGGCTTTTTCAATCACTTTGAGAAACTAGCAAGCGGGCCCTGAATAGAGCCACTGCTGAAATCTCATTCAGTGAAAGAGGAAGTACCGATTTATTTTATAGCATTTGATTGCAGAAGTGAAACTTCATTTTGATGCAATTGGATGTCACCACCTGAGTACTTTGTAATATTTTACTCAGTACTTCACAACTAATTGCTTCAAATATCTAAGTTTTTTATGAAGATTTTATACCTGAGATGTATGGGATACTGATGAGGCCAAACAAGGTCGAAACCGGTATATCTATCATATCAGAGACAAAATATAATATCATTTCTCCAACCTCGTGATAAGAGATCTCTGAGCCTGGGAATTGAAAATGAAAATTTTGCGTTGTAGAAACTTTTGTTACTTTTCAAAGCATATTAATTTGTTTTTTCGAATTTTTTTGTTGTAATTTTTGTTATATTTTCATTATCAGGCATGCTTATAAAATGACAATAGGTATGGTTCGAATATCTGTCGATTACGACTGTTCAAAGTCTGGAAACAGTGAATTTATTTTGATCACAATTGGATAATAGGAATTCTGGGTCTTGAGTAATTTCACCTGAGGAATCGAATGGTTCCTTCAGATTTTTGGCCCAAAGTTCATAATACGAGATATGAATCCCAACTTTGTAATTTCGAATGCAAACTTATCTTTTTTTGTTGCTGATTCGATTTAGCAGGAAATTTTTTTCCGAATTCGATCAAACCAAAAATGTTTTCGTCCATATTTATACCCTTTGCAGCATTTTCTCTCCAAAAATCTAGAGGCGTGCATTCGGATCAGGATGCAAAAATTCATATTTCAATATTGAGGACCGCTGAATAGGGCCCAAGTATGGATGAAAAAAATTTTTGTTTTGAACCAAATCGAATGAAAAATGTCTCGCTCAATCCGAATCTGGAATAAAAAGGATGTATTTGCATTTGTAATTTGAAAGTGGTGACTCATATCTCGTATAAGGCCCTTTTGGCCCTGAAATCTGATGGGGCCATTACATTCCTCAAACGAAACAACTAAATTCTTCTACTCCACACTGTGTCCCAAATTGGGTGCACTGTTTCTCAGCTATTATCGAAGATAGAGAAATATGGTTTTCTCGAACATTCGTCACTTTTTTGTAAAACTTTTAAATCCACAAACAGAAATGTTTTACCTTCTTTTGTTTCTAAAATACAGGTCAATTTTATTGCTAGCTCCTGAAGTAGAATCTAAGCCACAGCCTCATGGATATTTTTGCACCCAATAAGACATTCTTATTGTTGTAAGCTTTTCATACAACACTCGATAACAGTGGCTATCTGACCTTGAACGGGGGTGAATTTTCAAAACTAATTCGATCATCTACACGAGATACCGACTGTTGAAATCAGTTGAAGCTTGAAATTGTTGTTAACCCATTTCATTACGGGGTGAGCAATTTCGTCTGACAGGATTTTCAATTTTCCATTATCGTCTCGCAGATTTCGTCATTCGTTTAATCTGTGCCCGTCAGGTTACAAGAGTCTTCGACAGAAGAAGTACTGAAAAGGGAAAAGTCAATGTGACGACATTTAACAGGCTTTCAAGCTCCCCTAGAAAAAGGTTCATTCAGTTTCTTCACTGAATTAACGGATGAAACGGGTGAAGTTCAATGTCGACCTTTTCTACAGGGTGATTCTTTGAGTTGTATACAGGGTGTCCCACCGGGAGTGCCCATTAGAAGTTTATGTGAAGATATAAGCCAAGAAGACCTTCATTCAAGATATATTTTTGAATATCAATCACTTCCGCTTTCACCGGAAGTGGTATCAACTTTCTTATGTCAAATGAAACACCCTGTATATTATGACTTTTTCGGATGGATCTTCGAATGCCACATAGATCTTATGTATCACTCCCTATAGCCGTCTAGAGCCGTTTTCGTGTTATTCACAGTTTTTCGAACAAATTTACAAATTGGAGCTTGTAGAACACTGAGAATTCAATATAAACGCAACACACAATCTCAGATCTGTTATTTGAAATGGGTTACTGATAAGATATTCAACATAACTCTGTAGGGAGAATAACGTTTTGATATACTCGGAAGTAAAATGAGAGTGTCAAACTTGAAATTCAAAAAAAGCCAAAAAGTCGATTTTTCCTAAAGGAAACCATACTTTTACCACTCACATATCAATTTGTGGGGTAAAAATAGGTAGAGTTTATTGAGAGTTCTCTATATCCAAATGTACTATTCCGAGATATTCAGGAAAAACTGTTAGAGTGTCAAAATTTGAATTCCAAAAAAGGCAGAAATAAGATTTTTCCAAATGGAAACCATATTTTTTTCACTCCCATTTCAATTTGTGAGGAAGAAATAAGGGTCTCTCAAGGGTTCCTTTTATCTGAAATGTACTATTTTCGAGATATTCAGAAATAACTGTTCGCAACGAGCATATTATGTGGGGTATCAATTATGATCTATGTTCACCCCTTTCATAAGAATCTGTATGATTTTATTCAAAATAATGCCGGTTTGTTCCAACTGGAGAATTTATCGTGCAATGTATTGGCAGAATTCTGTTCTAGAATAAATAGATCAACTTATAATAATATTAAGCTCGTAGCCGTTACTTCTGAATATCTCGAAAATGGTACATTTTAGATAGGAAACCTTGAATAGACTCCACTTATTTTTACCCCACAAATTCATAGATGCGTGAAAAACATACAGTTTCCATTTGAAAAAATTTAGTTTTTCGCTTCTTTTGAATTCCAACTTTGACACTATCATTTTACCCTAAAGAGTGACGTCGAATTTCTTTTCGGTTACCCATTCCAAAAAACAGATCTGAAATTGTGGGTGCGCTTTCATTGAATTTTCAGTGTTCTACAAGACTCAATTTTTATTTTTCTTCACAAAACAGTGAATAACTCGAAAACGACTTTAGATGGCTATAGGAGATGTTACATAAAATGAATGTGACATTCGAGGATCATAAAATACACTGTGTTCTATTTGGATTAAAGAAGTTGATATCATTTCCGGTGATAGCGGAAATCATTGATATTTGAAAATATATCATAAATGAACGTCTACTGGACCAAATTTGAAATTAATCGAATAATTGTTTCTCCATAAACTTCTAATGGGCATTCCCGGTGGGACACCCTGTATATACAGACTGTCTCACTTGGAGTTCATATTAAAACTTTTTGATGAAATTATAATTCTGTCGCTTTCAAATTTTGCGTTAAGATATGACCCAAACAGGCTTTCATTTAAAATATATTTGTTTAATATCACCTCTTTCACCCGAATATTATATCTTGTATCTTCGAATGAGCACTTCTAGTGGGACATCCTGTATATGTGGAAGTGAAAGATTCTCTCTGGATAAAATGAAAAAATTGAATATTTTTTGATCTGACATTCTTTAGGTGAAAATTCGAAATGCTTGAGCTACAGGGTGATTTTTCTTCAAACAACAAAAGAGGAACATTTCCGATCACCATAACAAGTGAAGATAAACCATAAAATGCCGTTCCAATGGCCCCTTTTATCAATCTTTTCCGATCATTATACTTTCTCCGCTATCTGCCAACACTAGTCAGAAGAGCCATTAGATTATCATTCAAGATGTCATCCTGAATAAAAGGTTGAAGTGTCGGCGCCCGCTTTCTGATAACCAATTCAACTTGACACAAGTGACCATAAGACCCTCAATGCATATAGGGACATGAAATATGGAACTTTCTTTTCGTCCCATATTTCCAAAACGTCGGTTCCTTACGAATGATATCGGAGAAGGTATGAACCTATAATAAATTTCAATCGAGGTGAATGAACTGAAGCATATACAGAGCATTTTAATAAAAACTTTTCACCCCGCAGAACTCAAAAACGTAGAATTTTCGGAGATTCAAAACAGGTCAACATGTATTTTGAGTTGGACGTCTTTTGAATAGTTCAAAGATGTCGATTGTTGATTATTTCAGAAGTTGTTTATGTTCTGTACACAACCCAGTAACAATATTACAGAATCTGTTCATTATTCACGAAATAATTCGATTTTATTGAACTTACCGTCAATAAGCTATGTCGAACCGATTGAATATCAACAAATTCATTCAATTTTCAATCATGTCCAATTCTTTTTCATTTCATTTGACTAAATATCGGGTTTTCGCACTAAAAGTGACGAATTTCATTTAACACAATAGTAAGTTACTTGTTTCTACGATTTTCTTTCCATTTTTTCGTGGAAGGTAGAGCCAACTTCAACGATTCAAAAAAACTAGTCCGTTGTAAAGATGATTTTTCAGCAACCTTATAAAATTGGTCTTCTATTCAAATAGATTCATTTTGAAAGTGTTCAGGTACCAAAATGGCGGAGGCGCGGGTCACCCATGAATTCACTCAAATTTTGCAATGTTCTGCTCGGCTTTCTTGATTTTTTCTTTCACAGAAACTCTTTCAGGATAATTTCAAATACAATTAAACAAAAAAGAGCGATATTATTCCAGCGCATTCATGCGTGATGCGGTGACAAAGCAAGAGAGGGTTGAATTCATCATAACTGGAATTTTTTCATATCACTATTATAATATGAAACGTACCCAAGAATTTGACAAGCAAAGTCGACTATTTTCGAAACAAAAAAATCTAATTTGGTTAAACACATTGGAAAAGAAAGAAAAAAAAACAGAAATAAAAGGAAAAATGAATTCTGGGCTACCTGAGGTCAGGAAGTGAAAGGGGATAAAAATTTTTGCATCATTAACAAAAACAAATGGAAATTTTGGTGCGAGTTTACCTTTTTATGTATTCACTGTATAGTGTTTTTGATTCAAAATCTTTATTTTTCGGAAAAGTAGCGATGGGCTTTTAGGTCGTTCGAATCTTTACTTTCTGATGATATGAAAAAAAATCTCATAACTATGGAAAATATTTTAAAGAAATGCAGTTTGAAATGTTGCTGACGACAACATGTCTTCGAATGCATAAATTTATGCTCATATTGTGATTGTTCCGAAAAATGCTACAATGTGGAAAAAGAAACGTATGAAGAAGTATATGAAAAACCAATGCAGACTGAAAATTATATAGTTGATAAAGAAGGTGATGAACTTGAAGAGTTTGAAAATCTACTAGAATCGAACTATCTATTGAAATATTTTCTGAGAGGTCTCTGCATTTTCCTGAAAACTTAATATGAGTTTTTCTCTCCCAGTCTCTGAAATAAGAAAGAATTAGAAAAAAATTTTCAATAATATAAGAAAGGCTCCTGCGTAAAAAAAATTGAGCACTAATTTGTCAGGGGCCAAAACTTTACGAGAGAAAATTGTTGCCTAACAATGAACAGAAAGAAAATGAAAACATTTGTTGCCACGATTCTGCAAAGTTGCATGAAAATCAGTTATTGTCTGACGAAGGAGTCTGATTTAGACTCCGAAACGTAACGTTTAAGATTTCAATGTGTTTTCATTTTCTTTCTGTTCATTGTTAGGCAACAATTTTGTCTCGTAAAGTTTTGGTCCCTGACAAATTAGTGCTCAAATTTTTTACGCAGGGCCTTTCTTATATTATTAAAGAATTTTTTCTAATTCTTTCTTATTTCAGAGACTGGGAGAGAAAACCCATATTAAGTTTTCGGGAAAAAAAAATAGAATCGAACGATTTTGTCAAATAAAATTATTAGAAAATGCCATAAGAAAAACTGATATATGAATAATGATTGAGATTTTCAATGACATCAATGTAATGAGAATTTTATACATCAACTTTTTTGCTCGAGAAATAGCAGGAGTCGCATTCTTAGATGAAATCCAGTTTGAATCCCTTTTTAAAATTAAGAACAATAATTCTTTCATTTCATGTGTTTCAAATTTTTTGTTCATCAGTTTGACATGAAATCATATGTACTTAGCGTAATCACCTGAAGTGTAAATTTTTGTGCGTTTTAATTCATATCTTGGGCAGTTACATTTTAAACTATTTCATTCTGTTTCATAGCTGCAGCATTTCATGAGATCATTCGCCAAAGAATTATACTTATATAATTTCATACTACCACGATGAAGAGATTTAAACGGACGAAAAGCTTACTGAATTTTTGAGAAAGCAGACCTTTTGACGTGAAGATGCTGCTTTTTCTATATTGAATAAAAATCAGGTGAAAAAAAAGTTTGCGAATGAAATTTATTTTGCCAAATATAAATATAATAAACCAAAAAATAGGTTATTTGAATTTTTTACCTATATTTGGAGCTTATATGAAAAAAAGTTTGGTACAAAATTTATAGATGTTTTCATTACGTTCCACTCTATGACTTCTGTCGGAAATCTACCCTTAAAAGCTTCAACATTGGTCTATTATAACCATTAATAATATAATTGCTCAACTATGATATTCAAAATAAGTTTCATACCACTCTAAAGGGGCAATTACATAGTGGTATCAAAGTGGAGGCTGCACAAAGCCGCAATTTATTTACCCTATTATTAAACATTCCACAGGAATTGAAAAGTTCTGAATCTTGTTCAAGACAGCTCCGTAAGAATTTCGTTGGCAATTTTCGTTAGTGTTTCACATTGATATCACTGATGGCCCGAGGTAATTCATTTTGCAGCTTATCTCCATGAGTTCTTCTCAAATAGATGAATTCTATAGGTTCATAGTGAATCTCTCTGATATTTAAATAACCTCAATTTTTTTCTTCTTATTTTGTGCTCTTGCAACAGTTATTCACTGCGAGATCTGCAAATAATACGCTAATTCGCTCATAGAGCATGTTTGGGAAATTATGAGTAGAAGGCTTGGAAATTTACCCCAGCCTGTAACGACATTGAAGGCTCAGAGACATGAAGTACCTTGGGATTGTATTCCTCAAGAAGAAATAGACAATCTTCTTGCATCAATGCTAAGATGTATGGAAGACCGCGGTAGGTAGAATATTTAATCATCCACTCCTTGTTATATTTTCTATATTTAACCAAAAAAATTTGAATGTGAACAGCTCCTTCTGGGTGTTTCGTTGTTCTTGTCAGTTAGTATATGATCGAAAGTTTCACCATGACTCAAATAACACGACACCAACGCAGGCGTATCGATCCAAATTCGAAACTCTGGGATTGGAATGAAACTCAGAACCGGCCACTGGCTTGATTGATATACAGCCTGTATAAGCCCGCATTCAAAGATTCCCACTATATTTCATTGAATCTGTACTTGAACGAAGGTATATGGAACTCTGGAATTGAATAAGGCCACCTACGCATATACTTTCGAGCCTTCATCGGAATTTAATTCTGCGAATGTAACCTACTACCCGGTTTACTCCGTCTATCATTGAAACCATTACGGCCGACAGGGGTGTAATATACGGCTGGATATATCCGTTCATATTTTGCTGCCTCTTCCTGAAAGAGTTCCGCCTTATCTTATGTGATCACTTCACTTAATAGAACATATTTAATGCTAGCTTCGGAATTACGGACCAAAATGACTTTTTATTCAAATCCCGCTCCACCCCTCCGTAGGATTTTTTTTCGGTAAATGCGGGAATATTAATGGAAAAAGTGATAACGATCCGAACTGAAAAACTGTTCCCCATCTGTAAATGGCTCTATTTTCCTTTCTTTGGCTCGGCTTTTGTTGACTCCCTTATTCAAATCTTCCTCAGATTCCGGCCGCAGTATTTATTGTACTACGATTCGGAAGTCCGGAAAAAAGGGTAAATGCGTACTTGGGGCATAATCAATGTAATTAAGAGCAAAGGTTCCAAACGACTGAATGAATACACACATGGTCAAAACCCCTACTTTCAGTTTTCAACTTGACATTTTTTTGTTTGTGGAATCTTCACTATCCTATCGCTGAAATGAGAACAATGAACCATCAGAACATATCCGAAACAAAAAGTACTCAAGCTGAGGTGAAAAAAGAACGGGTATCATAACATTTGTCATATGATACTATAGAATTGCACGATACTATACAGCCAGGGAAAAACACCTCAGACGAAAAAACCTGTGTCCCCGCAAAAAAATAACTTAAAATATTGAATATCAGGAAAATCTTGAAAGACATCATCAGTGTGATCATCCTCATGTTATCCATCGATGGACTCGGATAAACAGATTCTTCCCAAAACGACTCGCAATTCTTAATCTGAAATGAAAAAAGACAAAAGCAGAAAAAAAACCGATTATTCAGAATAAATCAAATGCATTCTTGAAATGCATTTGCTACTTAAAAAAACATGAACATTCAGATTTCTTGGCCAAAAAATGTTCGGAGGTTCATAAATATTTATGACAGAAATGTCACAAAATCTGAAAGAAATGAAAAATCTCCATCAATTTCTCCTTTTCAAATCTGAAAATTACGAACTGATAATTTTTTAACATAACAAGCTAAACTCGTAAAAAATCAATTAATACATAACCTTTCAACTGTCCTCTTTCACGAGGATTTTTTTCTGTTGACGTGTGGGTTCTTGCAGAAGAATCACTGCGATACCATGTTCATCAGCTAATTTGGAGACGTAATCACACTTGTCTTTCGAAATTCTTTCGATATTCAAATTCAAAATCCACAAATTCTTGCTCTCTGGTCGTAAGGGTTTTTTCAAACCGGATAAGACGTTCTAGGTGGTGATTTTTCGGCACTTCAGGTGTTTGAACTCCGCTACGGGACCCCAATGAAAGGAAATCATCTCCCATAGATAAACCGAACCTTTTATTTCAAGAGAATATTTTTCAGGACCAAAAAACTACGATATATTCCGAGAATTGTCAAAAAAAAAACAATGAACCATCAGAAAATGTTCCTCATCCGGAGAATAAAGGTGTATTCAAAGTTTCCAGCGAATGATGAGAAATGTAATTTTAAAAATATTTCGTAGAGAATGCCAGGAAATCCAATGTCTCAATTTGACCGGGCAAGAATAGTAGCCCTACATCAAGAAATCTTATAGAACGTTTGAATATTCCATGAACTTCGTTGTGGAGTAACTATGAATAATCGATGAAATTCCATATCTTCCAATTTTTCCTATTTTATCTCATCCTGCATAAAACAAAACGTTACAAACAAAGATTTTCCATAAGATGTATCACAGTTGAACTAGAGGAAAATGTTCTTTTCATTCCCAGAACAATGATTGTTTATTTCTTGAGAAATCTGGGGAATTTTGACGATGTGTGTAGTGTCTAAGTTTACAGTAGGATCATCAGAAACCAGGTGAATGAAGAATGAAACAGAATGCAAATAAATGAACCAAAAGATATAGTACGGATGAACCTAGAAAATGAAAAAGAAAAGCGAAGAAACGATAGAGAACTATACGCTGGAAAAGAGGAAGAAAATGAAGTGAAAAACTTGAAAATGATCTAATCAAATATTTCTGAAATTTTTAAATTCTCTCCTTTTAAGAAATCAGAACTGGTGTAACTTTTTTTTATGAGAGAATATGAATCTTAAGGAATATTGAAAAAAAAGTCAAACAAAATGAAAAGAAATTTTTATAGTAAGCTATTGTCATATTTTAGCTCAAAAATGTTAACACTATATAATTCCTAGAAAAAGGACTATGATATCAATCCCGAATAAGAGTATTAGAAAACATGAAATTTATTGGACCTTTCGAATGTTTAATTTATTTTTTCTCAAATATACTGCTCCACAAGAGTTAGGGATATCGTATTCAATCGTTCTTAAAACGCATGAATTCTCTGGGAATAAAATTTCGTTATTTCACTTGATTTTTCTTAACCACTCCTGTAGACGATGCAGATTTACAGGCTAAAATTAATTTTATTTCCTGCAACTTGAAATTATATTAATATGAATTTTCATCAGAAAATCCCATTTAAACTATATATTTAGCAATTTAATTCAATATCCCTAACTCATGTGGGGAAGTTTATTTGATCGATCAAACTTCATATTCTTCCTTTTTGAGTGTATTTCTCCCTATAATTTCTTAACTTTCCTTCTTTTATTCTAGTCTCATCCTATCTATACTTTTGGCTAGCTTTTATTTGCATTCCGTGTCACTTTCTTGTATGCTATTGATACTATGTTGACCTGGTTTCTTACTTTTTTCCCAGTCAATTACGATTTTTCTTTTTCGGGAGAAGTTTCTGTATTTCTATCAGCTCTTCGGATATATTTTGCTTCTTTCGTTATATGATGATCTTGAGAACCTTCTGAATCTTCAGCAGTCACAATATTATTTTTCACCTTGAGATGTTCACCTTTTTAAAATTTTTGATTTTCAATCAATTAAATTTTCCTTCTTTCTGAACTTCGCAAGCTGTCGATCCAAATAACATTGATTTTGTCGTTATTTATTTTCGAATCTGGCATGTTTTCATTTTGATGATATTTTCATTTTATAAAGGGTGGCCATTTGAAAACGAAACAGGCGAGATTACAGACGAAATTAATTTTTTCGATAGAAATGCTGGGACAGGTCGATTTCTATTTAGAGGGGGGCAACATAAGATGTATGTTACGGACGCATAGCGCTTCAACCCTTGCTACTACAACCCTCACCCCCAATTTTTGAATAGGGAAGTTTTGGTGATTGATACCTCATTTGGAAGGTATTTTTATACTGATTTCAGCACAGTGATTGTTTTTTTCATTTTATGCATTAGTTCTCGAAATACAGGGTGGCCATTTGAAAACGAAACAGACGAGATTACAGACCAAATGAATTTTTTCGATAGAAATGCTCGGACAGGTCGATTTTTGTTTCGAGGGGACAACTAAAGATGTAGGTTACGGACGCATAGCGCTTCAACCCTTGCTACTACCCCCAATTTTTGAAAAGGGAAGATGGCGTGAGTGATACCTCATTTGAAAGGTATTTTGATATTGATTTCAGCACAGTAATTGTTTTTTCATTTTATGCATTAGTTCTCGAAATATTCTTGACTAAGCATTTGAAAATGAAGTGGTGTTTTCATGGCACTTGTAGTGTTTTTTTGTGAAAAACCTTTCAAATGAGGTATCACTCACCTCATCTTCCCTATTCAAAAATTGGGGGTCAGGGTTGCAGTAGCAAGGGTTCAAGCGCTATGCGTCCGTAACCTACATCTTGAGTTGTCCCCCTCGAAACAGAAATCGACCTGTCCGAGCATTTCTATCGAAAAAATTTGTTTCGTCTGTAATCTCGTCTGTTTCGTTTTCAAATGGCCACCCTGTATTTCGAGAACTAATGCATAAAATGAAAAAACAATTACTGTGCTGAAATCGGTATAAAAATTCCTTCCAAATGAGGTATCACTCACCCCATCTTCCCTATTCAAAAACTGGGGGTGAGGGTTGTAGTAGCAAGGGTTGAAGCGCTATGCGTCCGTAACCTACATCTTGAGTTGTCCCCCTCGAAAAAAAAAATCGACCTGTCCGAGCATTCCTATCGAAAAAATTTGTTTCGTCTGTAATCTCGTCTGTTTCGTTTTCAAATGGCCACCCTGTATTTCGAGAACTAATGCATAAAATGAAAAAACAATTACTGTGCTGAAATCAGTATAAAAATTCCTTCCAAATGAGGTATCACTCACCCCATCTTCCCTATTCAAAAATTGGGGGTGAGGGTTGTAGTAGCAAGGTTCAAGCGCTATGCGTCCGTAACCTACATCTTGAGTTGTCCCCCTCGAAAAAAAAATCGACCTGTCCGAGCATTCCTATCGAAAAAATTTGTTTCGTCTGTAATCTCGTCTGTTTCGTTTTCAAATGGCCACCCTGTATTTCGAGAACTAATGCATAAAATGAAAAAACAATTACTGTGCTGAAATCGATATAAAAATTCCTTCCAAATGAGGTATCACTCACCCCATCTTCCCTATTCAAAAACTGGGGGTGAGGGTTGTAGTAGCAAGGGTTGAAGCGCTATGCGTCCGTAACCTACATCTTAAGTTTTTCCCCTCGAAACAGAAATCGATCTGTCCGAGCATTTCTATCGAAAAAATTTATTTTGTCTGTAATCACGTCTGTTTCGTTTTCAAATGATCACCCTGTATATCAATTAATTTTCCTTTTATTTTTGTCTTTTGTTAATTATCGTTTGTTCACAATAAACAGTAATTATTATTGATGTTCTTCATTAAGACTATATAAGAAAGTAAATCATTATTGCTGTTTTTTTTCATGTCGTTGAGTATAAAAAGTTTTATCGCTTCATTCTCTACAAATGATCAAATGTTCTGAATGCTGGAACGATTCATCTCCGATCGACAATCTGTGGATAGCGGGCTGTCGAAAGTTTGAAAACGAATAAGCATGATGAAACTGGATCATTAGACTGAAATATTGAGCGTGATTCTCATATTGATGGTTCATATTTCGCACTGTCGAATGAATTCCGAGAAGCGTCTACATGCGTCAGCTCATTAATCTTCGGAGTATGTGCGTTCTGGAGCAGTAAATAGTTGTTTCGCAAATTCGTGGGAGCATTAGTTCCACAGAGAAAGCGAGGAAGTCACTTCAAACTAACTCTAATACATGTTACAAAGACAAAGTATGCGGAAAATAGTTCTGAGCTCGAGTCAATTCCCAACAAGCTAGATTTTTGTATACACTCCGGAAACCACTTGAGAAATAAAATTCTTCCTTCTTTATTTATACATGGAAAATGATAAAAAAAAACACTGCGACCCGTCAACTTTCGATTTACCACTGTTATTTTTCTTTATGAAAGGTTATTTAAACGATATTATATTCGATTTATTCGTGATGTATGGTGAAAATAGCACATAACGAGCAATCGAGTCATTCTTCGCGATACACCGCGCAAAAAACTTAATGCACATTATGGAAATCTCAAATTTATTCTACAACTGAAGGTGTTCTCAATGATAATTATTTTTATCAGAATATAATGACAATTCTCGTAATATGTCTCAGTTTTTGTTCTTGAAAAATATTCTGTTTTCTTGTGTTATAACATGTTTGGTTTATCTATGGGAGATGATTGCCTTTCATTGGGGTCCCGTAGCGGTCTTCAAACATCTGAAGTGCCGAAAAATCATCACCTGGAAGGTCGTATCTGGTTTGAAAAACCCTCACGACCAGAGAGCAACAATTTGTGGATTTTGAATTTGAATATCGAAGGAATTTCGAAAGACAAGTGTGATTACGTCTCCAAATTAGCTGATGAACATGGTTTCAAAGAGATTCTTCTGCGAGAAACCCACACGGCAATAGAATCGTCGTGAAAAAGGACAGTTGAAAGGTTATGTATTAATTGATTTTTTACAAGTTCAGCTTGTTAGGTTGAAAAATTATCAGTTACGTAACTTTCAACAGATTCGGAAAGGAGAAATTGATGGAGTTTTTTTTTCATTTTTTTCAAATTTTGTGACATTTCTGTCATAAATATTTATAAATCTCCGAACATTATTTGGCCAAGAAATCTTAATGTTGATGTTTTTTAAAGTAGCAAATGCATTACCAAAATGCCTTCGATTCATTCTGAATAATCGGTTTCTTTTCTGCTTTTGTCTTTTTCCATTTCAGATTAAGAATTACGAGTCGTTTTGGGAAGAATCTGTGTATCCGAGACCATCGAGGGATATCATGAAGATGATCACACTGATGTCTTTCAAGATTTTCCTGATATTTGATATTTCATGTTATTTTGTTTACGGGGAGGCAGGTTTTTTCGGCTGAGGTTTTTTCCCCTGGCTGTATAGTATCGTATTATTCTATAGTATCATACAAAAAATGTTATGATACCCCGTTCTTTTTTTACCTCAGCTTAGGCACTTTTTGTGTCAACATTTATTGTATTATTTTAGCTCTCTTTTTCATAAGAATATATATATATATATATATATATATATATATATATATATAATATATATATATATATATATATATATCAGAATTATGCATGTATATGTTATCCACTTTCAACGTTTTTCCTCAATACATATGTTTTTTCCCAGCTGTAATAAAAATAGATGATATTATCACATTTTGAATGTATAGGCTCCATTCTAAAATCTGTTGTTCTCGATCAATTCTAGTGATCAATAGTTTTTTTTCGTTTGATTTTCTACACTCGATCGCTATGCAACGCGAAACACGTAATTTGACCCAAGAGGAATGTGCTCAAGCGGTAGTTTTGCGAGAAGAAGGGTGGACATACACAAGAATTGCAGAAAGGTTTGGAGTTTCCCATACAAGTGTGTCTATAATGTTGCAGCGATTCAGGGAGATAGGTATGCATGTTCGAAAACCAGGGCAGGGTAGACCACGGGTAACAACTGCCATTCAAGAACGTTACTTGAGAGTTTCTTCGTTGGGACAACGGTTTGCAACCGTTCGCATCCTTCAAAATCAGCTTGAGCAAACTCATGGGGTGCAAGATAGCACTCAGACAACAAGAAATCGCCTCAGAGAATATGATTTAAGGCCTCGTGTCTCGGCATGAGGCACAAGTCTTACCTCAGCTCATCGAAGGGTGCGTTAGGATTTTGCGAGAGAGCATATGCATTGGGAAAAAGCCGATTGGGAAAGAATTCTCTTCACAATGAGTCTAGATTCTGCCTCTACCATTGTGATCGACGTTCCCTTGTATACAGACGTCCACATGGAAGATATGCTCAGTGCAATTTCCTGTATGTCACTGGTTTCGGGGGAAGAACGATTATGGTATGGGGTGGAATATATTTGACTGCTCGTCCAGACCTAGTGAACGTTGATAATGGAGATATGAATGCTGATAAGTATATAAGGAACATTGTTGAAGAGCATGTAGTGCCATTTGCCCCATACATTGGTGAAAATTTCATTTTTATGGACGAAAATGCCAGACCCTATCGAGCTCGCTTCGTTCAAAAGTACCTTGAAGAGGTTGAAGTCTCTCGAATGGAATGGCCAGCAAGAAGTCCAGATCTCAATCCGATTGAATAGGTTTGGGACAAGCTCAATGGAAGGCTGAGAAGTTCAGAAAATCATCCAGCTACTCTTAATGACTTGGGAATCCAGCTCGGAGAAATTTGGGAAGGATTAGATCAGAACATTTTAAGATCCCTCATTTTGAGTATGAACCGTCGTTGCCGAGCTGTAGTTGACGCAAGGGGTGAAAAACCAAGTAATAAACCACTTATTAGCATTTCAGTATTTTGAAAATTGTTCATTTTCCTCCTTTCACATAAGATTCGGTGAAATGCTGAATTTTTCTTCTATTTAATGTGTCTTGTTTCGTTCAAAACCTTCCCGAAAGAACATGAAAAATAAGTTATAAAGTCAATGAAGAGTTAACTTTCATTAAAATTGAGATTTTCAGAACAATATTCGTGAATATTTTTGTATACATTCGAAAATATAAGTACAATTGAATTTTCGGGGTCGATCCAATGAAATTTATAACAAGTATTATGAGTAACTATCTAAAACCGATTTCCAATAATTTTCAGGTTCAACCTCTATGGTTTAATGTCAGAAAACAATTTCATCATAATAGTAATGGGATCCCCCTCAAAGGATTGTTCTACTTCTTCAAAACAAAAATGTTATGTGGAAAATTTCATATTTTCAATTACTCTTGATGACCCCGAAACTTCATGTTGTCAATATGCTCATGATGAAGCAAAAGTTTTCAGAATCGTCATTGTAATTTATCCATTCATTGCTTATCTACAGACGAGTAATTCATGTCGGTTGCATAAAATTAATTGATAAAATCTTGACATGGGTCGACACGTTCTAATGGAACTCCGTACCACATGAATAACACTGTATTTCGCTATCTTGAACCGCTTGTCATACGCCAATCTTCCTGATTCTTGTTTCCCTCCTTCCTTCGGGACAAAATTCCCCTTTATACCCGGGAAAATCCTCCGTCTACTGAAAATTAATCCGAAACGTTTTCTTCGAATGTTGGGACATACTGAACCAATTGAGAAATATGTCTCTGAAGGTCATAAAATATAATTGGAAGAGATTATAAACGGAATCTAGCATTATTTTTCCGTCATCATAGGAAACATCAATAAATGAAAAATTTAGAAGAGAAAAAGACGAAAACTATTAATCACAACATGAAAATGGCATGAATTATTTTAACATAATCGCAATATCACAAAACACGAGAGAAACTTGGAATAAAAAAAATATTATACTCAAAGACAAAACTGTACATTATACCAGAGAGAAAATCATAAAAGGAGAAAAAAATACATTTTCCGCAACAATTGAACGAACAGAAAAATTTTCCAAATTTTCTGGTGTTTTTCAACAGGCTGTATCTCAGTGAAAAAGTGTCGTATGAAAAATAGAAAATTCAACTTTCGAATCTTGAAGATTCTAGTTTCTGAATTTAATGGTAAACAATTTTTCAGAGTACCGGCAGCCATGCGATCCTCGGATAAAGCACGGAGAAAAAATTTTTCAAATTTTTATTTTCCTCTACTCGCATGGGAGAATTTTTTGAGCTAGACTGATTCAAAGCCCTCATAGCCTACTTATTTAGGTCTAAATTATTTTTCACCAATTTGTCTTCGAGATATCTGATTTTGAACGCAAAAGGACGTTTTTTACTGAACTGCCGATATCTACAGAACTAATTGGAGCCTATCAAACCGACAGTAGGTTACTTTTCCTGCATGAAATTTCCTACAAAAATTTATTATGTTTAATTAAATTTTTTTCTTTACCTGTAACGGTAATGTGAAGAAGGAGCAAGAAAATGCCATTTTGCCATTTGTTGGTTAACGGACTATATTTTCGTCAATATTGGTGAAAAAGCTAGCGTTATAAGAAAATGTGATGTACCCCAAAGGCCCTTCTAAATCGGTAGATCGATCGGTGACCAATCGATGGAAATTTTGGGAGAATTAAGGGAACAAGGTTTTCGTGCCTTAAACTTGAGCTAATCTCTTTGAGGATTATTAATTTAATTCTTTCAGTTATTGGTCAATTTTGTTTTTTTTTTTTGAAGATCGGAAAAAAATAAAAATACTTTTCATTCCAAAAAAAATTTGGAAAGTTTGAATGAAAAACCACTAAAATTTTATTGATAGGTTTACCTCCGGCATTAGCGTTGACCAAAGCATACCTGGTGGAGGTTGCACGGTTGGATTTACGCTTCTTTTGTGCTCAAGCAAGTGTATACATGATTCTTCAGAAATGAGACCCCGTGGTTTGTCAGCTTCACAGTATTCGACTACCCAAAACTTATTTTTTTTTTCTTTTTTTTTTATATTTATTTATTATCAAACATAAAATACAATGTTTTTTACACAACTATGTTTTCGATGCTTTATTGCTCAAAGAGTGTGTTTTTCAGCGTTGTGTGAGTAATTTTTAGAAGAAATGAAAGCCTGTGGTTCGTCAATTCCACAGTATTTTATGAGAACGGAAGAATTCTATCGCTCATTTTTTTAACAAGAAAAATTTTCGAAAATTTCTGAAATTTGTGAAGGCCTTTGAAAAGAAACAGTTGAATTTTGTTCTGGAAATATCGAGAAAAAAATTGTCTCTCAGTGAGAATTTCTATTTTGTCTCGATATTTTCAGAACATAATTCATCAATTTTCTATAAACTCCAAAACATTTGAAATTGAGTACAAAGTGAAAAAAAATCAATAATTGATTCTTGAAAAGAGGTCAACTTTAAGGGACGTAAATCTCGTTCCTTTAATTTTGTCAGAATTTCAATCAATCGGTTCAGGACAACCGCAGAATCGATCGATCTACCGATTTGTAAGGATCTTTTGGGTACATAAGGCTGAAAAATTGTCTTATAACTCTAGCTTTTTTTTAATATTGACGAAGATACAGTCCGTTAACCAACAAATGACAAAATGCCATTTTCTCGTTTTTTTTCACATTACCGGTAGAGGTGAAAAAATTCTTTTTTTATCAAGCATGAGGGATTTTTGTTGGAAAATTTCTGCTCTCGATTTGCTAGGCCTCCAGTAGTTAGGGAGATATCGGCAGTTGAGTGAAAATGGTCCTTTTGAATTCAAAATTGGATATCTCGAAGACAAAAGGACATTGCTGAAGGTATTGGAAAACAAATTGGAGCTGAATGAACAGGCTATGCATCCTTTTCATCGTTCTAGCTAATACTAAAACTAAAATTTTGAAAAATCAAAAAATTTTCTTTGCGCCTTATCCGAGGATTGCATAGCTGCCGGTACTCTAAAAAATTGTTTACTAATAATTTCAAAAACGAGAGTCTTTAAGCTTCAAAAGTTGATTTTTCTTTTTCTCATACAACCCTTCTTCACTGAGATGCAGCCTTTTGAAGAACACCAAAAAATTTGGAAAATTTTTCTCTTCCTCTAATTGTTGCGAGAAGTGTATTATTTCTCTTTTTATGATTTTCTCTTTCGTATAAAGTACAGTTATGTCTTTAAGTATAATATCATTTTGATTCAATGTTTCTCTTCTGTTTTGTGATATTGCGATTATGTTAAAATATAATTTATGCCATTTTCATGTTATGATTGATAGTTTTCGTCTTTTTCTTTTCTAGATTTTTCATTTATTGTTGTTTTTCATGATGACTGGAAGGTAATGCTTTTTAAAAACACCAAAAAATTTGAAAATTTTTTCTGTTCCTCAAATTTTTGCGAGAAGTAAATGAAAGGAT
Organism: Hippodamia convergens; assembly: GCA_038502775.1. Taxonomy (NCBI): domain Eukaryota; kingdom Metazoa; phylum Arthropoda; class Insecta; order Coleoptera; family Coccinellidae; genus Hippodamia; species Hippodamia convergens. Next base: position 6,348,044 of record CM076613.1, on the reverse strand, counting down.
TTCATATTATAATTATAGTAAATTTTTCTTTTGTCTTTCTCAACCATTTCCGGTTATGTCAGTGGGAAATATATGTTATTTTTTGGCACATTCCGATTTTTCAATATCGAGATCATTGTGACTGCAATACCAACAATAGATTACTTATTTCACATAGGAAAATCGGACTGGAATCAGTTCCAATGATATATTTGTTGAATTCTCCGTTCCGTGCAACATTCCCGAATCTTGCCCGATACAGAACGGCATATCCTGATGAATAATTCGCGGGCTGGATCTCAGAAGGCGTACATAAATCCGGGAAATATCCCGGCATTACGTGTTACCGTTTTTCACCAGTCAAAATCATCAAATCTTGATGGGGAACCGTGAAGTCTGCAAGGGCGGTTGTTTGATTGCATAAAACCTCCTTTCGCCGTCCAAATGAATATTTGAGAGCCGAGAATCATCCCTCACTCAGGAAAGAAAGGAAGAAATTATGAGCCCATTCATCTGTCGGCTTTTCCCTTTGTGAAAAACGGAAATATCAAGACTGGACTGATCGCGTCAGATCGCAGGTGAAAATGAGGGTGCATACCATTGAAATGGTGAGAAATTAGACGTCGAGTAATGCTTTTGATGGGCTACAACGTGCTGTGAATACAAAATGAAATGACGAAAAGATACTGCATTAATACTTGAATCTCAATACATTAATAATCTCATTTATACATCGGAAAGCTTATAGTACAAGATCTGGACCTCAATCGAATAAAACGAATTTTTAATAAATTTCCCATGTTAGGAAACATATTAAGAATAGGTTGCCTGAAAAAATACTGAACAGAAAATTTGTAATATTTTTCTGAAGAATTTTTATGACATTTAACAACATCATAATAGTAAAAAAACAATCCATTCGTATTTGAATGTAAGACGATGCGAATGCTCGGTACGTATACGATGGGAAGAAACCCAATAACCCCAACTACCCTCATAGTCCATATGGTAAACAGTATGGCGGTATTATGTTATTCTGTATTGTTGTGATGAAAAATGGAGAAAAGTGTTTTTTGTGTCTCTCGGGCATTTTTTTGAGTGAATTTACTGATGAAACCTTCGAAAATTGTTGGTTAAAGCTAGATTCCCGTAAAACACATAAATTCAAATATCATGAGACTGAACTAACTCAAGCAGCACTCGATTTTGTTGGTTACCTCATCCCGTGTTACAAAACAGTAATTGTTCTTTAGGAAATAGATATAAGGCAGAATTTAAAAGTTCTCCGAAAGAGTACCTATTCAGTATTCAGTTATTTTATAAAATATTATTTTTTCAGTTATTATCTGATTGAATTCGAAAAAGCGCAATTTCACTTTACATAAAAATTCGAAATCAATTGTAGAGAATATGATGGAAATGTGAGGTCGACATGTTTTCAATTAGATGATGATTTTCACAAACAAAAATTCGGTATGGCTATGGGTTCTCCTTCATCATCAATAATGAGCAACATTTTCATGGAATTTTTTGAAGAAACCCATATTGAAAAATATTCACTGGAACCAAAGACTTGATGGCGTTATGTCGATGATATTTTTGTAATTTGTTAACATGGCAGAGAAGAATTGATAGAATTTTTCAATCATATCAATAATGAGGAACCTACAATAAAATTCACAAGGGAGTTGGAACAAAATAATGTACTTTCGTTCTTAGATGTTTCGATAAGAAAAGTCCTAAATCATTTTGAATCAAGTGTGTTCAGAAAAAAGACACACACAAATCGATTCAAGTATTAAAAGGGGTATTATGAAAACACTTCATGATAGAGCGCAATTGATTTCATCGACAACTGAAATACGAAATGACGAAATTAATTTCATTGAAGATATTCTTGAGGATAATCAATATCCAACGAATTTCAGGGAAAAAACTCTTTCAAATTCAAAAAAAAACAATTTTGCATCAAAACGATAGTAAGAATCAGGAACCAACAACAAACCATCAAGAACGACCAATTTTAATAAATTTGATTCCTTACGTTCATGGACTTTCAGAAAAAATTCAAAGAATTGGTTCCAAATTCAACATTAGAACTGTTTTCCAAACAAAACATGATTTATGATCTTTATCAACAAAAACTAAACCTTTGAATGAGAACCAAAAATCAAGGAAATGAATTTACAATATTCCCTGTATTTGTGGAAAATCTTATACAGGAGAAACATCAAGACCATTTGAAATTAGAAAACGTGAACATAAGAATAACAGGAAAAATAGAGATATTGGTAGGTCGCAGATAGCTGATCATGTGTGTTCCAATACCGGCAATCACATAACTGATTGGAATGGCACAAATATTCTAATAACGGAACCTGATAATTATAAAAAAAAATCAAGGAGTCAGCTTGTATTTCGTTGGATGTGGCTGATAATCTCGCCAATTGTTCAGTAGGAATAGATCGAATTTGAAATAAAGTTTGGGGGAATTTTGAAATAAAATATCGATATCAATATCTAGTAATCAATATTAATCTATGTTCATCATATATTGACAAATGTCAATTAAAAAATCAAAAAAATTGTCACGATTCTACGAAGTTGTATGAAAAATAGAAATTGTCTGACGAAGGAGTGTGATTCAGATTCCAAAACGTTACTCTTCAGAGTTCAAAGTGTTTTCTTTTTGTTCATTGTTAGGCAACAGTTTATTCTTGTGAAGTTTTGGCCCCTGACAAATTATAGCTCGAATTTTCAGGCTAGGGCCTTTCTTCTATTATTTGAAGAAATTTTCTAATTGTTTCTTGTTTCAGAGATTGGGAGAGAAAACCCAAATTGAGTTTTCATGAATATGCAAAGACCTCCCAGACAATATTTCAATAGATATCACAATTTCAACGTTCGTTGAATTCAAGAAATAATTTGAGAAGTAATTTTTCTGAAGGAAGTTCTGCCTGTTTTTTTTTCAGTTTCCAGCTTACGGTTCAAATTTTTCTTTAAGTTTCCTGAAGATAATGAAGTTGAAAATTTTTATTGGTCACTTGGAAGGTTCGTAGATGAGATGTGGTTGTTCAAGGAGGACCAGACTCTCTGAAATTTGATTCTCTCATTACCTATGCCTTCTTTAGTTATTATGAGGATGGCCTCAATCACTAGATCTAGTGATGTGAGCTCTATAAGTGTACTAGTTATGTACGATCTCATGACTCCCCTGATGGACACAAGACAATCCTCTGACATAACTGCTACTGAAAACAGCTTTTCAAATGAACCAAAGGTGTTCGATGTTCTTGTCATTGAAAGAAAGGAATACTCCCAAATTTTTCTGATGTGTAGGAACCACTTCAAAATTACTACGATGTGATCGTAATAAACTGCTGCATTGAAGCGCAGAAGGACTCGTTCAGAACGAGGATGCCTTGAAAGGAGTTATTCGAAGTTCTCCAATTTCGAATGGCAGCATACAGGACAATCCTACTGAAGTGTTTCTCACAATATGCAATCCGTCATATTCAAGCTGGAGTTTCCTAATCTTAATTGTTCGACTAGAATTCGTCTTGAACTTTACGAAATACGAACGGCATCCCGAAATGAACATATACTGACTGACGAAGAACCAGAAGGAGCTGTTTAAATTTGAAATTTTTTTGTTGAAACATAGATAGTATGGAAAGGAGTGAATGATTAAAATATGGAGAAAAACATCTTGAATGTATTTTCATGTTGTAGTAGATTTTTGCAAATTTAAACAGCTCTTCCTGGGTGTTGCATTTTCTTCGTGAGTTAGTGTATCGCCATTCGGAATTCGTAATATCGAACAAACTGAATTTCAGGTCGACCCCTGGAAATTTCGAAAAGATATTCCGGAGACGATGAAACGAGATCGTCTGAAGACGCGAACCGTTCTTGTTTATGATATTTGTGAATTTCCATCCGTTCAAAATCAATTTTCGATGAGATATCGCAGTTTCTCCCGAGGTGAAAACTTTTTCAATATTGTTACTCCACCAGTCTGGAACTTTCCTAATGTAATCCAAAGATGCCTATTGCATTTACATTTTGATATGTCATATATCACGGTTGAGAGGGAGGCCTGATGCCACCTTTGAGGTTAGCTTGTGTGCATTCCGGTTTTATGCTTGCCTTTCGATGTCGGACGATATGAATGAATGATGCATGGAATAAATTTGGGCAACAGAGTCATTTCGACATGCGGAATGAAAACCATAATCCATTCCGCCATTTCAAGATTCATATTCGGGGAATAAAGCTCCTCATGGCAGAATTGAAGTTTTTCTCTCCTGTTTCCGCCTAACAGAATAGTCGTATTTTCGGCTTTTTCACTGTCGTATAGGAGTGGACCCCTATTTCTGCACATCTCTACCTCTGACAATATAAGGCTGGAAAAGGCCCTGTTCAGGGTGATTGTTTATATTCTACTCAATAGCTATCTCAGTTAATATTGGTCGTACGAAAACGTTTGAATGGAAAAATTTGTAGGGCATTTAGAATACAGTAATAAGAAATGCATGAAAGCATCGATGACTTAGAAATTTTATGTGATTCCTTATTTTTCAAATGGTACACACCGTGTTTTATTTTCTTAATCCGGCTGATTTCAAATATATAGACTGCACCATATCAGTTAGAGATATTGACTCAAATTGCTGAAATAAATAGTTTAAATGGGATTTTGTGATGAACATTCATATTTATATGATTTCAAGTTGCAGGAAATAGAAATAATTATAGCCTGTAGGTCTGAGCGTATACAAGTTGGTTAAGAAAAATCGAGTAAAATAACAAAATTTTATTCTCACACAATTCAAGCATTTTCAGATATCAATACAATGTCTGGCCTCCATGGGCATCAATAACAGCTTGACATATTCTGTGCATACTACACACGAGGTTGTTGAACATTTCTTGAGGAATTTGGTTCCATAAACTGGACAGAAGCTCTCTCAGATCATTTAGGCATTCTGAAGTAGGTTGATGATTAACTAATCTTCTCTGGAGCATATCCCATGCATGTTCTATGCAATTCAAATCTGGTGAGTGCGGAGGCATTAGTAAATGATGAATACCAAGCTCCTTGCTCTCATTCTCAACTATGGCTGCAAGGTGCGGTCTAGCGTTATCGCCTAGAAATTGAAAAGTTTCATTATTAGCAGCGTGAAAATTTGAAAAACATTGTCAATGACATGCTCCCTATAGTGTGATGCGGTTATATTCTCAGGACAAATGTGTAGATCTTGTCGCCCGTTCTGGATTCATCAGTGAAAAGGACACTACGCCATTTAGCCATTTGTCATTCCATTTGATATGTTGCCTTACCCATTATTCATGGTCACGTCTTAATGGAACTCCTCTCAATGGACGTCTAGAACCTAGATTCACCTCTCTAAAACGTTGTGTGATGGTTTCGATTGAAACTTGGCCCCATCAGCATTTTGAAGAGTACTCCGTAGCATTCAACACGTAGATGTAGGCTTTTTTCTCGTCGAAATGTTGATGGAAAAATCCTGGGCAGGTGATGTTTTTCGTCGCCCACCAAGCCTTGCTCTTTCCAACACAGAACCTGTCTCCCTCAACCTATTCCAGAGTCGAGATATCTCACTTTGGCTAACTTGGAGCCTTTCTGCTACAACAACCTGAGTTAGTCCAACTTATAGCATTCGGATAGCCCTATTAGCCTCAGCGTTTGTTAATTTACGTCTTGGCATTTTTAGAAAACTCGTTTCAAATCGAAGCTAGTGATGAACAGACTCCATTTCAAAATAATAACATTTTTGTGAAGCATATGCAAAGAACCAATCTTCAGAAAAAAGGCGACCAGAATGACGAACTGTCTCATGCTGAATTTTATTGGATCGGTTCAAAATGTTATTGAGTTTTAAATTCTTTTACAGCGATTTTTTCGAAGATTACATACTTTTCAAAACGATTGAATACGATATCCCTAACTCTTGTGGAGCAGAATATTTTCTGGGAGGTCTTTGTATTTTCTTGAAAGTTTTATTACGTTTTTCGCTCCTTGTCTCTGAAACAAGAAACAATTAAAAGAATTTTTTAAATAATAGAAGAACTAATCTGTCAGAGGCCAAATCTTCACAAAAAACTGTTACCTAACAATGAACAAAGAAAAAACACTTCAAACTCTGAAGCGTAACGTTTCAGTGTCTTAATCTGACTCTTTCATCAGACAATTTCTATATTTCATTCAACTTTGCTGAATCATCGGAATATTAACTACGGTTTCATCGATGAAGTAATTACTGAGTTTCATTTCTTTGAAATTTTGTCGTGATTCTTCAGTGATAATGAATATTTTCTTCTCAGCATTAAGTTTTCTTTCCCGTCGCATATTTATTTTCATATACACAGCAGACGACATCCAAAAATAACATCAAGCCAAATAGACTTTCCTGACTTCACTCTCGTAGAGCATCGTTCCACCAAAATTTTCGCTCGCACTTATAGCGATTTAAACGTGGAAAAATGTGAACTCGACGATGAAAGGAGATATTAATACTTACTTTTGAAATTACCTAGTTTCCACCCGAGAGCAGGCCTGGGAGTATATTATAATTAATGGATATGACTGCTCTTATTTTCATTGTGCTGAAGTTGGAGTTGCTATATATAATCATTTCGAACAATAAACTTTCAGACCTTTCGTGGTCACTCAGAATGTTCAGCGGTTTAATTGGGTTGAATTGTGAGCTCATCCCCATTATTTGCAATACACTGTGTTGAGAAACAAAGTTTCGATATTTTCGGAGTTGATTATAGGCATCACAATTGGTAAAGAATTCCATATAAACATGCATCGGCAAATAGCGTGTTTAGGAGATAGAAGTGATTTTCAAATTAACTAATTGGTGAACAATAGGTTTTTCAATAGCTGTTTCGATAAATGATAGTTGAAATAAAAAGATCTCAGAAACAAAAAGCTTAGGTATTTGTTAACATATCGCCATCGAGAATCTTCGAGAAAATCGTTGTAAAATCATTAAAAACTCAATAACAACCTGAATCGATCCAATAAAAACCTGGTCGCCTTTTTTTTGAAGTTTGGTTCTTTGCATATTCCTCATGAATGTTCCCATTTTGAAATGAAGTCCGTTTATCAATTGAAAACATTTGAAACGAAATTTCTGAAAATGCCAAGACGTAAATTAACAAACGATGATGCTAATAGGGCTAAGGGGATTCTACAGGGTGTCATAACTGAGATTGTTGTAGCGGAAAGGCTCCAAATCAGCCAAAGTGTGATATCTCGTCTTTGGAATAGGTTCAGGGAGACAGGTTTCATGTTGGAAAGACGAAGGCTTGGTGAGCGACGAAAAATAACACCTGCTCACAATCGTTCCATCCCCGTTTCGGCGAGAAGAAATTTACGTGTACAATCTTCAAAATGCAGATGGGGTCCAAGTTTCCATCAAAATCATCAGACGACGTTTGAGAGAGGTAAATCTAGGTTTTAGACGTCCATTAAGAGGAGTTCCATTAACACGTGACCATAAGCGTCAAAGACTAGAATGGGCAAGGTAACATATAAATTGGAACCATCAATGGCGTAGTGTCCTTTTCACTGATGAATCGAGATGAGGATAATTTTCAGATTCTCGAAGAATAAGGGTATTGACAATCCCACGCATACCCAGTAATCGTCGCTATGTCCAAGAAGTCCATCGATTCCGAGGTAGTGTTATGGTATGGGCCTGAATATGTTTCAACGGGCGCACAGATCTACACATTTGTCCTGAGAATATGACCGCCTTACACTAAAGGGAGCACGCCATTGACAATGTTTTGAAAAATGTTCACGCTGCTATTGGTGAAACTCTTGAATTTCTAACGCTAGACCGCACCGTGCAGACATAGTTGAGAACGCTCGCGAGAAGCTTGGTATTCCACATTTACCAATACCTCCGCACTCATCAGATTTGAATTGCATAGAACATGCATGGGATATGCTCCAAAGAAGATTAGATAATCATCAACCTACCCCAGAATCCTTAAATAATCTGAGAGCTCTTCTGCCCGATTATGGAACCAAATTCCTCAAGAAATGTTCAACAACCTCGTGTGAAGTAAGCAAAGAAGATGTCGAGTTGTTATTGATGCCCTTGGAGGCTATACTTTGTATTGATAGTCTTAAAATGCTTGATTTCTCTGAGAATAAAATTTCGTTATTTCACTCTATTTTTCTTAACCACACTGTATACGCTGTAGACCTACAGGCTGAAATTAATTTTATTTCCAGCAACTTGAAATCATACAGATCGATAGATTTATCCATTCTCATATACACCATACATTATTCAAAGAGAAAACGTCAAAATGAAAAGTAACAAATAATGAAGAGCGCTCAGATCCAAGAAGAGAGGAACTCCTGAATGCTTTAGGGTTCTCTTTCTATCAGAAGTTTTTTCAAGTCGGATTTGAAAGACTTGAAAGTTTTTATGGTTTGTATGACATTACGAATTTTATTGAAAAGGGTTATGCAGCTATACTCTGCATTTTTCTCAGTTAGCGTGAGATTATGTTTGGGAAAATGCAAAGGGAACATTCGCCTGGTTTTATTCATGTTTTCATATGGGCTGAAATAAATGTCTCTATTTTTATGAAAAAATAAGTGACACCTGTGAAAACAAAGTTGTACACCTGTTATATTGCCTCATTCGAATTGCTTAAGTAATGCTGTCAAAATCAGGGCGCAATGTGTCATATCTTCGAGTTGATTATGGTTTCCGATAGCAAAAATTACTTTTCGAGCTTTCGCAAGCGAAGAATTCAAGATAAGAACCCATCCATCACAACATTTCATTTCCAGCGATGACGTTCTGCAACGTTCAGCAGTTGATCCAAGGTTCCAATCAAAGGGGATGAAACTTTAAACGTACCTTATCTCCGAATGAAAGTTTTTCGCCGTACAAATCGTAGCTTCGAATACATTACACCGCACCTAACAAATGAACGTGGAGTTGAGCAGTTTCCCTTATCCTTCCAGTCGACTCATGTACCGTAATGCGGTTATAAATTTTTGTAGTTTCGGAAAAATGGAATGACCTAGTGGCGTGAAAAGTTGATACCTTCGAATTTATCGTTCAGGTTCGCGCAACCAAACTTTATCTTCGGCGGGGCTTTTCTTTCATTTCCCCTTCCGAGGTATTCAAGCTCGACAACGCCATTCGATATTTCATACTGGATGAACCAAACTCGGGGAATTCCTGTTCTTCAATGAACACTTGAAGGAGGAGTATAACTGTACACTGTGTTATCGAGGAGGAATATCTCGCTTCTCCATTTCAGTTATTTAATATCAACAAGAAGTCATCCGGACAGATATCTCGAATGAGGCAGTTTCTTTTTCATTTCATATATATATATATAATGCATGGCTGAATAACGCCATACATAAAAAATAGGTTATTACTCTCGGAGACGAAAAAAGTACGGAAGAAGAATTTCTCTAATTTTGAGGGTTACAGCCCCAGTCGTATTCAAGTAGTCATTTGTTGGATATAAAAATGTATTGGCCTGGCTGAAGAGATCTCACACTCCTGCCTTATAAGACTTTCATTTCTCGAACATTTATTTGATTACGGCTTAAAAACGAACGCGTAAAAAAGAGGACATAAAAATCGTATAGGCGTGCTTATAGTCCTCATTCTCTGAAATGACAAAATTAGATTCAGGTCCAATTTAGCATTTCGTATTCAGGGATGATGAGTCCATAACCAGTGTTGCCTTTGAATCATCATTATCTCTATGATATTTTTGTAATTTGGAAACATGGCAGAGAAGAATTGATGAAATTTTCAATCATATCAATAATAAAGAACCTACAATAAAATTCAAAATGGAGTTGGAAAAAATAATATACTTTTCTTTCTTAGATGTTCCGATAAGAAAATTCCAAAATCATTCTGAAACAAGTGTGTTCAGAAAAAAGACACACACAAATCGATATATTTTTTGAAACTCGCACAAGCTTTAAGTAGCTTCTGAGGGGTTTCACAGAAACCCAGAATGCATGGAAATACATACAAACATGGATGAATTCAAAATAGTTATCATCGAAATGAATACCATTTTCAATTCCCAGGCTTAGAGATCTCTTATCATGAGGTTGGAGAAATGATACTAGATTAATGGCGGTATTCTGCTTTCATCTGTAAGCGAATCTGTAACTTTTCATAAGTTTACAGGACAATTACGATTCTCAACGCTTTCTATAAATCTGTACCTTACAGGTGATCGGAAACATATCGAAAGGTATGTTGTGAGGTTATGTTGAATGATTTGTTTTCATCACAGAATATAAAATACTTTACCAAACTCAACTACTTTTGTTATTCATCTTCGTACTTCGGTGGTTAATTTCTCTTGCTCGTTGTAACGAACACGAATTGAACATAAATATATCCAGTAATCAATACTTACGAGCAAAAATTATTGGAAAATAAATTATATTCTATGATCTCATTACGAAGTAGTTACGATCTTATTACGAAGTAGTTCAACATTGACACTTCTAATACGAGAGTTACAGAAAAACTTCCAGAATGTCATAATTTATGAATCTGTAAATCAGCTACATACAGATCCATAGATAAATTACAGATCAATCGTACGCTACAGATTCGTAGCTTACAGAGAAAAAGCAGAATACCGCCATTTGTCACTGAGATGAGAGATATACCGGTTTCGGCCTTGTTGGGCCTCATCAGTATCCCGCACAAATCGATATAAGTGTTGAAAGAGTTATTATGAAAACACTCTATGATGGAGCGCAATTAATTTCATCGACAACTGGAATACGAAAGGACGAAATTAATTTCATTTTCTCATTAACTTTCAGTTTTATTCTTGTGGATAATGAATATCCAACTAATATCATAGAAAAAACTTTTTCAAATTCAGAGGAAACAATTTTGCGTCAAAACGATAATAACAATCAAAAACTCACAACAAAACATCAAGAACAACGACTTTTAATAAATTTGATTCCTTATGTTCACGGGCCCTCAGAAAAAATTAAAAGAATTGGTTCTTAATTCAACATAAGAACAGTTTTCAAAACAAAAAATGATTTACGATCTTTATTAACAAAAACTAATCCTTTGAAGGAAAACCAAAAATTCATAAATTTTATTTACCATATTCCCCGTATTTGTGGAAAATCTTATACAAGAACAACATCAAGACCATTAGAAATCAGAAAACGCGAACATAAGAATAACATAAAAATAGAGATATCGGTAGATCACAGATAACAGATCATTTGTGTTCCAATACCGACAATCACACGATGGATTGGAATGGCACACAAATTCTTATGACGGAACTTGATGGTTATAAAAGGAAAATCAAGGAGTCAGCTTGTATTTTGTTGGATGAGACTAATAATCTCGCCAATTGTTCAGTAGGAATAGATCGAATTTGGATGGATTCATTGATAAAAACAACTGGTTTCAGGGAATTTTGAAATAAAATAACGATATCAACATCTAGTAATCAAGATAAATCTATGTTCATCATATATTGACAAATGTAAATCAAAAAATCAGATTATTGTCACGATTTTACGAAGTTGAATGAAAACTAGCAATTTTTGAAATTGTTTCTTGTTTCAGAGACTGGGAGAGAAACCCAAATTAAGTTTTCAGGAAAATGCGAAACCTCCCAGACAATATTTCAATAGATATCGTCGAATCAGGACTCATATTGTTTTCGAATGGTGGTTTGAAGTTAGAGAAATGTGTTATAACCAATTTCTGAACAGAATCTAATTTTCGTGACCGAAATTATTATGTGCGCAAATTGATTAAAAGTTGTAGGCCAGTTTTGAGCGCTTTCGATTTATGCGAATCCCGATTAAATTTGGTATTTTCCTGATGTTAATGACCTATTTATATTCATCAGTTAATGACTATTGATTGAATTTACGCCATTCCTATTATACCTGTCATATTGCGGTATGGCAGAAATTGTATTTGATTCGATCGCGTAGAAATTTCGACCGATATTCGGTAGGATGAACCGATTCGAACAGTTTCATCAATACGATCGGAAAATATTCTAGCAAAAATGTCGAAACGACGACTGGAAGTTTTCCGGAATTTCTACAGAGGTCTTCAGATATTTTCGTACGAAAATGCACATTATAGATTGGAATTTTGATGAAGGAATCTGACCATCATCAAAGAAACATTGTATAGTCCACTTGTATTTTGTTGGATGAAAAGATAAATCTACACTGAGCTAAAAATTTGACGCACATTCTGAAAATCTCAATTTCAATGGAAGTTAACTCTACAATGACTTTATAACTTATTTTTTATGTCCTCTCGGGAAGGTTTTGAACGAAACAATAGATTAATATTGATTACTAGATGTTGATATCGTTATTTTATTCAAAAATTCTCTGAAAACAGTTCTTTTTTCAATAAATCCATCCGAATTCGATCTATTCCTACTGAACAATTGGGGAGATTATTAGCCTCATCCAATAAAATACAAGCTGACTCCTCGATTTTTCTTTCATAACCATCAGGTTCTGAACGAATCAAGACGCATTAAATGGGAGAATAATTCAGGATTTCACCGAATCTTATGTGAAAGAAGATAAATGAACAATTTTCAAAATACTGAAATGCTGATAAGTGATTAAATACTTGGTTTTTCCCTCTCTTACGTTAATTACAGCTCGGCAACGACGGTTCATACTCAAAATAAGTGATCTGGAAATGTTCTGATCTAATCGATCCCAGATTTCTCCGAGTTGAATTCCTAAGTCATAAAGAAAAGCTGAATGATTTTCTGAACTTCTCAGGATTCTATTGAGGTTGTTCCAAACCTGCTCAAGCTGATTGAGATCTGGACTTCTTGCTGGCCAATCCATTAAAAAGACTTCAACCTCTTCAAGGTACTCCTGAATGATGCGCGCACGATGGGGTCTGGCATTATCGTTCATAAAAATGAAATTTTCACCAATGTATGGGGCAAATGGCACTACATGCTCTTCAAGAATGTTCCTCATATACTTATCAGCATATCTTTCATGTCGACGTCTGTAAACAAGGGAACGTCGATCACAATGGTAGAGGCAGGTTCTAGACTCATTTGTGAAGAGAACTCTTTTCCAATCGGCCTCTTCCCAATGGATATGCTCTCTCGCAAAATCCAAACGCGCTCTTCGATGGGCTGGGGTAAGAGCTCGGATTCTTGCCGAGACACGAGGCCTTAAATCATATTCTCTGATGCGATTTTTTATTGTCTGAGGGCTAATTTGCACCCCATGAGTTTGATCGAGCTGAGTTTGAAGAAGGCGAGCGGTTGCAAACCGTTGTCTCAACAGAGAAACTCTCAGGTAACGTTCTTGAATGGCGGTTGTTTCCCGTGGTCTACCCTGTCCTGGTCTTCGGACATTCATACCTGTCTCCCTGAATCGCTGCAACATTCTGGACACACTTGTATGGGAAACTCCAAACTTTTCTGCAATTCTTGTGTATGTCCACCCTTCTTCTCGCAAAACTACCGCTTAGGCACATTCCTCTTTCGTGTTTCGCGTTGCATAGCGATCGAGTGTAGAATATTAAACGAAAGAAAAACTATTGATCACTTGAATTGATCTCGAACAACTCTTTTTTTATTCCTATTGCGAAAGAACATCTGTATTGGAGAGAAACGTTGAAAGTGGATAACATATGCATGCATAATTCTGATAAAAATAATTATCATTGAGAACACCTTCAGTTGTAGAATAAATTTGAGATTTCCATAATGTTCGTTAATTTTTTTGCGCAGTGTATTTTTCAGTAGGAATTGATCGTATTTGGATTGATTTGTTGGAAACAGGACGGAAATTTCAAAATTGTGGGCATAGCTCTGTTCTCATGTCAGATTACTTATTAGAAATACCTAAGATTCTGAAATTTTTCGAGGATTTGTTCAGGCTAAAAATTCATACCGGGTTCGAATGAAGTATTTGTCTAAGATCCAAACCTATATATATATACCTTCACCGAGCTGGTAATAGAATAAAACTTTTTTTTAATGAATATTTATATTGATTCACTAGTTGTGTGACACCCTGTATATTAATTCAAGGGAGACTGATTCCCTTTCGATTCAAGTTTACCGATCTAAAAACAAGGTAAAAGAAAGAGTGTAATTCCACCCCAGAAATGTTTGCGGTTCTGGTCCAACATGATCCGAATGCCTCATCAATCCGATCGCAACAGACGTAAGTCTGCTTCAAAAATAGCCTCGGTTGAATAATGAGACTGGGGAAACTGGGAAATGTCTAGAAATCCGTACTATAACTCAAGACTGATAACAATGGGGACAAATTCCATATGGGGGTCGCCGGTAATATAAAAAATCCACATAGAGACCAGATTAAATAGATAGATCTTAATGATGCCCATTCCGAACGTTCCCGTTATGCGATTTTTCCGGACTGAAGGTTTAATTGTACTGGAATTATTCTCTATTAGCCCTTTGTTGGCCGCTGATGGGCTGTTGATTCCGAAAGGACCGCGGGCGGATTGCAGTGCTCAAAAAATCGTTCGCTCTTCAATAGAGGCAGGGAGAACGTTTTTCTTCTCATTAACGTGAAACAATGATCGAACTAATTGCATATTCAGTTTTTTAAACGGCATTGATTGTTGTCGATAATTCTCGAAAAAAAAATAATTGAGTGGGATGGAACCCATGCTAACAAAAGCGGAATATAACAAAAATTAAAGGAAAAATAACACAGATCGACAAAATTTTTGAAACACAGAGAATATCTTAATTTTTTACTTACTAATATTGAAAAAAACACGTGTGGCACTCGAGGACTGCCGCTTAAAACCATTGCATAGCATCTATGCAAAAATAACAACATAATATTGTTGATTTAAAATATTTATTTATCTTACAATACATGTAGAATCTAGGTTATTCGGGAATGTTTATCATTGAAACTCTAGGCTTATGGTATCTGAAATAAGAAATCTTAGTTTGAGACTTAATGTCTTCTAAATATCTGGAAAATACAGCGTCAATAGTGGTCCCATATTTTGTTGTGTATTCTTGTGGATCATTATTCATTTTTGAATTCAATTTTTCCGAAATTAAAGTTGTCAACCGTTCTGATTTTTCATCAGCGAAGTTTATGTTCAAATCGTCAGCCAAGATAAGTGGAAATTCATTACCATTTGTAGCAAGTATTTTCGATCCTTCTTCAGTGTACTCCAGTAACGTGCGATGAATAAAATGCTCCACTTCATCCAATTTTGGAGTCGGAGAAATGTAAATTACTACCATGACTATGTGTAGACCATTTCTGAGTTTGCATAATCATGCAAAAATAAGTATCTCCAACAAATGAGCATCTAACATTAATATCGCTAACGTCTTCGATATTTATTTCAATATTCGGAGTCATAATATCAGTAACATTATTACTATTTTGGTAAATAGCTACCCCACCTTTTGGAACAGTATCTCGTTTGAATTGAAAAATACAGGTGAAATTAGGTATTTCAATCGGATTATCACGCGTCATGCATGTTTCGGTAAGAAGTAACACATTGGTTCGTCTCGTAACTGAATCTTGTAAATCGTATTTGTGACTATATAAACTTTGGCAATTGAAAGTTATTATTGAAATGCCATTTCTATCACTTATGAAATCTAAGACACTTCGAGCTATCTTCTGAACACTATATAAAGACAGTCTTCTGAATTCTTGCAAAAAAGATGCAGTCGATTCAGCTTGCCTTCGATAATGATAAAAATGAATTATAGTTTTTTTTCGTAATACACAATTTGTCAGCATTAGTCACCCCAGAGAGTTCAACATAGACGAGTTCCTGAGAATGTGATTTACTAGACTCATATACTATTTCGTCAAAAGTTCCACCTTGCGACTTATGTATAGTTTGAGCAAGATTCAAACCAATGTGTGAAATACCTAATTTTAATCGTATTGTTCAATTCAAACGAGATACTGTTCCAAAAGGTGGGATAGCTATTTGCCATAATAGTTTTAATGTTACCAATATTATGACTCCGAATCTTGAAATAAATATTGAAGACGTTAGCGATGTTAATGTTAGACGCTCATTCGTTGGAGATATTTGTGCATGCTTATGCAAACTTAAAAATGGCCTACACATAGTCATGATAGCAATTAACATTTCTCCGAATCCAAAATTGGACGAGGTAGAGCATTTTATTCATTACACTTTACAGGAGTACACCGAAGACGGGTCAAAAACACTTGGTACAAATGGTAATAATTTTCCACTTATATTGGCTGCCGATTTCAACATTAACTTCGCTGATAAAGAATTAGAGCGGTTGACAACTTTTCCTTCGGAAAAATTGAATTTAAAAATGAATAATGATCCACAAGAATCCACAACGAAATATGGGACCACTATTGACGCGGTATTTTCCAGATATTCAAAAGACATTAAGTCTCAAACTTATGTTTGTTATTTCAGTTACCATAAACCTATAGTTTCAATGATAAACATTCCTGAATAACCTACATATATTGTAAGATAAATAAATATTTCAAATCAACAATATTATCTTCTTATTTTTGAATAGATGCTATGCAATAGCTTTACCGTGGCAGTCCTGGAGTGTTTATGGTCATTCCACCCTCTGAATTGTTAACGTTAAGTAGGATACTTCTTGTTATTCTATTCCGTTCCCTTAACACTTTACCCTTGCAGTAACTCATATGAAATGTATCTCCAGATGGTGATTCTGCACAATTGAGATGTCATCGTCGGAAATTTTAGTTTCAACGCGTACGACTAGAGGGGATTCTTCAAAAATCATGTTGTTATTCGAGATTACCATAGTTGAAGTGAATATTTCAATTTTTCTAGCTTCCACTTCATTCATTCTGTCCTGATTCGGATATGGGAGAGAATTTCTACCGTAATTGACCATGAATTTATGTTTTTGTTTTGGAATCCGCTTATAAACCCCTTTATTTCGGATTGAGAGCGATTCATCATTTCAATGGTGTTTATTCGTTCACTAATTAAAAGGTTTACATCATATAATGATCGAATAAAACAATATTATATGGAGGGATTATTACGCCAAAGCTGAATTTCGCTATGTCAAATGACGAATAGTTCAGATTATTCTCGAATATTCGCGTAACTTTCTGTCGAGGAACTCTGGCGAAACGTAGAATTCAATTCATGATGATATTAGATGGTTAGATGAAAATTGTACGGAGTTGAGCTCAGTTGGGATTTCAATTATGGAATTCATACCGTTATGTGAATCTGGTTATCTCCCGACTTATACTTTGCAGATGGAAGAATTTTCTTGTTTCAGAATTGGAAAAGTCGCGAACAATAAGGGAGACCAGGGATGTTGACTGTAGGGGTAGGTTGACTAGCTATCAATAAGACCTAACGCACACGAACGATTGTCGGTGACCGACTATTTTGTAGGAGGTTAACGCACACGGACGACAGTCTACGAATAAAACCAGATGTAGCGCGCTCCGACAGTTTTGTAGGTACGACTGAAAGTAGTTCGTGTGCGTTGGTGCATTCACATACGTGTTCTGCATTTCGACCGACAAAATTGTAGCTCACCGATTGTCGGTCGTGTGCGTTAGGTCTAACTCGTCAGACACAGTAGCCTTTAGCCTACTACTACGACACAAGAGTCAGTCACCTCCTCTGCTATGCACGTTGTTTGATAGAAGGAACATAATATTGAAAACAATGCAGGAGTAATTATTTTTTTCTCAATGTTATTTGCAATAATGCCCATCTATTTGTCGTTATTGACATGGCAAAACATTTTGAACGAATGTCCCAGAAGTTGACGTCAAGCTGAAATCGGATAAGAGGCTGAGTCATGGTGGTCATGAGAAGAATATTTTGAAAATCAATTCTTGTATTTTTCACATTATTTTCTTCTATTCGAGAAAATGCAACTGTGATGATTTCAAATTTTATTTATTCTATATTATCTCTGAAAGCGCTTTTGTAACCTGCAACCTTCAATTATGAGTCAAATGTTTCAGCTTGAAATATAATGTCACTTTTTGCCGAGCCGAATATTCAACATCAATATTTCGACCCGCTCCAACTGATTGTATCGAGAAAAAATTGTACTAAATCAATTTGGCAAGTTACTTCAGAAGTTAGCAAATTTAATAAGGTTTCTAAGATGCTATTACATTTACCACATTTTTCCGTAGATCAGTAAAAAAGCGGTCTTTCTTCAAGAAACCACATTCCGATCAATTTCTTCGAACTTTGTAAAAATGATTATAGTCCAATACTTCAAGAATCCGGATGAATCAACATTCTAAAAAGAGTGGTATGAAGAAAAGAAAACACTCGTAAGGCGAATAAGAGGAAAAAGGCGACGATGAAAGTGATTGAGATGAAACATTTTGTTTGTAGTGCCTTGAATCCTAGATCAGCAGTATTTAAGGAAAATGAAAGATGTTTTTAAGAAAAAAATCTTCGGCTTTCGGTTTTTCCGGAATGAGAAGACCCATGTTTTTATTGCATAAATAGATTCTCCATTGAATTCTGAGTCTTTTTGATTCCAAAAGTTCGAATGTCCCCTGGGAAAATGCACTCGAAATGAGGTAATACGAGAAAAAATTAAACTCTGTTGAAATGCAGACAACAGACTACAGGTTTTCTCATTGAAAATTCTCATTTTTGAGAAGGCTGATGCTTCTTTTCCGATAGCGTGATTTTCTGAATATGATTCATCAGGTCACAAATTCTTTTTCAAGAGTAGAAGTGACGAAACATCAGAAAATCGTTTTTTCAAATTGTAACCCCATTTTTCCGGAGCCTTCTAGAAATCTTCATCAGAAAATAATAGGAGCCTGACTTTTATTCCAGAATTGATATTTTCCGAGATATTCAGGAAAAACGATTTTTTCTTCAATTTTCAATCTCATTCCGAATGTGTTTTTCTACTGGAAAATGATGAGCGGTGAAGTGAAATTTTTGGAAATCTCTGTTATTGAGAAAATATTTTCTATATTTCAGACGATTTAATTTTTTGAGTTATCATCTGTAATGCGAGAGCAACAATTGATTTAAAGTTATTAATGTGAGTATTAGTGAAGTCAACGTGAAAAATTCTCAGGAATGCAGGAAATGTAATAATTTTTACTGCTTCTGAAAAAACAATTAACAGAACATGTAACAATTTCATTGCTGAAAATTCAAATTTCCCTACCATGACAAGAAAGAGATTCTCCAGAATTGAGAATTTGTAGAAATTATATTAAGCTTTGAAAAATAAAGAAAAACTGAACTTGCCTGAACTATAAGAAGATATTTTCTCGATAGCAGAGATTTCAAAAAACATTTTCTTGACTGCTTATTATTTTCCAAAGAAAAACACATTCGGAATGAGATTGAAAATTGACCAAATCGATTTTCCTGAATATTTCGAAACACATTCATTTCAAGATAAAATTCTTGGACGTATGCTCCTATTATTTTTGGCGAAGATTTCGAAATTGCTTCGAAAAAATGGGGTTCAATTTCAAAAAAACGATTTTCTGATATTTCGTCACTTCTAACTTCAACAAAGAATTTGTGACCTGCTGTATCATATTCTGAAAATCACGCTATAGGAGAAAAAGCATCAGCCTTTCTCGGAGATTCCCAAAAATGAAAATTTTTAATGAAAAAAGTTGTCTGTATTTCAACACAGATTTTTTCGTATTTTCTCATTCAGAGACAATTTTCTAAGGAGAATTGAAACTTTTGGAATCGAAAAGACTCAGAATTCAATGGAGAATCTATTCATGCAATAAATTTTTCCCATTTGAAAAACGAAAGTTCATGTAACTTCCGAAAAAAACGTAAATCCTAGATTCTTCAAAAAATATACGAGAAGAAGTATTCTTACTTGAAGCTCAACTTTAGAATTTCAATCCTGAATCTTGTGTCTTTCTTGAAAATATTCTATAAAGCCATATTCGTGAATAACCCTGTATATCCATAAAACAACGTTCTTCTTGCCAATTTTTTGCAAAGCTCTATAGCTTATTCATCAACTGAAACTGTTTCCAATTTGCTACGCTCTGAAGAAATGAAAATATAAAAATTTCATGCTGAATCTTGGTCAACCATCCCCCGCGATATGAATGGGCGATAAAGCGGTCGTATCTGCACCCTGTCCATAGAGTCCATCCGCATTGTCACGTGACATGATCGACGCGATTCGTACAAAATTATGGTGGTTCGAAAATTGCCCGTATAGGGTTCCATCTGAAACGAGCGTTAAGACCCTATTTGGTGTGTGGAAACACTGTTTTATTATCGACAACGCTGATGTATGCAGAGATTAAGGGGAGCAGGGTAATAAACTCGGGATATAACGAGAAATTCAACGAAACATACAGGTTAATAAAGTAATTGCGAACTAATAACATCTCATAACGGTGGTGAGAGTTACTAAATTATATACTGGGCTTAAACTATTATTTTGTCAAGTAGGCTTTATCTGATCTATTGACTGCGACGCAGCCCCCCAAGACAGCCAGCAATACCGGTCAACTACTTGCCGCAATTTTGATCGCGTTTTCACAGTTAACGACACGTTATGCTCACAATCGATCCGAGATAATCATTTTTTTTATTTTTCCACATCGAACCTGGGTGTTTCACGATGGAAAACTGTGCATAGGCAAATGAGATAATTGCTGTTCGATAATGTATTCCTGATAGGTTATCGATACTATTTGATCAACTGAATCTATCGATGGAGTATGAAAACAATGACGAAAATTAAGGAATATTATGTGGAACTATTATTTGTATCATTTACGATTGAGGTACATACCATCTATTCACTTCTTCAAACAATGGAATGAGTTCATTACATATGTTGGTTGATGCACATACACTGCACAAAAAAAATAACGCACATTCTGCAAATCTCAATTTTAATGAAAGTCAACTCTACATTGACTTTATCACTTATTTTTTATGTTCTCTCGGAAGGTTCTGAACGAAACAAGACATATTAAATGAAAGAAAAATTCAGGATTTCAACGAATCTCATGTGGAAGAGTAGAAATGAACGATTTTCAAAATACTGAAATGCTGATCAGTGATTCAATACTTGGTATTTCCACCAGTTGCGTTAATTACAGCTTGGCAACGATGGTTCATACTCTTAAAATGTTCTAATCTAATCCTTTCCAGATTTCTCCGAGTTGGGTTCCTAAGTCATTAGAAGTAGCTGGATGATTTTCTGAACTGCTCAGCTTTCTATTGAGGTTGTCCCAAACCTGCTCAATCAGATTGAGATCTGGACTTCTTGTTGACCATTCCATCTGAGAGACTTCAACCTCTTCAAGGCAATCCTGAACGATGCGTGCACGAAAGTATCTGGCATTATCGTCCATAAAAAAGTAATTTTCACCAATGTATGGGGCAAATGGTACCACATGCTCTTCAAGAATGTTCCTTATATACTTATCAGCATTCATAGCTCCATTATCAATGTCCACTAAGTCTGTGCGAGCAGTCAAAGATATTCCACCCCATACCATAATCGATCCTCCCCCGGAACCAGTTGTATTCAGGAAGTTGCACTGAGCATCTCTTTCATGTGGACGTCGATCACAATGGTAGAGGCAGAATCTAGACTCATCTGTGAAGAGAACTCTTTCCCAATCGGCTTCTTTCCAATGGATATGCTCTCTCGCAAAATCCAATCGCGCCCTTCGATGGGCTGGGGTAAGAGATTGGCCTCTTGCCGCGACACGAGGCCTTGAATCATATTCTGTGAGGCGATTCCTTATTGTCTGAGTACTAATTTGCACCCCATGAGTTTGCTCAAGCTGATTTATAAGGAGGAGAGCGGTTGGAAACCGTTGTCTCAACGAAGAAACTCTCTAGTAACGTTCTTGAATGGCAGTTGTTACCCGTGGTCTACCCTGTCCTGGTCTTCATTCATACCTGTCTCCCTGAATCGCTGCAACATTCTGGACACACTTGTATGGGAAACTCAAAACCTTTCTGCAATTCTTGTGTTTGTCCAACCTTCTTCTCGCAAAACTACCGCTTGGGCACATTCCTCTTGGGTCAAATTGCGTGTTTCGCGTTGCATAGCGATCGAGTGTAGAATATCAAACGAAAGGAAAACTATTGATCACTAGAATTGATCGAGAACAACGGATTTTAAAATGGAGCCTCTACTTTCAAGATATGATAATTTCATTTTTTATTCCTGCTAGGAAAAAACATCTGTATTGAAGAAAAACGTTGAAAGTGGATAACAGATGCATGCATAATCCTGATAAAAATAATTATCATTGAGATAACCTTCAGTTGTAGAATAAATTTGAGATTTCCATAATGTGCGTTAATTTTTTGGCGCAGTGTATTCATGAAAGATTTTAATTTCACATTGTCATTTTTTGTTGTGATAATGTGAACCCTAACCTGTCCACCCTCGAAAGCTAGGTACAACCCCAATATTTACGTTTTTTTTGTCATCCTAGACATTCAAATGGCACTCAATTGGATGAAAATATCTTCTTTAGTTCTCCGTATAATTTTGGGTAAGGTTGGGAAAGAATGACCCTACGTATATAAGGGGTGCGTTCGTCTTCCAGATTCTTCCAACCCTTTTGTAAATTAATTAAATGGGGGGTATGCCACCATAGGATCTCTAAATTCTTGGCATGCATAATTTCTATTGTTTGGGGTCCTGGTCCGCCTTAATATTCTAGTAGTTGAGAAATTCGTGTAAGATCGTATATCATTCAGGCATTTCGCTAAAGCAGATTGAGGCATTATGGTTGAACCATAAATGTCTTCTTAGCAATCCTGATCGAGTGCAATTATCATTCATAATTCATAATTGAAGGGATAACTCGATTCATTCGTCGTTTCAAATTAGCATCAGTAGTTCCACAGACTGGAGACTAGTTATTAACATTCGAACCCTCATGTCTAATTTAGGTACCTTGAGTTATATATAGTCTGTCAGAACTGGGAAGTCAGAAACCATGAGGTTTGAGGTAATGTTTCTGATGAAAGAAGATCGAGACTTTGTTTTACTACAGGATGAACCAACATTCCTAAAAAATTTTTAATAATCATAAAATATATTTTATGATTCTGAAACCAAAGACTTGGTGGCGTTATGTCGATGATATTTTTGTAATTTGACAAAATGGGAGAAAAGAATTGATAAAATTTTCAAATCATATTAATAATAAAGAACCTACAATAAAATTCACAATGGAGTTGGAACAGAATAATGTACTTTCCTTCTTAGATGTTTCGATAAGGAAATTTCCAAATCATTTTGAAACAAGTGTGTTCAGAAAAAAGACACACACAAACCGATATCTAAATTTTTGTTCTAATCTTCAAATGAGTTTCAAAAGATCTATTATAAAAACACTTTTTGATAGAACGCAATTAATTTCATCGGCAACTGAAATACGAAATGGCGAAATTAATTTCATTAAATATATTCTTGAGGATGATCAATATCCAACTTATTTCATAGAAGAAACTATTTCAAATTTAGAGAGAACAATCAGGAACCAACAATAAACCGTCAAGAGCAACCAATTTTAATAAATTTGATTCCTTATGTTCATGAACAGCTACAAGGTAGACCATTATCGATGCCCTCACCTAAAAGCAGATTATCAACTTGAACTGGAGTAGACAATCAATAAAGTTAACCCTCATACATAATAAAGAATATTATAGCAATTACAATAGGCCAATTTAACCACAATAAGTTTTTTCTGTAGTGAACTTTGAATGGAAAAAAAAACTCAATTCAATACGACCTGATAACACCAATCAAGTAAATTTCATTATTTTTTTTAAATGGGACTCTGTGTACAAGTATTTCTAATTTGGATGTAATAAACTAACATTAACGTTACTATAGTTGCAGATGGAATATTCGAGTACACTATCAATATTATATTAACTTTTTATTGATCATTTTTTCCGGTGTTTCATTACTGTTGGTCGCTGTTCTTATAATCAATTATTCGCTTTGCTGGTTGAGCTGAAGTATCGATGAAATTGTTGTTTTCGTTTGTACCACACAGATCAATGAAAAACTGTCTTCAACTCGAATGAAAGAAATGCATGGCAATTATTCGATAATAACCAGCTCTACCTATTTTAGATAGAAGAGCCCACTGAAAAAAAATGAACGAAATAAGCAATAAACTGAATGAAACGAAATATTCAATTTCTCGCCTTATGCACGAAGAAACTTTCAAATGGACTGGAGAATGCATATTTTCAGGACCAAGGAATGTATCGAATATTTCTTCATGAACGTCTTCACCATTTTTTCCATGGGGACGTTTAAAGCGAAATTTGAATGCTCTCCAAGGAACAACCCACGTATCTTTTTATCTACGCACATGCCTCGTCCTGTGTTTTTCCACTCAATCTACTTCATAACTCGTGTACTTTCTATATTGAGCGGCAAGAATATATGTCGTAGTTTTGAAAATTGATTCAATTTAAATTTTATCGGACGTTGCATTTCAGAGTGCCTATTTGATGGACTGTGCGTGAAAAAGAAAATTGAAAAACCATGAAACTTTAATTGACGCAGTATGAAGTTCGTGAGAATGAACTTTTCAAACGATGATGGGTAAGTTTGAGTTAATTGAAATGTCTCGAGATTTAAAATAAAGTCAAAGTTAGTGGAGCTGAATGTGGGTCACACAATAATCAATTGTAGGCTATAATTGCTATAAATTATAAGCAAAAGTAACACCTGGCAACAAACAAAGGTGGCTCAATAAATAAAAATAAATTTGGAAAGTTGAACGCAGGAATTAGTACAATATCTTCATGAAATAAGAGTTACATCGATGCTTTGGAATTGAATAATATGAATGAAGACACCCAGAATGCAGGTCAAAAGAAATAGAAGGGATAGTGGACATAAAAATGGTGGAATACTAAGATTCACGAGACTGGAATATTTATGTACGACCGAATAGAGGAACAAAAAAACTCGCTCAAGAAAGAATGAAAAGTGTGGGGAAAAAGGGAAATGATAAGAAGAACTCAAAGAAGGACTAGAGTGTTCCAGGAAATTCATGAGAGATTCAAGTAAAGAGAGAAAAGATAATGAAATATGAACTTCAATTCAAACACAACATGGAAAGAACATAATGAAAATTGGGAGAAATGTCTGATTGAGAACAAAATATTCCAGCAGATTGGAACCTAGTCCATATATTAACCATACATGAAAGAGGAAAGAGAAAAATGTGAAGAATTATTAATTGAATGGGGATTTTGATTTCAACGAAAAAAAGAGTTTGTATCTGAAAAATGAAGTTGGATTTTTTCCCGTGAAATCGAATATGATTTTTTTTCAAGAATTCATGTGTCCTAAATAACCTCAAATATCAAATTTCATAGTTCTATTAGTCTTAGATCCGAAACTACATCAGCCTTCATCGAGCTGATAAAAAAACACCTATGACATAATGAATTGAAGTTTAATGAAGGTCTTTATATACTTCAAGACCTTAAAAACCACCCCCTTTCAGCATAAATTTAGCAAAAATAAAATGGGCCTTTATTATTATTCAATCAATTTCGAAACTGTATTTTGGATCAATGTTAGTTTTAGTTATTTTTATTTTTCAACCCCTGAATAGTTCAAAATCATTCAAGCATTTCATTTCTTTATCACTTTATTCACGTGAAATTCATACTTTTTGTGTCAAGAAATTAATCTGTTTCTGAGTGGCTGTCGTGACTGTCAATTATTTCTTCACCTGCACATTTCCCACATGTAGCCTTACAAAAAAGGATCAATTTTCTGCAGGTGCATGACGCATTACATCTTTTTTTGCACTAACAAAAAATCATTTTCAACAATTTTTGTGATGCAGGTGTTTTTTACATTTTTGTGGACTGTAAATATCTATTGGTACTATTCCAACCGCAATCAACTGAATTGAGAGCTTTATTACCTAACCAAATTTGAAGTTGATGATTTTAGGCAAGCATTGATTTCATCGGCAGCCGTCGATTTCACCAGACAAAATAATCAATGCGCCCCCAAAACATCCGTTCAGGCAACTCAAAATAAACTGTAATTGTTTACATATAAATATAATAGTAGAATGGAAATTTGTTCAGATTATTTCGTCATAAAATTGTACGTAGTATTCGGAAAAAAAGATAGGTGTAATAACACATAGACTCAGATGCGTTAATATTATTAGAAGCTGTAGTTCACCGAATTAATATCAAATATAATACTTTCACGAAAACGCTGTCAACCGCAGCGACACCTAGTGGCGTTATTCGCAGGGAGAAAAATTATTCCTTATTTTTTCCATTTCATCAAATTTTTTAGAGTTTTGATGTATTTTATGTTAACCCCGTCATGGAAGAATCAAAAAAAAATCTTTCATAACAAACAGTTCATCCAATCTTGAGTTATGAATGGCGTTACCAACAAAATGGCCGACTTAGTTTTATATATTAAATGCAAATCTCTATTGTGGGTTCAATCATTTTTTTTTATGGTTTTGATTTTGGATTGAAGCAGAACATATCAAAATTAATCATTCATACTACTAATTTGAGTGTTAATGGAGATGCCAGATTGCCAAATTTTCTTGTCTCTTCTATTCATATCGGTTAAAAAATTTGACCAAGATAGATTACGCGACTTCAATCTGGAGACCACATCATCTGGAATAGGAGAGTATGGAAAATGAATTTTGAAAGGAGTTAAATTTCTTCTAAAAGTTCAAAGTCTGTCTGCGAATATTGGGAGGGACATTATTAAAAGGACTGGTAACCAAGTGCAGATCTGATAATACCAGGGATAATCTTCATGAAAAATTTAATTTGAAATAAATGACAATATTCACCAGACAAATTCTCAACGTCATGAAACTTATCGGAATCGTAAGAATTTTTTTCAATCGACCAAAGAAAAACATAACAGGACCTTTTAATTCATTATGAAGAAGTAGCCGATGAATTTCTGATTCAGAATTTACAGAAATAACCTTAGGGGTTACACAAATCTACACCTTTCGATTGTTCAGGCCAAACTGGGAAATCTCTGAATAATCCTTATGATCGGAGTCTGCATCGAGCAACATCAATTACTACACAATTGCTCCATTCATTTATGCCTCCTTTGAGTTGGAGAACGAATCGAACCATACTCTACTTCCATTGACTATGTAGATGTTGTGCCAAGTGGATTGTTAAACAGTAGGAAGCCGTTATTGCCTTGTTGGCTTACAAGTTATGTCGGATTAGGAGATTCGATTATGCCCGATACTGCATAAATATCTGTCAGAATGAAAATTCTCGGAATATGTCGAAGTTTTTGGTCCTGAAAAATATTCTGTTTTCTTGTGTTTTAACATGTTTGGTTTATCTATGGGAGATGATTGCCTTTCTTTGGGGTCGCGTAGCGGTCTTCAAGCATCTGAAGTGCCGAAAAATCATCACCTGGAAGGTCGTATCCCGTTTGAAAAACCCTCACGACCAGAGAGCAAGAATTTGTGGATTTTGAATTTAAATATCGAAGAAGGAAATTCGAAAGACAAGTGTGATTACGTCTCCAAATTAGCTGATGAACATGGTATCGAAGTGATTCTTCTGCAAGAAACCCACACGGCAACAGAAAAAAAATCCTCGTGAAAGGGGACAGTTGAAAGGTTATGTATTAATTGATTTTCTATAAGTTCAGCTTGTTATGTTAAAAAATTATCAGTTCGTGAATTTCAACAGATTCGGAAAGGGGAAATTGATGGAGCTTTTTCATTTCTTTCAAATTTTGTGACATTTCTGTCATAAATATTTATAAACCTCCGAACATTATTTGGCCAAGAAATCTTAATGTTGATGTTTTTTGAAGTAGCAAATGCATTTGATTTATTCTGAATAATCGTTTTTTTTTCTGCTTTTGTCTTTTTCTTTTCATTTTAAGAATTGCTAGTCGTTTCAGGAAAATCTGTTTATCCGAGCCCATCGACGGATAACATGAAGATGATCACACTGATGTCTTTCAAGATTTTCCTGATATTTAATATTTTATGTTATTTTTGTTACGGGGAGACAGGTTTTTTCGGCTGAGGATTTTTCCCCTGGCTGTATAGTATCGTATGATACTAGTGATGATAGTATCGTATGATTCTATAGTATCATACGAAGAATGTTATGATACCCCGTTCTTTTTTTACCACAGCTTAGGTACTTTTTGTTTCAACATTTATTGTATTACTTTAGCTCTCTTTCTCATAGGAATATATATAAATATATATATTTTTCAAAATTCTTGTTTGGGTACTCGGCATAGGGCTTCAATTTATTCAATAAAACATTTGGTCTTTTAACATCTATATTTCGGTCCCTAGTTTGGGACCTTCATCAGGATGCTACAAAAATCACGTCAATGGGCAAAATTAATACAATTATATAAAAAATTTTACATAGGACAAGTTTTGAAATGAATGGCGAAAGGCAGCATACAATAGAAAACACTTCTCATTAAGATTGAAACATGAATAATTCAACTATCGCGAAAAGTGCATTATAAAAAAGTAAAAACTAAAAATGACATAGCAGAAATGGTCGTGTCAGATGATAGAGAATCTGACATAGAAAATTGTCATAAAATTGAGAGAATGAAGAAGACTAGGAACATAAAATAGAGTGTTATTAGTTTGATTTGGTGAAACTATTATCAATGGATAAAAGGTAGCTATGAATACTACTGAGTCTTTTAATGTCTGCTTTTTTGTTAACTACATTTTTTTGTTCGTTAATATAACACATTTCCCAAAAAAGTCTTTTGTCATTGTTTGTTTCGATGGATAAAATTTTAGTATTATTAAAATTGAAATTATGACCATTATTCTTTGCGTGTGAAGCCAAGGCACATCTCTCTGGATGAAGGCGGATATCACTTTTATGTAGGCTAATTCTTCTTCTAAGAGCTTGGAAGTTAGGCCAATATAAACATTCGAACAATCAACACAAGGAATAGAATAAATGCAATCAGATTTAGACATGGTTGGAATTTTATCTTTGAGGCGGGAGAAGAGAAACGTATTAGTGACAACGTTATATTTGGCAATTTTTAAATTCTCTATAATGGAAAAAATATTAATTAGTTTATTAGTAACTCCCGGCAAAGATGGCAAAGAAGCAAACTTGATTCTAGGGTCCAGTGTAATAACATCTCCTTCTGATCTAGATTTTTGTAGCATCCTGATGAAGGTCCCAAACTAAGGACCGAAATATAGATGTTAAAAGACCAAATGTTGTACTGAATAAATTGAAGCCCTATGCCGAGTACCCAAACAAGAATTTTGAAAATTTGATATTTACGGCAAATCTCCTTTAATATATATATATATTTATATATATATATATATATATATATATATATATATATATATATATATATATATATATATATACTGCATAAATGTGATGTGCTTTTGTAACGTTCGATATTCTACTTGAACCAATTTCGAACGCCCCAAAGGGTAGGGGTATCTGCCATATAGGAGATTCATGCAATTTTCCGCACTATTTCTTCCCGATTGGCGGATGCGGGAAACTTAAATTGAAACAACCGTGGACGTAATTCATTCACCAGTAACAACGCGGGTACAATATATCGTTCAAAAAGCGTATTTTGCGTCTCTAGGGTTTGTGCGCTCCTAACTTTCTGCTCGGCTCCACTAAGAGCTATTCAGATCCCTCGACAGCTTCTTTGGATCCGAAAGCTGCTTCCTGCCAAACTTCTCCGGCATTAATAACGAGATATTAAAAAGCCTACAAAATGGCTCGTGCTGATGAGTGTGTTCTAGGGGGCCTTGGATTTGGCCTTCAACATCGCTGAATAAATAAAAATGACTGAATCACCGCAAATGGGCCAGCTGAAGAACAACGGTCCATTAACTGGAAACTTTCGAATAGATATTCGACATGAAATACGGGGTTGGATGGGGAAGCAGAAGGTAATTTGCTTAATTTATAATAATATTACACAATCGTTGCTTCGAACGTCGTTATTTTGTTTATATTTAAGTCTTGATGTGGTCGTGCAGCGATCCCATTAGGTAAGGATCTAACGAAATTGGGAAAAGTGCCTTTTTCACCAGCGGTATTATATTACCGAGCAGCACGATATTGCGGATTATTATGGGTTTCTAATACTCCCTTAGCTGTTATTGCTTTATTTGGTCCTACTTGAGATGTGGTTATTATTGAATCGTACCCACCATGCCATGATTATAGCCATTGGTAATGGTAACGGTCGCAAGGCATGAGCTCAATTAAATCGTACTTTGATTCAATTTATAGCTCGAGTTTCCGATCCTCACTTTCCTGCTAAATTGACATTCGCTTTAACGAAAATGAATTTGAACTACCTAACCGCATCGCTTTTTGGCAGGCCATACGAATAATAATAATAATAGTTTATTAATCCTTTCAGACAGCAAAATGCATAGGACAAGTCAAAATAAACAATTCATTAATCAATGATAAGTGACGAACAATCATCACAAAATTCTACAGTAGAATAATAACATTTATTTATCAACATGATTTTGATTTTCTTTTTGAACATTTGCAAATTGAGAGCCTTCAAAATTTTAGGTAGGCAATTATACAACTTTATACTCTGGTACATAGGGAAATACTCAAATTTTTGTGTTCTATGCTTAGGTATTAACAGAATTTCTTGGTTCCTAGTACTATATTCATGGTTGTCACATAATTTAGTCCAATTTGATAAATTTTCTTTAGCATATATTAAGCATTTGAATATGTATATGCATGGTAGAGATAGCAAATTATTTTCAACGAAAACTGGTCTGCAAGATGTACGAGAACTTAAATTAAATATTAAACGAATGATCCGCTTTTGAGCTATAAAAGCTCTGTTGAATTTTAAACAGTTTCCCCAGAGTAAGATGTTATAAGAGAGTTGACTATATACTGGGCTGTAGTAGATCTGCATTAATTAGTTGACAGATAGCATGTCTTTCACTCTATTGATGGCATAATAAGAGTTATTGAGCTTTTTACAGAGAAAACTTGAAATAATGTTGAAATAATAATATATTTATAAGAATATATAATAATAATAATTTATTGTATCCTCTGAGTTATTATATGTACATGTATGGGAAGAGTCAAATATCAATCGTAGACAGAGAGAAAAAATAAAATAAGAATGAATACAAAACTATAGTGAAATTCACAAAATAACCAACTTCTTTCACTCTAATACTGAGCTGGTCCCCTTTTTTCTGAAGTTTGATTCTTTGCATATGCTTCATGAATGTTCTTATCTTGAAATGGAGTCAGTTTATAAACGGCTAATAGAGCTATCGGAATGCTACAGGGTGGCCTAACTCAGATTGTTGTAGTTGAAAGGCTACAAGTCAGCCAAAGTGTGATATCTCGAATTTGGGATAGGTTCAGGGAGACAGGTTCCGTGTTGGAAAGACCAAGGCTTGGTGGACGACGAAAAATAGCACTTGCTCAGGATCGTTTCATTGCCGTTTCGGCGAGAAGACAGCCCACATCTACGTGTAGAATGCCACGGAATACTGTTGAAAATGCAGATTTGGTCCGAGTTTCCATCGAAACCACCAGACGACGTTTTAGAGAGGTGAATCTAGGTTCTAGACATCCATTAAGAGGAGTTCCATTCACACGTGACCATTAGCGTCAAAGACTGGAATGGCCAAGGCAACATATCAATCGGAACGATCAATGGCATAGTGTCATTTTCACTGATGAATCTAGGTATGGACGATTTTCAGATTTTCGAAGAATACCGGTATGGACAATCCCCTGCACACTCCGTAATGGGTGCTATGTCCAAGAAATCGATCCATTCCGAGGACACATTTGTCCTGGGAATATGACCGCCTTACACTACAATGTTTTGCAAAATTTTCACGCTGCTATTGGTGAAACTTTTCAATTTCTAGACGATAACGCTAGACCGCTACATGCAGCCATAGTTGAGAATGCTCTCGAGAAGCTTGGTATTCCACATTTAATAATACCTCTTCACTCATTAGATTTGAATTGCATAGAACATGCATGGCATATGCTGCAACGAAGATAAGATAATCATCAACCCACTCCAGAATCCTTAAATGATCTGAGAGAGTTTCTGCCTCGTTTATGGAACCAAATTCTTCAAGAAATGTTCAACAACCCCGTGTGTAGTATGCAAAGAAGATGTCAAGCTCTTATTGATGCCCGTGGGGACCATACATTTTATTGATAGTCTTAAAATGCTTTGAATTCTCTGGGAATGAAATTTCATTATTGGCCTATAGGCTGAAATTAATTTTATTTCCTGAAACTTGGAATCATATCAATATGAATTTTCATCACAAAATTTCATTTAAACTAAGTATATTTTCTTGCAATTTGAGTCAATATCCCTAACTTATGTGGAGCAGTTCATCAGTCGATTTGTGTCCGCATCATAGATTTTTCTCGATTAATCATGTTACTTTATGAGCCAAATTCTCATTTGCGGGAGGTTTTAATTTTCTGCTTCAATATGAAGAAATTTGTGGTAGAGGTTCATCGAATGCTATCAAGTAACTATGGTGGGGCCGCTTTTAGTGAAAGAACTCGACGAGAGTGGTTTAAACGTGTATGGAAAGTCGATTCTAACGTCTAAGATCAGCATGTCCGTGGATCTATTCAAAAATTACCAGTTTCTCTTCGCAGGATTCGTACACTGCCCAAAAAAAAAGGGAAAAAATGGTTGCCAGCGATTAACAATACTTTGAATCATAAATGTATAAAAAGTTTTCACAATTAAGCCTCAAATTTCGGTAAGAAACGGTGGAAGCAAAGTTGTAGACCCATTATACAGGGTGGCCGGACGATTGACGTCAAAAAAAACAAAACAGTTCCCTCATGTCATGGGGTATTCGAATCACCCCCATGTATGTTATCCGATTTTTCACGGTTTCCGAGTTATGATTTTTTCTATGAAATTTCAGAATTTTCAACTTGAACATCTTCAAAAATTTTTTGTTCTAAAAGTATAAGACTTTTTTGATATTTTTTTGTTGTAGATAGATCGCCAGGAATTGTACTTTTATACATAAAATAACCAGCATCGTAACTCTGATGAAAATTATGAAAATGTTGGTCTCAAGTGAAAAAGTTACGTATTTTGGATCATGATCTAAATTTTCAAATTCGAATTAAAAATGTAAACAGGTTACTTCATGGTTTTTTACTAGGCTTAAAAACTGCGCTCAACACTCAGCTTTCAGAATCTTTAATAAAATATGGTACTCAACGGTCTACTTTTGCTAGAATTAGCCTTTAAAGTCAGCGAGGTAGAAAAAAACAAAGAACTAGACGTTTACTCAAAAATTATTTTTTGCCATTTTAAAATTTTTTTGATCAAGCTATGAAAGAAAATGCTGAAAATCAATGAAAATTAGCTTTATGAGAAAAGTTTCAGATAAGAAAAAAAAAAGGTATGGCAATAAATCACACATCATGTGGATAAAAAGAAATTTATTTATAAAATTTACAATAGGTTTTATGCGACTGAAAGAAAATTTTTTGCGAAGGTGTAGAATGTGTATTGAGGCTCGAGGTAGCTACTTTGAAAACCTATTGTAAATTTTATGAATAAATTTCTTTTTATATACATGATGTGTGATTCATTGCCATATCTTTTTCTTTTTCTTATCTAAAACTTTTCTTATAAAGCAAATTTCATTGATTTTCAGCATTTTCTATCGTAGCTTGATCAGAAAAATCTTAAAACGGCAAAAAGGAATTTTTTAGTAAACGTCTAATTCTTTGATTTTTTTCCACCTTGCTGACTTTGAAGGCTTATTCTAGCAATAGTAGACCGTTGAGTACCATTTTTTATTAAAGATTCTGAAAGCTGAGTGTTCAGCGCAGTTTTTAAGCCTACTTGAAAACTATGAAGTAACCTGTTTACATTTTTAATTCGAATTTGAAAATTTAGATCATGATCCAAAATACGTAACTTTCTCACTTGAGACCAACATTTTCATAATTTTTATCAGAGTATCGATGCTGTTATTTTATGTATAAAAGTACAATTCCTGGCGATTTATCTACACCAAAAAAATATCAGAAAAGTCTTGTACTTTCAGAAAAAAAAATTTTGAAGATGTTCAAGTTGAAATTCTGAAATTTCATAAAAAAAATCATAACTCGGAAACCGTGAAAAATCGGATAACATACATGGGGATGATTCGAATACCCCATGATATGAGGGAGCTGTTTTGTTTTTTTTGACGTCAATCGTCCAGCCACCCTGTATAACTCTACTTCATTCAAAACAGAAAATCATGAAAGGAGAAGTAATATGAAGGTACAATGACATAATTTGCCTCAAATTGAGCTCTGTTGCCTGACTTCATTCATTACATACGAAGTTAGACGAGAGATTATAGATAGATATCAAAGTGACACTATTGACAGTGACAGTGACACATTTTCTTGAATTAATCATTATTTATTAGAGATGAATATTCTTTGATTTTACACGATACGTTTTCATTCTTGCTTAAAACTATGAAATATATTTTTTCATTACCGAAGATAATGGAGAGTATAATTGAGTACCTCAGAGGAAAAGTGGTATAACGTTGCAATTCATTAAAAATAGCATTGAATGATACATAACATTCACTAGATACCCAGAAAAAATCACGCAAAGTTTTCAGAACAGAGTAACACCCATTTCTATTACCATCTTGCCAATATCAGATTTGTTTGGATTACAGTATGATAGATTCCCTTTACACTTTCTTCTTATTTTGATCTTTTCTATATTATATATTATATTAGCGAGGATCCTACAGCTTCTGCCGCATCTCGCATTTCGATCTCCATACTTGTCGATTTCTCCAATCATCCTCATGAATGGCTCTATCCCTCATAATTTCAAAAACATTCTTCAACCAAGTTGTAGCAGGTCTTCCTCGTTTTTGTTTTCTGTTTATATTGTACTGGAATGCTCGTTTCGGCCATCTATTATCTTCCATTCGTTGCACGTGACCATACCATATCAACTGTCGGGTTTCTATTCTTTCGGATGTTCTTAGTATTCTATTTGTCCTTCGTCTTATTTCATCATTCGTTATATGTTCAATTCTGGATATTCGACATGACCTCCTCAAATAATCCATTTCAACGGTATCTATGTTTTCTTTTATTTTCTTGGTCATTTGCCAACACTTCGAACCATAAGTTAGAATAGGTTCTACTATGGATTTGTACAAGGTTAATTTGTTCTTTAAAGAGATTTGATTAGACCAAAGAAGTGAATTTATCTTAACAGTTTTCTGACCTTGTTGAATTTTGTGTTTAATATCCCTCTTTGTTGTTCCTTCGTTTGAAATTATACTTCCAAGGTATTTATATATCTTTTCTTCTATGTTGATTTATTTTCCTGCTTATGACCTGTTTCTTCATTTGACCAATTTGTCATTGTCCCTCAATATCATTTAAAAAGTGTTTTTTTCATGTTTTGTTTTTAATGCAATTTGGACAAATTTTGTTGTTTTTTTTCAGAGTACATTTTGTATTAGTTCTTTTTTAACTTTCCGGTTATGTTACGCCTTTGGTGCGCTTATTTCCGCGTGTCAAACTCGAAGAACTTGTCGCATCAAATCTCGTTTTCTCTCTGAACATTATGATATGAATATCATCATCGATTTTGCAGGCGGGTTTCATGGTATTTTTTCAATTTAAATAGCCAAACTACGGGCAAAATCAATCTAGTGTGGCCGTTCCCTAGCGCTATAATTGCATTGAGAACTAAATCATGTATTTTCATCAGGTAATGGGGAAAATATTCCAATAAAATATTCAGCAGCTCCATCGAATGTGATCCAGAAAATGCATGGTATCCCGTTTATAACAAATTCTCGTTGCTTTTTTTCACCGTATGTGCGGGATGAAGTTCTGTAATTTCGTAGAACTCCGAAGTCTCCATCATTTCGAGCATACCGTTCCGGTTTTGGAATTGAACTGATGCAGAAGCCAATTTTCACGTGGGCAGATTAATATTAGTTGTGAAATTTTGGTTAATTAGAAAGTTGGGGGAAGTTGTTGAAAGCCCAGGAATCCACAATTCCTTGTTGGTTGATACACTTTGAAACCATTCACGCTGCGATTATATATATGGAGTCCTCTTCTTGGGTTCAGTTTATATGTGAAAGGAAACTACTGGGACCTATTTACTTCAACCATTCTGAGATGAGAGAAAATCTTGTTGGATGTTAAATCGCATTTCGCATTAATTACACAGGTTCTTATAATAATAATAACACTAAGATCCTTTTACATTTGCATTTGGTCGAGCGAAAAGCCAATGTAATGTGTGGACGATTAAAAACAGAAAAAGTACTCGAATTGTGAACTCAGTCTTCTGTTGAGTTTCGAAGTGAGAGGTTTTCTGGGTCTGGACAAAAAAATTTCTTCAGGACGGAAATGTAGACACAAATGCTCCGCAGTGGCTGAAATCTCTCCTGACAATTTTTTTTATATTTGTGAACAATTCGAGGTAAAATCAATTGATAGTTTTAAAAAGCCAACTTGCTAGCAGTGTGGTCCTCATGTATGCTGTGCAGCGTATCATTGGTGTACTGGATAAATATATATTTATATTCTTCTGAGTCAGAGAGCTAAGATAATACAATACATATTGAAAACAAAAACGTACCTAGCTGAGGTTGGTGCAACACAGGAAAACCATACAGGTCTGCAGTATGATTAAATGTGGAAAGTAAAAAACCTCGGCTGAAAAAAACCCTTACCCTGCCCGTGAAAAAAAATTACTCATATTATTAAATATCAGGAAATTCTTGAAAGACATCAGTGTGATCTGAGAGAACTATTGTCCGTCGATGGGCTCAGATTTACAGATTCTTAACAAAAACGACTCGCAATTCTGAATCTAAAATGAAAAAAGACAAAAGCAGAAAAAAACAAACTATTTAGAATAAATAAAATTATTTTGAAATTAACCACCCATTTCAGAAATTCATTTGTTAACTTTGTGTATAGCCTCGGAATCTTCTTGAAAGTTATAAATGGAACAACTATTTATAAGATATTTTATCATTTTCCCCACCACTCACAACTAGGGCTCTCAACCGAATTCCATCGGAAGAGCATGCTGTTGCATCGTTCATGACCTGTTCTAATCCGATTACGAACAGACCATATTCTCCTGGGAAGGTCAAAACCAGGAACTCTGATGAAAGGATCAGAAATAAGATCTTTAAAAAAAAAATTAGATACATCCTATTCAGATTGCTAAATGTTTTTGTCGCTTCTGTTCATATCGATTAGAAAAATTTAACCAAAAAGGTTTACGCGAATTCAATCTGGGGACCTCATTATCTGGAATATAGGTGATTGTGGGAAATGAATTCTGAAAGAAATTTAATTTGTTCCAAAAATTCGCAGCTGTTGTCTCTCTGCGACTATGGGAGGGACAATATTTGAGAGGACTAGTAACCAAGGAGTAAGTTTAGACTTGATAGTAAAAGTAATAATCTTCATAGAAAAATTTTGTAGGGCATCAATTATTTATTACATGAACACTGCAAACAGGGCAACAATATTCAGCAGCAGAAAAAACCAAAACTAGCGCTGCCGTACGAAGTACTGTTGCATCAGCGCCCCATGAGGAACCAGCTAGTTTCTGAACAATATGTTTCGAGTTTTAAGCTTCAAACGCAGATCATCTAAATCGGCAGAGAAGAATCAAGTTTGATTCTCAGGTATCTAGGATTGGAATTGGATTTTAAGGGAGAAGAACCGAAAGTTACACTCATTTTTTATATTTCTGATGATTATTCTAATGAAAACACGAAACCTCTGTTCTATTCTCATTCAGGTACAACCGCGACTTCAAAAAATGATTTTTCATGATATCCAAATCTGCGGAAAGGTACCTTCTATTGTTTGAAAATTAGATTGATGAAAAGCCTGAGCAATGTCTCGATCAATTATGGTATGGGGTGGAATATCTTTGACTGCTCGCACAGACCTAGTGGTCGTTGATAACGGAGCTATAAATGCCGATAAGCATATAAGGAACATTCTTGAAGAGCATGTATTGCCATTTGCCCCGTACAATGGTGAAAATTTCATTTTCATGGACGATAATTCCAGCCCCCTTCGTTCAGGAGTACCTTGAAGAGGTTGAAGTCTCTCTATGGAATGGCCAGCAAGAAGTCCAGATTTCAATCCGATTGAGCAGGTTTGGGACAACCCAATAGAAGGCTGAGAAGTTCAGAAAATCATCCAGCTACTCTTAATGACTTAATAATTCAACTCGGAGAAATCTGGGAAGGATTAGATCAAAACATTTTGAGGTCATTCATTTTGAGTATGAACCGTCGTTGCCGAGCTGTAATTAACAAAAGGGGTGCAAAAACCAAGTATCAAATCACTTATCAGCATTTCAGTATTTTGAAAATTGTTCATTTCTCTTCTTTCACCTGAATTTTTCTTCCATTAAATGTGTCTTGTTTCGTTCAAAACCTCCCCCGAGAGAACATGAAAAATTAGTTATAAAGTCAACGTAGAGTTAACTTCAATCAAAATTGAGATTTTCAGAATGTGCGTTAATATTTTCGCGCAGTGTAGTTGTAGTTCAGGTGTCACTAATTTCGCTCACCCTGTACATTTAATAACAAGCTACAACCATGGCGGACGTTTGGATTTCAGAATTCGGAATAAAGACATCATTGCACCAATTTTGATTGTTCGGATTATGGAAGTTCGGATTATCCATACATTACGGTACTTTGAAGCCATTCACTCCGGTTCTTCTGAGTAGAGATGGGTGGAAACGTGAAAAACGTCTTGTACCTCATGGGGAACTAAAAATTTCTTGTGAAATGGTGACATTCTTCCCCTCTAGATGGCGTTCAGTTTTTCCGGTCGTTCAAACTAAAATTCCCGGAGCAGGACGAAAACTAATTAAAGTATCGCGAACCAGTCAGGCCGGCATCCAAGGTTTCGCTTCAACGTTGGCTGCACTGATTGAGCCGTTCAGGAGTAAGCAAAATTCGAAGAATGCGAAGTCCTGCTGCCATTGTGCCGATATGTTACGGGAGAAATTGTCTGAAACCGTCGAACGAATCGACGAGAAAGCAATACACTTACCATCCGTTCAGCTGAAACGCCCTTAAAGGAAGTGAAACGTCGGAGTTGAACAGTGGAAGGAGCCGACTTGGAAACGCTTTCGACTAATCGATGGGCGGAAATAAACTGATAGAATCTTGAAATTTTCATTTGGTCTCGGTTCAACAGGTTTAATCTAATTTGATGGCAATTAGGGAAGTATTACGAACATCTGCTCTTTTTACACGGG
Organism: Hippodamia convergens; assembly: GCA_038502775.1. Classification (NCBI taxonomy): domain Eukaryota; kingdom Metazoa; phylum Arthropoda; class Insecta; order Coleoptera; family Coccinellidae; genus Hippodamia; species Hippodamia convergens. The sequence continues at coordinate 6,308,588 of CM076613.1, read as the reverse complement.
GCCAGTTCACGTGGAGAGGGCATTTTTCATTCGACAAACGCAAAGGGTGTGATCTACATGCCAAAGGGGGCCATAATAAAATGCTCCACATGAGTTAGGAATAATAATAATAATAATGATGGTTTAATATAATGATAGTTTAGTAGCCTCAACGATCATACATCATAACGAAACAGAAAGTGAGAACATGTCAATTAAAAAATAATAAATAACTTTATAGTAATACATTTATTGCTTTTTACAAAATTCTAAAAACCCCTCGAAAGTATAAGGTTCACATGTTATGAGGAATCTGCCAATACTTTTCTTATATAGTTCAAAATCATCTATATGCTGTAAATTTCTAGGTAGTGCATTGAAAAATCGTATCGCAGCATAAAGAACACTCTTTACCTAGCTGTTGACTTGTGATTGGATTGAATGTAGGGAGAAACCCTTCTTGTGTTGTTAGTATTTCTATAAGCCGAAAAATAGTGATTTTTCTTATGCATGAACATCAGCATCCTGTTCATATAAAAACTGCAAATTGTCATGATATTATTCTGTTTAAATAATCCATGACAACTTTTCCTGAAAGGTAATCTGAAAATTACTCGTAAAGCCCATTTCTGGGCCACAAAGATATCACCAACCTGAGATGAACTTCCCCAAACTATAATACCATACGATAATATTTACAGGAGATTGGCAAAATTTGAAGTGTTTTCAGTACATCAACATCTAGCTGATCTCTCAGAACCATGAATGTATACTGAATGGACCTTTTTTCGAATATAACCAATATGAGAATGCCATTTTAGATGTTTGTCTACAATGACACCCAAAAATTTTACTGGTTCGGTACATTGCATATCCATGCATTCTGAAGAGTAGGTATTTCTTAGCATTCTACACGTAGATATAGGCTTTCTTCTCGCCAAAACGGTGATGAAACGATTCTGAGCAGGTGTTGTTTTTCATCGCCCACCAAGCCTTGGTCTTTCAAACATGAAAACTGTCTCCCTGAACCTATTCCAAAGTCGAGATATCACTTTGGCTGATTTGGAGCCTTTCCGCTACAACAACCTGAGTTAGGCCACCCTGTAGCATTCCTATAGCCCTATTAGCCTAAGCGTTTAATAATTCACGTCTTGGCGTTTTCAGAAAACTCGTTTCAAATCGAAGCCGTTGATAAACTGACTCCATTTCAAAATAAGGACATTCATGAAGCATATGCAAAGAACCTAACTTCAGAAAAAAGGTGACCAGATTTACGAAATGTTTCATACTGAAATTTATTGGATCGATTCAAGTTGTCATTGAGTTTTGAATGAATTTACAAAGATTTTCTCGAAGATTACATAGTGTCCAGAACGATTGAATATGATTTCCCTAACTCTTGTGGAGCAGTATATTTCAGTAAATTCTGGTATGGTTTTCATTGTCTTCAGACATTCTACAGTATGAAGAAAATTTTTCACCTCGCATTCATTATTACAAATGCAAGCTGAAGGATTCTTCAACGTTTTTATTCATGAACGCGGGTCAATGACTGTATTCCTTTCGTCTTTTCCACACTGTAAAGTTTCTCAATGCTTGTCAGTGAAAACAATTGTTATTTTCTTGAATAAGGGTGAGACCCTGATTCGATTTCGATCGAGGATCAAAGAATGTAATTTACGAATGTTAAATGACTGTAATTTAAATTTGATACAGAATCGATATCTTCTTGCGTCTGAATCCCTTCGAGCTTTCTATTTCAGTCACTCCGTAACGCTTACGTTCATAAAATCTATTAGACAATATTTTTCATGACGCTTATGAGCGAGAGGTGTTTCAAAGGTACCCCTGAGAAGGTAGATATTTTCTGCCACACCGTAGCAGCATTTGAATGAGTGGAATTTCACTAGTGGACTTCGGGACGATAAGTGCAAGTTCATGTGATAAAATGTTTTTTTACCCGCAAGAGCGGAACGAACGGAATAGATGCTGAAAGGATCAGAAGGAACAATTCCGCATTGTTCATATCCAGATGTGTTATACGTGTGCTTTCCCTGCGGAACAGAAACGGGATTAAAACAATTTGGAGTAGATACTAGATATCTGAAATCGTTTGAATATACCCTTCCAGTGCGAACAAAAATAGACCCTTTATCCGACTCCAGTATCTCTTGTTCAGACGCCATTCACAGCTATAACTGTGAGATAGAAAGGTTCATTCAGGAACGACTAGAACGGGCTCTAATGAAATCTCACGAAACTCGCATGTCTCATCATGTAGGCGAAAATGAGCTGAATGCGGAATTCGTCAATGCATCCCTAATTTCATTTAATACTAACCCCCGCGCTAATGGCTGGTTCCTCCTCATGACATTATCAATTTCGTATGACAAGAAATAATCACCAAAGCATTAGATAAATTCGACTCACCTTATAACATAGTTGAAATTCAGGGAACATGGGGTGAGTCATAACAAAGGAAAGATATATATCTCGAAGAGCGTTCTCTTTGTGTGCAAACTTTTATTTCCCTTATATTTTAGACGTGAAAGAGAAAAATCCGATGATATTATCGTGGTAGCCACTAGATACCAAAATTGATTCCCAAATCAATAGGAGATTTATTCTTCCCTGCAAAATGAAACTTTCGACGTTTTATGGCAGGAGAAAAACTCGACCTCATCTTTTATTATTCCATCTCGACTACGCTCAATAGCCTCTGGCCGGAAAATCGAATACGATTTCTTTCTCGAAACACTGGAATTACTTCTACTACCTCCCAGACATAATAACGATGAAATTCTCTTAACCGACGACATATTGGGATGACCGTGTGTGGATTGCCTGCACAAATGCATTTAAAGTATCGACTAAACCGAAAAAGTCCGAGAAAAAAAATTCCAAATGTTCTCTGACAGTCCAAATACAATTGATGCCTATGATAATAACTTATGAAAGGTAATCTATCACAGTGGAGATTACTACATCCGATAATGATATAATACGTGATGCCAGATTGTTAGGTTCTTTCGATATTGATGTGTAATGCGAACGTTTAATATATTTAATGAATGTTACGTTATACCTACAGCGAGCCAAAAATTATTGAAGAATTATTAAAGAAAATTCTAGCAGTCATCGATTTCAAAGTTCAAAAGCAATTTCTCGTTTACTTTTTTTTATTTGATATTTGTCACCCCCTATTCTCCTCACCCCTCTACTAAATTTTTTCAAATGAGAGTATATGGATTGTTGTACATCAAATGAAAGGTAATTAGATAATTTATTCGGTTATGTGGCTAAAAGTATAATTGGTTGTGCGTTTTTTTTATTAAAATATTAGGAAATAATTTACAATTTCTGAGGTGCTGCAAACAGACCATTAGTGTTTTACTAATTATTATTATCAAGGAAAAATCCACGAATCCTTGGGTTTACGATTTCGAAAGCAGGTCTCCCTATGCTTTTTTGAATGTGGAATCTCTCACCCTTTTTGCTCTACACCCCTCTACTCCTGTTTTTTTTTCGAATAGGTATATATGGATTGTGTCTATCTGTTTGTTGTTTCATTTGCGATTTTATGCATTCATTTGCAGCTGTGTTCAATTTGTGTATTATTTTTTTCATCATCGTAACATTTTTATTACAAGAATTTTAAGCTATATATTACAAGCAATATTATATCGAAAAAAAAATTGTTGAGGGTTCAGGATATAAACCCCAACTTCAAACCTGTATGCTCACCTGAAACTTCGAAAATATTCATTATTTCAAGAAAAAGAACCTTGCATAAATCACGAATTTTTCATTTTATGAAAGAAAGCTTGACAAATTTTTTCTTCAGTCACACCGCTCAGTATGCAATCGAATGTCCTTTCATTTGATATATTATCACAATCCATATACAGGGTGATTTTTTTTAAGTGTTTCATCAGAACTTTCCAAAGAAGCAATTGTAGTAGAAATTAGAAATTCAAGATTTTGTATTCTTGTTTTAGAGTATACAACCTTGAACTGTAAAATAATTTCCAGTAGAATTTACTTCCCGTTCTACCGGAAACGAAATTCAACTCCGTTATTTCGAATGTAACACCCTGTATATTTTTGATATTTCAATTCTTCGTTCAATTCTAAATTCTACACCAAGTCGATGTATAAATTCTCAACCACTCGGAGCGATTTTTGAATTATAGCCTAATTTTCAAAATTTTTGTCAGAAAGATTGTCACCAATTATTAGTGTTTACAACTTCAAAATTTTTCATTGTAAAATGCATGTTCTGGCAACAGCGGAATTGATACTTTTTCTGCCTTAACTTTTGAATAAAGTCTGTATTCTTATTTGAAAAAAAAAAGAAGAGAGGTGTGAAGACTAAGGGTTGGGAGATTCAGAATTCGAAAAAAAACATAGGGAAACCTGCTTTCGAAATTGCAGATACATATATTTATGGATTTCCCTTAATAATAATTAGTCAGAGAATAATGTTCTGATTGCAGTTCTCTTCATTCAGGAATTGCAACTTATTTCCCAATATTTTAATGAAGATACGGCACAACCAATTCTTTTTCAGCCACATCTCTAACCCTTAAATGCACTATGTTGCCATTTGGCAACATACCAATTTTCAGCTTGTACTTCAATACAAAAAACTATTTATTCGTTTTTTCGCTATGTTGTCGTATGGCAACACAGTGCTGGCCTGTAATTATAGCCGCGGCTTGTCTCTAGTGTTCTGCGACTTGAAAATCGCGAAAACTGTGAAGACATTCACGCATGCGTTGAAGTTTGAGTGATTCGTAGTTATTTGAAAGTGCGAAAAATGTGGTGTTGCTCTTTGCCTGAGTAAAAACAATAATTGTTTCAAAAATTTCGATAACCACTGATCCCTATGTTTTCATGTTCATGTTTTATTCAAACCAAATTTGTGCAATGTAGCCATCTGGCAGCAAACCGAACTTCTTCACATAGTAAATGAAATTTTATAGTTGGAATTTTTTTATTATTTTTCTGTTATTTCCCACCGATTCACGAGGAGAATCCGCTATTCGGGACTCAAAAATAAAAAATCGTGCATTTAAGGGCTAAATAGGTTATCAAATTACCTTTCATTCCACAATCCATATCTTCCAATTTGAAAAAATTAAGAAGAGGGGTGAGAAATTTCAAATTCAAGAAAGCATACGATAAATTGCTTTTGAGATTCAAAATCGACGAGTGTGAGGATTATCCTCAATAATTTTTCGTACAAGAATTATTGACCAGTTACGCTACTTTTCTGGCATGCTGTATACCATTTCAAAATACTTTCATTCTAACCTATTCACTTCTACTATACAATCATGTATTCTAATACAATATTATTATTTCAGTCCAGAATGCGATGCTTACGCTTATTTTATGATTCATAATGACGTCTGCTCTCGGCAAATAATACTAAATAATGTTAGAGAAGGTCATACCATTTTCTTAAAGGTTTTAAATTATTTTCTAAACTCCTGAAGTTCTCAGTACTGCAAAAATAATTATTCATCTTATCATGAATTTGGCAGTGAGATGTTTCGTTTCAGAATGAACAGATTTGTCACAGAATTAGTGAAAAAGCATATAAAATTTTTCGAATTGTGATTTACTATGGATGGCCTTCTTGTGTAGGTTGAATTGAGTTCCTCATTGTTCTGACCAAAATGCATAGAACGTGCGTGTTTGGTGAAAGCTTAAGAGCTTTTGGCGGTCAAGATAACAAATCGATTTTATTTGGCGTGAAGAATGAAAAAAGGATGCCCAAGCCTCATTTGGCCTTATCTCATGGAACCAGTCAATTCGGATCATGTGCGAAGACATCAGATTCCCGAAATAGCCCGAAAAAATCGGTCAATCGTTTCAATTTAAGCACAGAAAAGTTGCTAGGAGGGCAACATCTAGCAGTCTACACCTCTCCAGGGATTAATAAGAATATTATACTGTGAATACAGAAGCTAACGTAAACAGTCTGACTATCTGTTTCCGGATTTCGCAACTCTCCAGTTTCACGATACTCTCATAAATTTGAGGTGAGCACGAGCGAATCCCACTTCATGCGATAAAAACGGCGTATTAACCCTCTCAAACCACCACCAAGGGCTCAGTGGATATAGAAAGAGATGAGATGGGGGGAATATCTGGAGAAGATAATTATTTTGATGTTGAAACGTATATAATACGAGCGCCCTCAATATAGGTATAAAGGGTCCCACGCCCTCTCACATCTTTTCAAGGGATACCATACTATTTCATAATTTGGGAACGTCATAATAGAATAGGCATAATTTCATACTCATAATAGAAAACATCGCTAAGTACGAAGACATGTTATAAGCTATAAAAAAACTCATAAGATATTTGACAAACAACAAAAAACGAAGACAGCAAAAACTTGAATCGTCAAGGAAATCACAGAAATTGATAAGTTTGACCAAGGAGAGCCAAGCCACTTGTCTCTAAAATCATTCAGTGAGGCAGGAATTTCGCAAAGCTAAAATAGTAGCAATTTCTAAACGTGAAAAAAATTCTTCTGATCCAAACAGTTATCGTCCTATTAATTTGTTGAGTGTTCCTTTCAAAATCTTAGAGAGACTTATTCTATTTAGGATTGAATCAACTGTCGACGAATCTTTGAAAAATTGTCAGGGTTTCAGGAAACAAAGGAATTGTTATGATCAGGTTCTTAGCCTCACTACATTTATTGAATCATTGTTCAATAAAAACTTTAAAAGGGGGACAGCATTCGTGGATTTATACGCAGCATCTGATACAGTATGGGAAAATTGATTAATTTATAAACTCCATAATCATTTAAAATGTGAAAGAATGGTTGGACCATTAGAAAATATGCTATACGACAGAAGGTTTCATGTTTTTATTTGTAATGCTAGAGGTAATTTCGAAACTCTGAATAATAATGTTTCACAAGGTTCAGTTTTAGCACCTCTTTTATTCAATTTATATTTCTGTGACATTCCAACCACTTCTTCCGAAAAATTCATTTATGCAGATGAATATCATCAGCTCTGGCTTTCGATCATTATTTTTTTCAGACAATAGAAAGATCAGAAGAACATGTTCATGTAGTTCTTTTATGGGCAGCAGAGAATAAAATTCTTTCTCTATTTCAGTATCGTAATGATTTCATTACAGTACTAAAAGTAGTGCTGTAATGAAACTCATTACAGCATTATTTTCAGTTATATTTTTCATTTTGTGGTTGTCAGTACTGACCTCCTTTACTGAAATAGAAAAAAATATCGTCTAATACTCGTTGCAGAAGGCAATTCCAACACTCATGCTTTCGAAAACGAGCGACGAAGGAGGAATTTCGCATTCGTGTTGGAATAGGAGCTCATTCTGCAACTTGTTTTAGAATATACTATAATAAATCTACCCGAAATTCTAGATCTGAAATGAAAAAAGACAAAATCAGAAAAAACTAGCTATTTATAATCAATTAAAAGGTTGTTGAATTAACCACCCATTGCAGAAATTCTTTCTTCATAAACTGGTCATGACATGTCACAATGTTTGAAGGAAATGAAGAAACCCAATCAATTTCCTACTTTTGAATTGCTCAACATGAGAAAAATTAAAACACAACATGCTAAAGCGTAGACTAAGTGAAAAAACAATCAGTACATAACTTTCAAGTGTCCTCCTTCACGAAGAAGTTCCTCTGTTCCCATGTGAGTTTCTTAGAAGATCTCAACACCATGTTCAGTAGCTCATTTCGAAACGTAATCACTCTTAACCTTCGAATTCCTCCAATATTCAAATTTAAATTCTCAGCCTTGCTCTCTGATCGTGAGGTACGACCGTCCTAATGATGATTTTTTCAGATGTTTGAAGGCCGCTACAGGACCCTAATGAAAGGAAATCATCTCCCATAGATGGATAAACCAAACATCTTATAACACAAGAATACAGAATCATTTTCAGGACCAAAAATTACGACATTTTCCGAGAATTGTCAGAATGACAATTCCCATAGGAAGGTAAGATGCTATTATCTCAGGAAAGAAAATTTCCTTTGGACTTTAACTGTTCCTCTATTGGCTGACTCATTCTTTCGAATATCTGACCGTGATGTAATCGAAACGTTTACAACACTCGGATAGATTGAAGGTCCCCAGTTGCCTTTATAGCTGAACGAGATTCTACAGTATGTCACACTCAATCTGCATGCAACTGACAACACCTCTCACCAACTGCATTCAATCAGCCTGCAAACAATTATGGTTATACTATCTCGTCTGATGACCGAATGTGATATATCGTTATCAGAAAACTTGATGGAAGCTTCGATAAGTTCATATAACTCATCTTGAGGCTCAATGACTGAGAAAGATAGAGTACAATGTAATAAATTGGTAGTATAAAAAATTTATGTGAGTGATAGGAACATGGAAAATCGATTCGGTAAATTCATGAAGTTTTCAACGGAACCGATTTGACTGTCGGTTGATTACTCATTAACAAATGACCCTACAGGGTTCAGTTGCGACAAATACACGAATTATTTGTTTCTAATTAGTCTAGTTGAGTAAATTTGCCGAAGACCATTCCACTCTACATCATGGAGCTTTAGGGCTCTTGTGGACGATTCAAATGAAACTGCTGTAAAATTATCAGTTGTGCCAGAGGGAATTACATTGTGATTCAGGATCGTGGATGACATCACTCGAAAATAATTAGAAGGAGATTAGTGAACACGGTTTGGCTTGGTGGCACTGTTGCGCTCAAATCGAGTCTGGAACATTCTTCATGACAGTATCACTGACTGTTGAAAACCACAGTAGGGTCATAATTGATTGCCAAATTAATAGTGACCTAGAGAGTTTTGGAGCACAGGCTGTGCATCCCACGGTCGCACTGCCGATGTGAATTATACAGAAACATTCCCGAAATTTATCTCAAGCTCTAAAGATAATCAACACCGTCTTCAAGGACACATGGTCGTATTGGAAATGAAACTACTTCCTTTTGATGCTAAAAGACTTTAGTTTCTTAATTTATTGGTTAAAAATTTTTCGGATTACCGGAGAAATCAGGAAAAAAAATTGTATAAATGTTCCAAATTATGATTTTGGCTGTACGCGCATGAAAAAATTTTTTCGATCTAAACCAATATAAAGGTCGTGAAGTATGTTTATTCAGCTCTAAATTGCTTTTCACGGCCCTCGAATATGACGATTTGTCTTCGAGGTATCTAATTTTGAATGCAAAATTATTCTTTTTCACTCAACCGCCGATATTTAAATGTCCTACAAAATTCTGTTACGCTTAATAAAAAAAAATTTTTCGCCTGCAACGTTATCGCAAATAAATACAAAAAAATGCCATTTTTTAGTTGTTGAACTGTATCTTCGACCAAATTGGGGGAAAAGCTTAAATTACTAGGACATTTTACAGCCTGATGTTCCCCAAACTTTTGTTGGATCGATCGATTGAAATTTTGAAAAAATTAAGGAAACCAAATTTTTGTTCCTTAAACTTGAAATAATCTTTTCAATCAATAAATAATTAAATTATTTCTTCATTCCATACTCAAAATGTTTTTTTTTTCTGGAAATAAATTATTGAAAAAAATTTCAAGAATTTCGGTAATTTGAATAAAAAAAACAACCTCCACACACACCTTCACACATTCAAATCTTCATTTTTTTTCGAAAAAAAATTCATCGAATAAATTCAAAGTTCAAAGCCCTAAACCTCGACAGACTTTTTTCCGTTTTCTGCAAAGCAAAGACGTATTAAAAACAGTTTTCCTAAAACTTTACGACTTATTCGGTAGAAACACCGATTTGAAAAAAGATTAGTTTAAGGAACGAAAACATTGTTCCCTTAAATTTTTCAAAATTTCAATGAATTGGTTCAAGAAAACCGCTGATCCGATTGATCTACCGATTCACCAAAAAATGGCGAATTGGTATTTTTCAGCTCTTTTTTAACGTTAATAAATAGTTTCAGGCTTTCACGACCGGATATATTGACATTAAGAGAGTCTTCCGGGCTTATTGGCCGTGGTCTATTAGGAATTATTTCACCTAACGTTTCGCCCACAACTGCGGTAGGCATCTTCAGAGGATTCTTGGTCTTAGATTGTAACTCGACCGCTGAATTTCCGAAAGTGATGCTGGATTCGATCCGTTGGCTCCACTTATACTCTGATCATTGGCGGAGAAGGTAGTGGGTTTACGCGCGCGATGTTGATTGGTCCATCGCTTCCACTTCGTATTGGCTTGATTTTAGTCTTTTCCAACACCGGCAACCATGCGCTACGTACCAAAGGAGTTTCTTCCCTTCTGTTCATATTGTTCTTATGTTTATATATCTCAATGGCTTCCATGTTCATCCTAGGATAGAACGTTGACGTTAACGTTGACGTTGGAGGCCAAAAATTTTTTTTTATTCACCATGACTGATTTCTGAAGGAAACTTTCTGCAGAAAAATAAACCGCCTATCGATTCGTTGAGTGAAAAAGGATCTTTTTGCATTCAAAATTGGATATTTCGAAGACAAATGGTCTTTTCCAAGGGAGGTAAAGAGCAAATTAGAGCTGAATTAACAGGCTATGCAACCTTTGCATCGGTCTAACTCGAAAAAAAAAATGTATGAACATAGAACAATAATAAGAATTCGAAAAATTTCGAAAATGTTTTATTCTTGATTCATCAGAAGATTGCGTGGCTACCTTTACTCCGAAAAATTGTTAACCAATAAATTCAAAGACTAGAGTTTTCAAGCTTCAGAAGTAAGTTCTTTATTTCCCATGCGGCCATTTCTCACTGAGATATAGCTTGTTGAAAATCACTGAAAAAATTCACAGTTCCTTCAATGGTTACGCGAGGTGTAGTTATGAGGCCTTCTCAAAAAGCAGGGTGATTCAAGAAGACCGTTTGTAAGGATATTTCGAAGTAATACTCGAGAAAAACACTCGAAATTTCATATTCGAGCTCTGTTAGTAGAGATGAATTCTTAAAAAACATTTCAGATGCGACTTTCATTTTTCAAATGGAATTCCCAGGTTTTTCATTGCTAATCAGATTATCATTCGAATTCGACATCAATTTCATGAATCACTTACATATTACTCTCAGAAAATTTGTTTGAAATCTGAAAAAGAACCCTTTCTGGAATAGGGTTACTTTGCAATGATAATTATTATTTGTTAAAATTTTCATGAAAATTCCCATTTTTCTAATTTGATTTATATTGCAAAAGCACTTAATCAATGGAAACGTAAGTGCAGAGGAATGGGAGTGGATCTTGGTGAGATGTGTCTGTTTACACTTCAATTTGCAGATGACCAGGTCATCATGGCCAATGACAAAGACGATATAGAATATATGGCCAGAAAATTGCAAGAGGAGTACCGGAAATGGGGTTTAGAAATAAATATACAGAAGACGAAATATCTTCCCATAGGAACTGCCCTCTCGGATATTCAACTAGAAAATAATGAGACAATCAAAGCATGTAACGAATACACCTATCTGGGAGTTATATTTGATAGTACAGGAAAGGACGATAAGGAAATAAAAAAAAGGATAACACAGGCTAGAAGAACGATTGGTTGCTTCAATGGAATATTCTGGTCCCAACAGATAGGAAAGAAACGAAAATATAACATTTATGAAACACTCATTAAGAACAGCCTTCTATATGGGGCCGAGACTTGGAGGGTAACAGAAAAAAACAGGAAGAAACTGGAAGCAATAGAAATGGACGTTTTCAGGAGATCCTTAGGAATATCTCGGAGAGACAGAATTAGGAATGAAGAAGTGAAGCTCCGAATGGGTATAGAGGGATCTCTGACAACAGACATCGAAAGAAAACAACTGATTTGGTACGGACACCTCCAGAGAATGCCAACTACAAGAATACCTAAGAGAACTATGGAGTGGATACCGACAGGAAGGAGAAAGAGAGGGAGACCAAGGAAGAATTGGAAGGAAGGAATATCGAGGGCCATGAATGAGAGAAACATTTCTGAAGATCAATGCAATGATCGTCTGGCGTGGAAATTAGGCATCGGACAATATATATATCAGAAAAAATAATCATATTTCTCCTCCGCTAAATGAAAATTCTCAAAGCCAGTCACGACAAAACCCTCAAAACTATTTTTTTTTCAAACGAGAATAAACTTTTTTATTGCTCAGCTGGAATCTACGTTGAAGAATCGTGTATGAGTGTACTACTGCTTTGAATTGCCAATTTTCCAAGATGTGAGGCGAAATCTCATGTTCTATTTCTAGTTGAAGTTTCATCAATTCTTCAGTAGTAAGGGTGAAGAAAAAAAAATTTAAAGATTGATATTATTTTTGATACCTATTGTTATAATTTTACTTGCCATATGACCATCGTTTTTTTTCCCACCAAGGGATTTCATTATGCCTTTCGGCAGAAGTGATATGCTAATACATAGGTATTATTTTTCGATCACGAAAAATTCTGTATATGAAATTCAAAAGAATTATAAAATGATCTCTACTTAAACACAACGTGTATTGTTTTGGTGATTTAATGTAAAATGCTTTGTTCTGTATCAGGTGTACTGTCAAGACATCAATGTTCATATCCATTAAATCATTCTTACAGAGTTGCAGCGAATACCGAAGAACTTGAGGCTTTCTACAATAGAACAGGCGGTAATTGATTGAATTGGAGGAAGACTACATTGTGTTCGTGGAGTAATGGCGGATATAATTCATGCAGCGGGTACTTTTCATGATTGGAACGAGGTTCTAATTCGTTTTCGACAGCACTTATTCATACGAATTGCAGATACCGAATAACACGATTATACCGCATATGGATAACAGTTATCAGGCAAGTGATATATTATGTTATATAAATGACAAGAGGTGAGGGCATTTTTCATCTATTTGAATAGGAAATTAGGATGGCATCGAATTTAATTCTCCTCTACAGGGGATAATAATCTCGTTCATGGATGGCTAATGGACGGGATAGATTTAGATGAGTGGTCTTAGGTGAGGATGTGTTTGAAGTTGGCTCAACCTTTTTGCATTTTCGAAAAAGTTTTTGTTTTGATGGAATGAACCGGCTTTGTGTTGCTTCGTGCTGTTGATTTTTGTTTCATTTCATGTAGTTCTCGAGATATTTCAAAAACCGAAAATATTTCCTAGACCTAGTTTCCTCAGAAATCGTAATTGAGAAAAAATAGCCCAGCACTTTCGTTTTTTCGTCTTAAGATGAATTGAAAAACTTTTACTATATTTATGCTGTCTTGTGCCGTGAATATTTTCATCAAAATTCTCAAGAGTTTCGGTCAAATTACGAGAATGAAAAAAGTTTAGCCCAGCACATTCCTTTTTTTCTGACAAAAATAACACTGCCCAAGGGCGGATATAGCTTTTTTTTGTGGGGGGGGGGTAATAGCCATTGAGAACGAATAACTAGAAAATTCCGATTTTTTGAGCTTGAAAGGTATTTGCTTACCACATATTTAGGAAATTTTCATTGCAAATACCCTTCGCGAAACAATTGAAGGAACGGAAATTTTTTTTTTACAACAGTCTGTATTTCAGTTACAAATGGTCATATAGAAAATGAAAAACCAACTTCTGAAGATTGAATAAGTTTCTGAAATCATTGGTTAACAATTTTTCAGAGTACCGGTGGCAATCATCGGATAAAGCACGAAGAAAAAATTTTGAAAATTTTTCGAATTTTTATTTTTTGGTTTACACTCACGGAAAAATTTTTCTAGCAAGACCGATACAAATGTCGCATAACCTATTCATTCATCTCTAATTTGCTTTTTACGTCTTTCGAGATATTCAGTTTTGAATGCAAAACGGTCCTTTTTCACTCAACAGCCGATATCTCTGGAAATACTTGGCGATTTCTCTTTCTACAGAAAATTTTCTACAAAAATCTGTTTTGCTCAATCACATAAACGTGTCAATTTGCAACGCTTAGGTTATAAAAAAATTTGGCAGCCTGATGTTCCCCAAAGTACCACCCAAATCGGTAGATCGATCGGTTTTCTTGGACCGATTGATTGAACATTTGAAAAAATTAAGACAACAAGGTTTTTATCCTTGAACTTGACCTAATCTTTTCAAATCGGTTTTTTTTTTACTGAATGAGTCGAAAAGTTTCCAAAAAAACTATTTTTTAAACGTAGTGTCAGGTGTCAAAAAATGGAAAAATTCTGTCCCTCAGAATTTTGCTCAACGAGTACCGTTGGCAAGTTAGGGGTATCATTTTAAATTCATTCCATTATTTTTTTCTTAGAAAAATGAAGGTTTAAATGTATCCAAGGTCCATAGCTCCAGTGGAGGTGAATCAGAAATGGTCTCTTGTATTTTTTTTTTAAATTTAAAATTTTTATTGTTATTTTACTTTAAGCACAAAATTTAACGAAATTTTTGGAATGTTAATTTTTTTTCCAAATCTTGGGATTTTTTATAAAATAATATTTTTTTTTATGATTTATTTAAACAAAATTTGAGGGAAAAATGAACAAGCAATGTAATTATTGATTGATTAAGCAAATTAGGTCAAGTTTAAGAAACAAAAACCTTGGTCCCTTAATTTGTTCAAAATTTCAATCAATCGGTTCAAGAGAACTGCTGAACAGATCGATCTATTGATTTAGGGGGGACTTCGGGGAACATCAGGCTGTAAAATTTTTTCATAACCTAAACTTTTCCGCCAATATTGACGATGATATAGTCCATTAAACAAAAATGGTGAAATGGCCTTTTTCTGCTCCTTTTCCACGTTTATGTGACAGGTGAAAAAAAATGTCTTTTCAATTGAACAAAGCAGATTTTTGCAGGAAGATTTCTGTACTCACTAGGCGATCAGAATTTTCGGAGATATTGGCAGTTGAGTGAAAAAGGATCATTTTGCATTCGAAATAGGATATCTCGAAGACAAATGGTAATTTCTGAAAGTCATGAAAATCAAATTAGAGCTGAATTAATAGGTAATGTGACATTTGCATCGGCCAAGCTCGAGAAAATTATTCCATGCGCGTAGAAAAAAAATTTTGAAAATTTTGACTACCGGTACTCCGAGAAATTGTGAATCAATAAATTCAGAAACCAAAGTTTTCAAGCTTCAAAACTTAGTTCTTTCATTTCCTATAAGACCATTATTCGCTGAGATACAGCCTGTAAAAAATCAACAAAAAATTTTGAATATTTTTCTGTTCCTTTAATTATTGTTGCTCGAAGTTCATTTATATTGACAATATTTGAAATTATTGTATGAACTTTTTCATGTGCATCACGTTGCGTAGGTACCTTTTTTTTTTCAGATTTTCGTTACTCATGGGAGGGGTAATTACCCCCTCTACCCCCCCCCGTAAATCCGCCCTTGACACTGCCTAAAAAAATTAACGCAAATTATGAAAATCTTAAATTCATTCCACAACTGAAGGTGTTCTGAATTATATATTTTCATCAGAATTATGCATGCATATGTTATCCACTTTCAAGGTTTGGAGTTTCCCATACAAGTGTGTCCAGAATGTTGCAGCGATTCAGGGAGGAAGATATGAATGTCCGAAGACCAGGACAAGGTAAACCACGGGTAACAACTGCAATTCAAGAACTTTACTTGAGAGTTTCTTCGTTGAGACAACGGTTTGCAACCGCTCGCCTCCTTCAAAATCAGCTTGAACAAACTCACGGGGTTCAAATCAGCACTCAGACAATTAGAAATCGCCTCAGAGAATATGATTTGAGGCCTCGTGTCGTAGCAAGAGGCCCAACTCTTACCCCAGCCCTTCGAAGGGAGCGTTTGGATTTTGCGAGAGAGCGTATCCATTGGGAAGAGGCCGATTGGAAAGGAGTTCGCTTCACAGATGAGTCTAGATTCTGCCTCTACCATTGTGATCGTCGTTCCCTTGTATACAGACGTCCACATGAAAGATATGCTCAGTACAATTTCCTGAATACTACTGGTTTCGGGGGAGGATCCATTATGGTATGGGATGGAATATTTTGACTTCTCGCACAGACCTAGTTGTCGTTGATAATGGAGCTATAAAAGCTGATAAGTATATAAAGAACATTCTTGAAGAGCATGTAGTGCCATTTGCCCCATACATTGGTGAAAATTTCATTTTTATGGACGATAATGCCAGACCCCATCGTGCGCGCATCGTTCAGGAGTACCTTGAAGAGGTTGAAGTCTCGAATGGAATGGCCAGCAACAAGTCCAGATTTCAATCCGATTGCCCAGGTTTTGGACAACCTCAATAGAAGGCTGAGAAGTTCAGAAAATCATCCAGCTACTCTTAATGACTTAGGAATCCAACTCGGAGATATCTGGGAAGGATTAGATCAGAAAATTTTAAAATCACCCATTTTGAGTGTTAACCGTCGTTGCAGAGCTGAAATTAACGCAAGGGGTAGAAATATCAAGTATTAAATCACTTATCAGCATTTCAGTATTTCGTACATCTCTCTTCTTCCACATAAGATTCGGTGAAATCTTGAATTTTTCTTTCATTTAATGTGTCTTGTTTCGTTCAAAACCTTCCTGAGAGAACATAAAAATAAGTCTTAAAGTAGAGTTACCTTTCATTAAAATTGAGATTTTCAGAATGTGGGTTAATTTTTGAGCAGTGTACATCTTACTTTTCAAATCAGAACCGAGAATACTTATAGGTGCACTCTGGGAAAATATGTTTTCTTTTGTCCAGAATCAACTGAAGAAACTAAGTTTTTGCTTTGTGAGTTTGAAGCTTCTCATCGGAAATAGCTACAACACCTTGGCCCTCTTAGTTTTTGAAGCAAGGTTGCTCAATAGATTCTTAGGTGTTGGGGAATTCAGATGGTCTCATCGCTGCTCATCTGATCTGATCCTCAGTCTGTTTAATCTCTGCAGAGTTTCAGGGAATACATAGAAATATTAAAAAAATTTCCTGGTCTTCCGGCTTTGCACTGTCCAACTTTGAAAGTCGAACCTTCTAAAACAATTTCGCATATTAATCAGATGTGTCCCACCCTCGAGCTATTCGCCGATGCGTAGGAACTATCAATTCCATATTTAACAGGGGTTGTCTAACCAGGGTACCGAACCGTTTACCCAATTACCAACCATCTCGTCTTAGATAGCTGCGAACCTTCCGAATCGGAATTGATGAGATTATCAGAACACGCTCGAACGGTTCCCGGTGTGTAAAAAATTATCGAAAGCGTCATCGGGATTTCGAGTGGTCCGTTTTTCAGCGGTGTTGTTCTCGGACAAGTATGATTAACAGCCCCCGCCACGTTCAAACGGTTTCGACGATTGCAGCTTTTTTTTTTCAATCGCGGAATATCAGAAAAACTGAGCAACGTAATGATGGATAGTGGCGCAGAGTTGGGGAGTAGAAAGCACGTTTTCGTGTTGTTGAACTCCACGCTTCAGCTAGTCGAACGATCGTTTCGGAAAAAAAAAATATGTGGCATATATTGGGCAGTGTGGAAAAGCAGAATGGAATGAATTCATTACCTTGGTTACTTTGAATACAACGGGAGACTTGATAACGTGATTTTACTTACTGATGCAGAAGTTGCACAGCTTGTTTATTCAGCTGTAATTTGTTTTCTACTACCCTCGAATATGAAATTTTTTTAATCAACTGCAGATATCTCCGGAACTATTGAACGGCTTGAGAGATGACAGGCGGTTTATTTTTCTGCAGAAAATTTCCTATAAGAATCGGTCATGATAATTAAAACAAAATTTTACCTGTAACGTTAACTTGAAAAGAGAGCAAAAATATGTCATTTTGCCATTTTTTGGTGATTAGACTCTATCTTCGTCAATATGGGGGGAAGAGCCTGGGTTATAAGGAAGTTTTATAGCCTGTTGTTCCCCAAAGTCAACTCCTGAATCGGTAGATCGATCAGTTCAGCAATTTTCTTGGACCGATTGAAATTTTGAAACAATTGAGGAAACAAGGTTTGTGTTTTTTCCTGATTGTTATAAAAGAAAAATCAAATAGTCAGCTTGTGTTTTGTTGGGTGAGGCTAATAATCTCGCCAATTGTTCAGTAGGAATAGATCGAATTCGGATGGATTTTTTGAAAAAAGAACTGGTTTCAGGGAATTTTGAAATAAAATAACGATATCAACATCTAGAAATCAATGTTAATGAAATGAAAATGTTGTCACGATTCTACGAAGTTGAATGGAAACTAGTAATTCTCTGACGAAGGAGTCTAATTTTAACTCCGAAACGTTAAGCATAGGAGTTCAAAGTGTTTTATTTTTGTTCATTGTTAGGCAACAATTTCTTCTATTCAAACATTATTTCGTAATGTTTTCTGTTTCAGAGACTGGGAGAGAAAACCCAAATTAACTTTCAGAAAAATGCAAAAACCTCCCTAACAATATCACAATATATATCTGAAAGGTTTTTGTTTCCTGAACTTATCTTTTTAAATCAGTGTCTTCATCAAATAAGTAGAAAAGTTTTTAAGAAAACTGTTTTCTTACAAGTTGTGGAAAACGAAAAAATTCTGTCGCTCAGAATGCACCGTGTGCAGCTCAGGGCTGTCAACTTTGAATTAATTCAATTAATTTTTTTTCTGAGGAAAATGAAGGTTCAAATGTGTCCATAGCTTCAGTGGATGTGAAGCAGAATATGTGTTTCAAATCTCAGAATTCTTGAAATGTTTCCTCATAATTCATCTTCGAAAAAAAATGAAGAAAAATTATTAATTGATTAAAAAATGAGGTCAAGTTTGAGGACCAAAATCTTGTTCTCTTAATTTTTTCAAAATTTCAATCAATGGGTTCAACAAAACTCCTGAACCGATCGATCCATTGATTAAGGGGGGACTTTGGGGAACATCAGGCTGTAGAATTTCTTCATAACATAAGCTTTGCGCCCAGTATTGATGGCAAAATGCTTTTTTTTCTATTTATTCACGTTAAAGCTACAGGCAAAAAATTCTTGTTTTCAATTGAGCATAAAACATTTTTGTAGGAAGTTCTCTGCAGAATAAGGCAACCTGTAGTTCTGGAGATATCGGCAGTTGAGTGAAAAAAGACCTTTTTGCATTCAAAATTAGATATCTCGAAGACAAATGGTCATATTCCAGGATCGTAAAAAGCAAATTAGAGCTGAATAAACAGGTTATGCGACCTTTGTATCGGTCTAGCTCGAAAAATTTTTTCCTGGCGCATAGAGCAAAAATAATAATTTGAAAAATTTTTTAAATTTTTTCTTTCTGATTCATCCAAGGATGGCATGGCTTCCTGTAATCCAAAATCTTTTCATCCAATAAATTAAGAAGCAAGAGTCTTCAAGCTTTGAAAGTAAGTTTCTCCATTTTCAATACGACCATTTTTCACTGCGATACAGCTTGTTGAAAATCCCCAAGAAATTCTGAAAATTTTTCTGTTTCTTTAATTGTTGCGCGAAGTATATATGAAAGGGTTCTATTTTAAATGAAGAGTACGGACGTAGCCCAGTCTTTCTCTTCGTAAATGTATATTATTCACTCGCAAACTCGCCCTAGGATTTTACGATTGATTGTGAGGAGAACTCCACCAGAATTTTAGATATGCAGTTTGCTACATTTTGGAATTGACACAGTATTATGTCGAGAAAGTGTTTTCAAACTAAATCTGGATTCCGGCCTCTTGCAGGGCCTGTCTGGGCATTAAATCGAGACGAAATCCGGGACCATTTTTGGCGACCAAATCGTGCATCAGATCAACCCGAGATTACCCAATGGCTTGCTCACGTCGGTTTGCCCCAAGAGGCCTATCTCTCTCAAGCCACGATATTCCCTACGGTCGAAAAAATATTGCAGCGTACTCCGGTAGTCTTCAGGTAGGATATAAAATTTCATTTGCCGATTAGGTTGTTAGGATGTGCGCCCCACAAACCGGAGACACGGTCGACTAGTCAAAGGCAACATCACGGTCGACTTATCAATCCCTCCTGTAATGACAGCCATTCAGAATCGGAAAACCCTGCGAGCCAGGCAGCCTTTCATACTGAAAAATGTCTACGTGAATGAATCCAAGAAAATTAGAAATAGAAGATCATTATTTAACGAGACCTAATAGAAGCTGAACCCCACGAGAAGGGTTGCGTAAAGAGAGACTGCTGCACACGCTACCCAGCTACGTTGAGGGTGAAAACACTTTCAACTCGGCTTTTGTGATAAGCATTTCCACTTTTCACCCAGTGGTCTCTTCATACAAAATTATAATTGCTCTGCTTAATACCAGCGAGAAACGGAGATAGCTTCATTTTCTGGTAATTGAGATTTAGTGAATGGGGGGAAAGATATTGGAAAATATAATTTTTCCATCAGCGGAATGCCTTGTTGAAGGTTTTCCACGGAATGGTTTCCGAGCTTGCAGCATTTCGATGTTGAAAAGATGAATTTCAACTGTATCAATTCTCGTATACTTACAGAGTTGGGATAAAGTATGGAACCAAATATACAGGGTGTCCCAGAAGTCGACGTTAAGCCGGAATCGGGTAACAGGCAGAGTCATAGCTGTCATCATTAATCTGAGTCGTGTATTTTTCAATTCACATTGCATTTTGTATTATTCTTGGAAATACACAACCTGTGACGATTCTCGAACTCCTGTTGCTACAATTTTCTACTATTTTCAAATTTAATAGTGCTTCTGAAACCTGTGATTTTTAATTGAAAGCCAATTGTTCCAGCTTGAAAAATAATGTCACTTTTTGCCGAACCAAATATTCAAAACTGAAACAAATTTGTACCACATCAGTTCGGCAAGTTGCTTCAAAAGTTAGCACATTGAATGAGGTTCTTTAAATACCATAACACCTACTACATTATCCCTCAAATCAGTCAGGAAAGACGGTCTTTATGGAAGAAACACAATTTGGAACAATTTCTTCGAACTTTGTAAAAATGATTCTTGTGCATCCAATACTTTAAGAATCCGAATGAATCGACATTTGAAAGAGGTCATGACATGAATCTACATAATTGATTCGATTTTTAACAGAATCATTTGTGGAATTTATTGGAGAACGTGCCATTTTTCTAATAAATTTTTTTTTTCACAGCTCCCTAGTACAAAAATTTTAAAGGTTTCAAATCAGATGAACAGGCTGGCGGCTAGATTTTATAAGATCGCTTTATATATCTTCTCAGATATTCTTCGTTTAGATATTCTCTAACTGAAAGGGCATAGTGCGCTGGGCAGCCATCTTGTTGGAACCTTATTTCTCTGGAGATGCTAAGTGGCACATCTTTCAGTAAATTTGACAATGATTTTGTGAAAAACCTGAATAAATTTCAGCACCTATGATCCAGAGAGTTCACTCCGAAGGGACTTGAATATCCTTAATCAAGGTCCATACCATACAGCCCAATACCTGTGCTCTTTTCTGATTAGGAGTGTACCATATGGATGCCTTTTTGTCCAAAAGTTCAACCAGTTTCGTTGCACTAGGACGGTAACCAATGAGCGTTTTGAATGGCAAATCGAAATCGTATATTTTTGGCTTCATGTCTGTTTGTTTTGCCAAGAGGTTTGAATCTAGTTGATTCAGTATCACCATATGGTCAACCAAGTTTCTAGGTGAGAGATGCCCTTCGATGGGTATTTGTATGACCTGTAGCAGGCAACACTTCCTCACATATACTGCTCCATAAGAGTTGGGGATATCGTATTCAATCGTTTTGAAAAGTATGTAATCTCCGCGAAAATCGCTGTAAAATCATTCAAGACTCAATAACAACTTGAATCGAACCAATAGAAATCAGTATGAGACATTTCGTCAATCTAGTCACCTTTTTTCTGAAGTTTGAGTCTTTGTATATGCTTCATGAATGTTCTCATTTTGAAATAGAGTCAGTTTATCAGCAGCTTCGATTTGAAACGAGTTTTCTGAAAATGCCAAGACGTAAATTAACATACTCTGAGGCTAATAGGGCTATCAGAATACTGCAGGGTGGCCTAACTCAGGTTGTTGTAGCGGAAAGGCTCCAAGTCAGCCAATTTGTGATATCTCGACTTTGGAATAGGTTTAGGGAGACAGGTTTCGTGTTGGAAAGACCAAGGCTTGGTGGGCGACAAAAAACAACATCTGCTCAGGATCGTTTCATCACCGTTTCGGCGAGAAGAAAGCCTGCATCTACGTGTAGAATGCTACGGAATACTTTTCGAAATGAATCTAGGTGGAACACTGTGTAGGTATATATTTGTTGGAAAAAATTACTCCCCAGAAATTTACCTTAGGACCGCCCATGTCAAAAATTCAGATGGGGTCCAAGTTTTTATCGAAATCGTAAGACGAAGTTTGAGAGGTGAATCTAGGATCTAGACGTTCCATTAACACGTTACCATAAGCATCAAAGACTGGAATGGTCAAGTCAACATATCAATTGGAACGATCAATGGCGTAGTGTCCTTTTCACTGATGAATCCAGATGTGAACGATTTTAAGATTCTCGAAGAATAAGGGTATGGACAATCCTACTCATACCCAGTAATCGTCGCTATGTCCAAGAAGTCCATCAATTCCGAGGGGGTAGTGTTATGGTATGGGCCGGGATATGTTTCAACGGGCGCATAAATACACACATTTGTCCTAGGAATATGACCTCCTTACACTATAAGGAGCATGTCATTGACAATGTTTCGTCAAATTCTCAGGCTGCTGTTGGTGAAACTTTTCAATTTCTAGACAATAACGCTAGACCGCACCGTGCAGCCATAGTTGAGAATGCGTGCGAGGAGCTTTGTATTCTGAATTTACCAATACCTCTGCACTCACCTAATTTGAATTGCATAGAACATAAATGGGATGTGCTCCAAAGAAGATTAGATAATCATCAACCTACTCCAGAATCCTTAGATGACCTGAGAGAGCTTCTGCCCTGTTTATGGAACCAAATTTCTCGCGAAATGTTCAACAACCTCGTGTGTAGTATGCATAAAAGATGTCATGCTGTTATTGATGCTCGTGGAGGACAAACATTGTATTGATAGTTTTAAAATGCTTGAATTCCCTGGGAATAGAATTTCATTTGATTTTCCTTAACCGCCTTGTATACGCTGCAGACCTACTTACAGTCTAAATTCAATTTTATTTCCTGAAACTTGAAAGCATATCAATATGAATTTTCATCACAAAGTCCCATTCAAACTATATTTTTTTGCACGCATAGGTAACAACGGGGCGTACTACTGAAGCGAATGACCACAGTCCTTTTTCTGGTTTCATCCCCTATGTTTTCCTTAAGATCTCTTGCAGACATACATGGCCGCTGTGACCCTGAAACGGTTTTTTTCCTCATAGTTAACAATGAGTCAATTCTCAGAATCAATGAGTCTTTCTGGATTGAATCTCGAATTTTCATTCCATTGCATACTAGTGGTAGTGGCATCTTGTCACTCCAGTGAAGGTAGTTTTTCTTGTGGCCTCCAAGGTCATGACATACTTGAATTAGGTGAAATAAGGTTGATCATTAATACTTAAAAGTCATGTTCTCTTCGATTCATTCCTGAGCTCTTACTGAAGTTCATCATTGTGAAGAATCGATCTGTAAACCTTCATTTATATTGTCGAGTACAAACATCATTACGTGCCATCTTCTTGATGGAGAGAACATCCTATCGACCACCAAGTCGTGACCCAACGTTATGATTGAGCGTCTGTGTGCCGAAATCAGTTACAAATACAAATGGGTCGACGTTAGACGTCGGAAACGGACGCTCAAAACATCAGTATTCCAGTTCTTCGCACTATTTATCTGTGGAAGTTGTGAAACGAAGTATAAGCCTCATCCTATCCCGCCAAGTGGTTTAGGGGAATTTCAATGCACGTAGAGACACTGGGGGGATATAATCCATTAGAACAATAGGCTATTTCCATCAATGGAAAACTTACATAAACGATGTCGCCTCAAAACATTCACTGGAATTTATATTCAGCGATTACTTGAACAGCTCTATTCCGGAGTATTGAAAACACGAGAGCCGGAATGGGTACTCGTATTGTGTGTAGTTCTTTCGGCTAACGAATACGGCACTCTTGGTAATCAGAGAGTCGCACGTTTAAATGGGCGGACGCCTCTGAAAGTTGTTGTGCCGAGATCTCCAGACCATTACCTCGGCAAGTTTTGTTGTGTTACACAGGGCAAGGCAGACAAACTTCGAATTGGCCTCCAATATGCGAGGGGTGGGGTGAAATAGGTCTTAATTAAAGTGGGGATCCTAAATTTTATATTACCCATCACATCGGGCTCGAAGATTATAGAGTATTAAGATGGGAAACACCCCTTTATACACTGCGCAAAAAAATTAACTCACATTCTGAAAATCTCAATTTAAATGAAAGTTAACTCTACATTGACTTTATAACTTATTTTTTATGTTCTCTCGGGAAGGTTTTGAACGGAACAAGACACATTAAGTGGAAGAAAATTTCAGGATTTCACCGAATCTTATGTGAAAGAAGAGAAATGAACAATTTTCAAAATACTGAAATGCTGATAAGTGATTCATTACTCGGTATTTCCACCCCTTGCGTTAATTACAGCTCAGCAACGACAGTTCATACTCGAAATGAGTGATCTTAAAATGTTGTGATCTAATGGTGCCCAGATTTCTCCAAGTTGGACTCCTAAGTTTTCAAGAGTAGCGGATGATTTTTTGAACTTCTCAGCCATCTATTGAGGGCAAACCTGCTCAATTGGATTGAGATCTGGACTTCTTGCTGGCCATTCCATTCGAGAGACTTCAACCTCTTCAAGGTACTCCTGAACGATGCACACACGATGGGGTGTGGTATTATCGTCCATAAAAATGAAATTTTCACCAATGTATGGGGCGAATGGCACTACATGCACTTCAAGAATGTTCCTTATATACTTATCAGCATTCTTAGCTCCATTATCAACAACCACTAAGTCTGTGCGAGCACTTAAAGATATTCCACTCCATACCATAATTGATCCTTCCCGAAACCAGTAGTATTCAGGGAATTGCACTGAGCATATCTTTCATGTGGACGTCTGTATACAAGGGAACGTCGATCACAATGGTAGAGGCAGAATGTAGACCCATTTGTGAAGAGAACTCTTTCCCAATCGGCCTCTTCCCAATGGATATGCTCTATCGCAAAATCCAAACGCGCCCTTCGATGGGCTGTGGTAAGAGCTGGGCCTTTTGCGAGGACAATTTCATTTTTATGGACGATAATGCCAGACCCCATCGTGCGCGCATCGTTCAGGAGTACCTTGAAGAGGTTGAAGTCTCCCGAATGGAATGGCCAGCAAAAAGTCCAGATCTCAATCCGATTGAGCAGGTTTGGGACAACCTCAATAGAAGGCTGAGAAGTTCAGAAAATCATCCAGCTACTCTTTAGGACTTAGGAATCCAACTCGGAGAAATCTGGGAAGGATTAGATCAGAACATTTTAAGATCACTCATTTTGAGTATGAACTGTCGTTGCCGAGCAGTAATTAACGCAAGGTATGGAAATACCAAGTATTAAATCACTTAGCAGCATTTCAGTATTTTGAAAATTGTTCATTTCTCTTCTTTCACATAAGATTCGGTGAAATCCTGAATTTTTCTTCCATTTAATGTGTCTTGTTTCGTTCAAAACCTTCCCGAGAGAACATAAACAATAAGTTATAAAATCAATGTAGAGTTAACTTTTATTAAAATTGAGATTTTCAGAATGTGCGTTAATTTTTCTGCGCAGTGTAGAATATCCTCTGTAAGTTCTCGTATTTGGTTGCGTTAGCAGTTCCTATTTCGAAAACCAAGGATCGCTCATATCTCCAGAACGGCTCATTTGCGGATCCATATTCAAACGAAACTTTTTTTTTATTTTGAGGTCTAGAATTAGCTCCCAAAATAGTGAAACTTTGTATTTCAACATTCAGAGAATATTGTGAAAATTGATTTCACACAGATATCTAAGAAACTTCTGTTCACTGGAAAACAATGGTCGCATTCAGCGGACAAAGCGCAAAGCGCTACTATCGTTAGCGGTAGCGCACGTTCGCTGTCAACCTCCTTGGTTTCCCAAGAAATACTTTGCTGATATCGTACCATCTCTTACAGCTTATAAAAAACTCGTTGATTATTTATCGGTATCAATTAATCCATTCTCATCCTATCTGTTCGCATTTATATTTCAAATTTCGCTCAGTTTCCGCTACAGCTAACTAGCTCGACTTAAAAGCGCTACATAAAATACCCAACTTTCCAGAATGTTGAGTTTGTAGCGCATGGGCCCCACGACTCCGCAACAGTTGCACAACGGTTTCGTCCATTGTTAATGTGAAGTTTTGGCGACAATTCAACGTGAGTACATGAAGAGGCCCTTCTACCTTAATTCAACAAGAAATCGAGTCTTCATGTGGAGAATTACGAGCATAAATGATGGAAAAGTAGGTGAAGTTTTCGAGTTGATGTATACTCCCTGTCACAAAATTTCGGACAGGCAAAATTTTTGTCAAATTCAACACCCTGTATCTTTTTTCGTGTTTCTCCGATGTTGTTGAAATTTTTACCAGGTATAGTATTGGATCTTGTTATATTAACCTGGAATTTACTTTGCGAAAATATCTCTAGTTCATCCGTTATATAGCTTGAAACAAAACCTTCTTTCATACCCTTCATTTCTAAACAACCTGTGGTAAATTTGAGGCGGAAAATTTGATTACATTCAGTGAGTGTGACCTTTTTTCAACAAAATATTCTTTTATTGACGTCAGTATCGGTTTTGAAAAAAAAGATACACTTTTTCAAAGAAAGTGTGCATTTTTTCAATTTTTATAACAATTTAAAACATTACAATACCTTAACGATTAGTAAACATAAACAAACATCTGAAAATTAATAGCGTGTATTTCCACCCGCTTTCTCATCACTGCTACCATACGACGTGGAATACTTTCAATGCATTTCCGAATTGCTTCTGGGTAAAGCAACAATTTCTGTTAATGCAGAACAAAGCTAGGCCTCACGTTGCACGGGTTTCAACAGAATACCTTGAAGAGGCTTATATTCAACGATTCGCCTGGCCAGCTAGAAGGCCGGATTTAAATCCAATTGAACATGTATGGGATATGCTAGGTAGACATGTTCGAAATAAGCACCCTCAACACCTTACCCGATTTACGAACAGCCCTTCTTGAAGAACGGGAAAATATTCCCCCAGAAGCAATTCGGAAATGCATTGAAAGTATGCCACGTCGTATGGCAGAAGTGATGAGAAAGCGAGGTGGAAATACACGCTATTAATTTTCAGATGTTTATTCATGATTGCTAGTCGATAAGATATTGTAATGTTTTGAATTGTTATAAAAATTGAAAAAAAGCAACACTTTCTTTGAAAATGTGTATTTTTTTTTCTTAAGCAGATACTGACGTAAATCAAAAAACATTTTTTAAGAAAGAGTCAGACTTCAAATTAAAACTGAATGATATCAAATTTTCCGCCTTAAATTCACCACAGGGTGTTTAAAAATGAAGGGTATAATACAAGGTTTTGTTTCACCCAGTATAACGGATGAACTACAGGTATTTTCGGAAAGTAAATTTCAGGTTAATATAACAAGACCTAATACTTTAACTGGTGAAAATTTCAACAAAATCGGAGAACCACGAAAAAAGATACAGGGTGTTGAATTTGACAAAAATTTTGCCTCAGTTCGTCTGAATTCGATTGTTGCCCTTTTAATTATCAAATTCGCATTAGTACGCCGATACCGAGGATTCGTAGATTAGGACCGGCCAATTATATTCCGTTCAAGCCCCCGAAAATAGAAGTCGGAACCGTAAAAAAAAATCGCTCGATATCAATCACAAGATCTAATTCGAGAAGTTGGGCAATTTCAATCCGCACGTAATATCAATCACATAAGTGAGTACGAAATCAGAATTGAACTGGAATTTTTCCCGCAATAATACGGAATGAGCACGCACTTTACAAATTAGAGGACAGCGAACGACACACGGAATGGCTTCGCTTCCAATTTTATCGCGGCATTAAAATCGTATTGGTTTGAAAAGGGGCCGACCCATAATGGTCCCGTATTATGCGAGGAAAATAAACAAAGTGACCGTTACAACTATGAAATTGCATAGTTTCACGAAGACATCGAGAGAAAGGCGGAGAAAATTGCTCCGACGGCTGCTTTCGAATTGGACCACAAATTCGAAATCAATTTGGGGACCGGTCTTCGTAGTACTGTTCGATATTCCCTGGTAATAAGGATTTCATAAAGCAGCCGACTGCGATTGGACCGGTATCTGGGTTCGATCGACAGATTTTTTTCTTTTCGAAAGAGCGAACCGAGTCTAATTATTGTAGGTCGAGGTTTACCACTCATATGGCTCTTGAATTTTCATAGAACGCCGAGCTGGGCGTACGATCGACCATCGGCATTCACTGCCTGAGTTCATGTATTTTCTAGTGCAGAGTTCTCACAATTTTTAAAGCCGAAAGAATTTGAAAAAATCAGGATTTGCGAGAACCAATACGACCTATATAAATGAGGAAGAATCTATGGTTATTGTTGAAAGGTCATCACGCTCGAACAACTGCACACGATTGGGTCATTCTTTTTCCGTTGTGATCATTAAAGTCTGAATGAGGTTTATACAGAAAATTATTCAAGATAACAATGTTTGAAAAAGAAAAAAAAATTTCATTTTTCCTGCAGTCATAGATTTTAAAACATGGCATAAATAGGTATTTTCAACAACTGCCTCAGCAGGGCTTGGGGACATACTTAATTTACCTCTCCAACATCTACACTGCTCAAAAAATTTACGTATATTATTGAAATCTCAAATTTGTCCCACAATTGAAAGTGTTCTCAATGATAATCATTGTTATCAGAATTATGCATGCATATGTTATCCACTATCAACGTTTTTCTTCAATACAGATATTTTTTCCAAGCAGGAATGAAAAAAAAGATACTATCAGATTTTGAATGTATTGGCTCCATTTTAAAATCAGTTGTTCTCGATCAATGCTAGTGATCAATAGTTTTTCTTTAATTTGATTTTCTACACTCGATCGCTATGCAACGCGAAACACGCAATTTGAACCAAGAGGAATGTGCCCAAGCGGTAGTTTTGCGAGAAGAAGGGTGGACATACACAAGAATGGCAGAAAGGTTTGGGGTTTCTCATACAAGTGTGTCCACAATATTGCAGCGATTCAGAAAGACAGATATGAATGTCCGAAGACCGGGACAGGGTAGACCACTGCTAGCAACTGCCATTCAAAAACGTAACTTGAGAGTTTCTTGTTGAGACAACGGTATGCAACCACATGCCTCCTTAAAAATCAGCTTGATCAAACTCATGGGGTGCAAATTAGCAATCAGACAATAACAAATCGCCTCAGAAAATATTATTTGAGGCCTCGTGTCGCGGCAAGAGGTCCAGCTCTTACCCCAGCCCATCGAAGGGCGCGTTTGGATTTTTCGAGAGAGCATATCCATTGGGAAGCGGCCGATTGGAAAAGAGTTCTCTTCACAGATGGGTCTAGATTCTGCCTCTACCATTGTGATCGACGTTCCCTTGTATACAGGCGTCCACATGAAAGATATGCTATATGCTCAGTGCAATTTCCTCAATACTACTGGTTTCGGTTCAGGATAAATTATTTCATGGAGTGGCATATCTTTGACTGCTCGCACAGACCTAGCGTTCGTGGATAATAGAACTATGAATGCTGATAAGTATACAAGGAACATTCTTGAAGAGCATGCAGTGCCATTTGACCCATACATTGGTGGAAATTTCATTTTTATGGACGATAATGCCAGACCCCATTGTGCGCGCATCGTTCAGGAGTACCTTGAAGAGGTTAAAGTTTCTCGAATGGAATGGCCAGGAAGAAGTCCAGATCTCAATCCGATTGAGCAGGTTTGGGACAAACTCAATAAAAGGCTGAGAAGTTCAGAAAATCATCCAGCTACTCTGAATGACTTATAAATCCAACTCAGAGAAATCTGGGAAGGATTAAATCAGAACATTTCAAGATCACTCATTTTGAGTATGAACCGTCATTGCCGAGCTATAATTAACGCAAAGGGTGGAAATACCAAATATCAAATCACGTATCAGCATTTCAGTATTTTAAAAATTGTTCATTTCTCTCCTTTCACATAATATTCGGTGAAATCCTGAATTTTTCTTCCATTTGATGTGCCTTGTTCCGTTCAAAACCTTCCCGAGAGAACATAAAAAATAATTTATAAAGTCAATGTATAGTTAGCTTTCATTAAAACTGAGATTTTCAGAATGAGCTTTGAAATTTTAGCGCAGTGTATATGTGAGGAAATGTAGCCTGTTGGAAGCCATAGAAATATCCTTTTCTTATAATTATCAGGTAACGCCATGCCATCAAAATCTTTGTGTAAATCCAATCCATCTTCCCATTTGTTTAAAAGGCCGATCATTATGAAAGGGAAGTGAATGAGTTCCCTCGCATTTTTTTGAAAGAGGACAGTAGTTATTTTGTAAAAATAGGAAGGTCCAGATGAATTTTCCAGACGAAATTGTCATTTCAGAATTAAATAAATCAATGTCTTCGTGTGGAGTGACAACCAACAAATGATGAAAGATGCGTTCATTATTTTGTTTCGATATATTTTCAGTTAAATTCTTTCTTTTTCTTTGGCCTAACAAAATTCATTGAAATTAAATTTCGGAGGGACAGAAATCTTGCAACATAATTAACACATACCCTAATTTTTTTTTTGAAAAACTTAATTTGGTTTACTCTTCCAGTCTCTGAAACAAGAAACAATTAGAAATTTTTTTTTAATAATAGAAAAAAGGCCCCCGCTTAAAAATTTGAGCACTAATTTGAAAGGGCACCTTGAACTCTTAAACGTAACGTTTCGGAGTCTAAATCAGACTCCTTTTACAGACAATTACTAGAATCGTGACAATATTGTGATTTTTTAATTGACGAAGGAGTCTGATTCAGATTCCGAAACGTTACGCTTCCGAGTTCATAGTGTTTTCTTTTTGTTCGTTGTTAGGCAACAATTTCTTCTTGGAAAGTTTTAGCCCCTGACAAATTAGTGCTCAAATTTTTACGACTTGCTTCTATTATTTAAAAAAATTTTTCTAATCGTTTCTTGATTCAGAGACTGGGATAGAAAACCCAAATGAAGTTTTTCAGGAATATGCAAAGACCTCCTAGACAATATTTCAATACATGCCCCTAATTTCGTGATTCATAATAGCTCTGAGATATGAAATACAGGTTGCTAAGGATAGTATCCCTCGAGAAGAAATTGACCATATTCTTGCATCAATGCCAAGACGTGTTGGGGAGTGTATAGATAATATGTCGACAAACACATTAGTAACAAATTTAATGAAAAAAATTGTAAACCCTTCGTTTTTTATATCAAAATTGGAATCATTTACTCCTTAATATACTATGTATGTTTTACCAAAAAAAAATTAATTTTAAAGAGCTCCTTCTAGGAGATGCGGTATCTTTGACATTTGGTTTATGAGTTGCAATTGTCTAGCCACCAGACAACACAGTAAGGGATTCTCTTTCATACAACTGTATATAGAATAATTTGAAAAAAACGCTCAGATTGCGAATTGGTGAAGGCGCTGGGCGTAGTTTTTTCATAAAATCGCTGTCATGATTATGAGAAACAAAAAAGAGAACATAGCCGTTCATGCATGATTTGATGATCATTTTTATAACTTTTTAATTGAAACTCCTTCCAGGGATTTTGAGTGAAAACCCTGCAAAGTTTTCAGAAAATCTAGGATTCTTCCAAAATATACTGCTCCACAAGAGTTAGGGATATCGTATTCAATCGTTTTGAAAAGTACGTAATTTTCGAGGGAATCGCTGTAAAATAATTTTGAACTCAACAACAACTTGAATCGATCCAATAGAAATCAGTATGAGATATTTCGACAATCTAGTCGCCATATTCTTCGCATATGGTTCACGATTTTTTTTATTTTGAAAACGAATCAGTTGATCAACAGCTTCCATTCAAAACGAATTTTCTTAAAATACCAAGACGTAAATAAACAAACACTGAGGCTAATAGAGCTATTGGAATGCTACAGGGTGGCCTGAATCAGGTGGTTGTAGCGAAAATACTCCAAGTAGGCGAAAGTGTGATATCTCCTCTTTGGAATTCATTCAGGGAGACAGGTTTCTTGTTGGAAAGACCAAGCTTGGTGGGCGACGAAAAACAACAGCTGCTCAGGATCGTTTCATCACCGTTTCGGTGAGAAGAAAGCCTACATCTACCTGTAGAATGCTACGGAATACTCTTCAAATGCAGATGGGTTCCTAGTTTCTATCGAAAACATAAAACGACGTTCGAGAGAGGTTAATCTAGGTTCTAGACGTCCATTAAGAGGAGTTCCATTAACACGTGACCGTAAGAGTCAAAGACTAAAATGGGCAAGATAGCATATCAATTGGAAGGATCAATGGCGTCGTATTTTTTTCGCTGATGAATCCAGATTTCGGCGATTTTCAGATTTTCGAAGAACAAGGGTATGGTCAATTCCACGCAAACCCCTTAACTCATGTGGAGCAGTTTATTTCTATCGATATTTGTACAAGATTTTGGGTATTTAATTTACGACTCACTAGCAAGGTTCGAAGCGATCCTAGTGGCATTTTGTGGAAAATTAATGCGAAAAAATTTTTATTCCCATACTTGCTGAAACCTTCCGGAAATTTTGCTTCGCGAAGCAGTTTCCTTAGTAATGCTAGGTCTCAAAAATATTAACGGAGGTGGACGACCTCGGACTCACTCAATGCGTATGATATACGACTTGTTTTCTCGAAAATTGACCTACAAACGGTCCCGATTGAAAACCTTTCATTCGTTCCGAACAAGCGTAATTTTCGTGACTCGGAACGACTCCTAATTTGGTGGGTCCGAGCGGAATCTTTTGCCGGGGTAAAAAAACGAAATCACTGAACAAACCATGTCCTGTAACGGGTGAAAGAACCCCGTTTCAGTATGATTCGATCTTTTCATTCCGCTTCATTTAGGACTTAAAAGGCAGACTGAGTTATCTCGTTTATAAGGTTGCGTTCTGGGGCTCCCGGTACGGAACCCCCAGCGGAAGGCCTCTTTTCCGTGGATACCGAACAATTTTTTTCACCGTGAATAATTCGAGCTCGAAACCTCGATCCCTTCCAAACCTTTGGTGATGCAGAAACGACTTCATTTCTAATAAGGTCACGTCGCATAAACATGGCATTGACACTAATTAAAATCCGCATAATGAAACCGGGATAAAACGGGAAATTCAATATGGCAGAAAGCATAATATTCGCGATTCATTGAATTAATTATTTCCATGTTCATTGGTTGTAGAGGTGCGAATATCGATGGGAGATAATTTCCGAACCATGTCTGTTTTTGAAAGATCCTACGACCTCGTTAATCCCGAGTATACAGAGTGTTACTCCAAATCACTGTCAGTCTGAATAGAAAATGCTTATAGCCAAAGATCCGAACCTGAATCAAACCTCAGCGAGCTTATAATAGAAAAAAACTTATTTCATAATAAATTTCATTATATTTGTTCAACAAGAGCTGAAGAAATCGTATTCAAACGTCCTGAAAAGTATGTAATCTTCAAAAATATCGCTGTTGAATCATTTGAAACTCAATAACAATCGGTCCAATGAAAATCAGTATGAGACATTTCGTCAATCTGGTCGCCTTTTTTCTAAAGTTTGGTTCTTTGCATATGCTTCATGAATGTTCTTTTTTTAAAATAGAGGCAGTTTATCCACGGCTTTGATTTGAAACGAGTTTTCTGGAAATGCTAAGATGTAAATTAACAAACGCTGAGGCTAATAGGGCTATCGGAATTCTACAGGGTGGCCTAACTCATGTTCTTGTAGCGGAAAGGCTCCAAGTCATTTAAAGTCTGATATCTCGACTTTGGAATAGATTCAGAGAAACAGGTTTCGTGTTGAAAAGACCAAGGCTTGGTGGGCGACGAAAAAACAACACCTGCTCAGGATCAATTCATCACCGTTTCGGCAAAAAGAAAGCCTACATCTACGTTCAGAATGCTACGGAATACTCTCCGAAATGCAGATGGGTTTCCAATTTCCATCGAAACCATCAAAAGACGTTTGAGACAGGTGAATCTGAGTTCTAGACGTCCATTAAGAAGAGTTTCAATAACACGTGACCATAAGCGTCAAAGACTGGAATGGGCAAGGCAACATATCAATTGAAATGATCAATGGCGTAGTGTCCTTTTCACTGATGAATCTAGATATGGACGATTTTCAGATTCTCGAAGAATAAGGGTATGGACAATCCCATGTATACCCCATAATCGTCGCTAAGTCCAAGAAGTCCATCCATTCCGAATGTTATGGTATGGGCCGAGATATGTTTCAACGGGCGCACAGATCTACACATTTTCTTGGAATTATGATCGCCTTACACTATGGGGAGTATGTCATTGAAAATGTTTTTCCAAATAACGCTAGATCGCACCGTGCAGTCATAGTTGAGAATGCGCGCGAGGAGCTTTGTATTCCACATTTACCAATACCTCCGCACTCACCAGATTTGAATTGCATGAAACATGCATAGAATATGCTCCAAAGAAGATAAGATAATCATAAACCTACCCCAGAATCCTTGATTGATCTGTTAGAGCTTTTGCCCCTTTAATGGAACCAAATTCTTCAAGAAATGTTCAACAACCTCGTGTGTAGTATGCAAAGAAGATGTCTAGCTGTTATTGATGCCCGTGGATGCCATACATTGTATTGATAGTTTGGAAATGCCCGAATTCTCTGGGAACAAAATTTCGTTATTCTACTCGATTTTTTTTATTCACCCTACTCTGTCTACGCTGCAGACCTACAGGCTAAAATTAATTTTATTTCCTGCAACTTGAAATCATATTAATTTGAATTTTCATCACAAAATCTCCCTTACTCATGTGGATCAGTTCATATTAAAAATAGATTGTCTCAAAAATCCTTTACTGAATATTTTTAATCGTTTCATGAATAATCTTCAGAAAATAATTAGAGATATCATGTCCAGCATTTTTTAGGCAACATATTTTCAATATTCTCTCTAATAAACGAAATTTATTATGTTATAGATTTTATTTTCCTATCAGCCCTTAGAAGGTCGATATAGGTTCGGATCTTGAACTTGAAGAAAGACTCGAGAGAAACTCTTGAAATGTCATAGTTGAGGTTTGTTAGGACAGATGAATTCTTCAGAAAAATGTCAGATTCGGTTTCACGGAAACTATCCATCATCATTTTTCAGATTCATACTCTGTTTTTTCGGTGATAATCAAATTACCCATTACTCAAATTCTCCTTTTTTATAAATGGTATTATATAGGCTAGGTTTCATTCTGCTGCAATATCTTGTCCTTCAATCATACATTTCTCCTAACAAGGGCGGATCTAGCTTTTTTTCGTGGGGGGGGGTAATAGCCATTGAGAACGAATAACTAGAGAATTCCGATTTTTTGAGCTTGAAAGGTATTTGCTTACCATATATTTAGGAAATTTTCATTGCAAATACCCTCCGCGAAACAATTGAAGGAACGGAAAATTTTTTTTTACAACAGTCTGTATTTCAGTTACAAATGGTCGTATAGAAAATGAAAAACCAACTTCTGAAGATTGAATAAGTTTCTGAAATCATTGGTTAACAATTTTTCAGAGTACTGGTGGCAATCATCGGATAAAGCACGAAGAAAAAATTTTGAAAATTTTTCAAATTTTTATTTTTTGGTTTACACTCACGGAAAAATTTTTCTAGCTAGACCGATGCAAATGTCGCATAACCTATTCATTCAGCTCTAATTTGCTTTTTACGTCTTTCGAGATATTCAGTTTTGAATGCAAAACGGTCCTTTTTCACTCAACAGCCGATATCTCTGGAAATACTTGGCGATTTCTCTTTCTACCGAAAATTTTCTAAAAAAATCTGTTTTGCTCAATCACATAAACGTGTCATTTTGCAACGCTTAGTATATAAAAAAATTTGGCAGCCTGATGTTCCCAAAGTACCACCCAAATCGGTAGATCGATCGGTTTTCTTGGACCGATTGATTGTACATTTGAAAAAATTAAGACAAGAAGGTTTTTATCCTTAAACTTGACCTAATCTTTTCAAATCGGTTTTTTTTTACTGAATGAGTCGAAAGGTTTTAAAAAAAACTATTTTTTAAACGTAGTGTCAGGTGTCAAAAAATGGAAAAATTCTGTCCCTCAGAATTTTGCTCAACGAGTACCGTTGGCAAGTTAGGGGTATCAT
Source organism: Hippodamia convergens (assembly GCA_038502775.1). Taxonomy (NCBI): domain Eukaryota; kingdom Metazoa; phylum Arthropoda; class Insecta; order Coleoptera; family Coccinellidae; genus Hippodamia; species Hippodamia convergens. The sequence continues at coordinate 6,272,283 of CM076613.1, read as the reverse complement.
TTTGAATTCATTGCATTATTTTTTTCTTAGAAAAATGAAGGTTTAAATGTATTCAAGGTCCATAGCTCCAGTGGAAATGAATCAGAAATGGTCTCTTGTATTTTTTTTCAAATTAAAATTTTTTTTATTTTTATTTTACTTTAAGCACAAAATTTAACGAAATTTTTGTAATGTTAATTTTTTTTCCAAATCTTGGGATTTTTTATAAAATAATATTTATTTTTATGATTTATTTAAACAAAATTTGGGGGAAAAATGAACAAGCAATGTAATTATTGATTGATTGAGCAAATTAGGTCAAGTTTAAGGAACAAAAACCTTGTTCTCTTAATTTGTTCAAAATTTCAATCAATCGGTTCAAGAGAACTGCTGAACAGATCGATCTATTGATTTAGGAGGGACTTCGGGGAACATCAGGCTGTAAACTTTTCCGCCAATATTGACGATGATATAGTCCATTAAACAAAAAATGGTAAAATGGCATTTTTCTGCTCCTTTTCCACGTTTATGTGACAGGTGAAAAAAAATGTCTTTTCAATTAAACAAAACAGATTTTTGCAGGAAGATTTCTGTACTCACTAGGCGATCAGAATTTTCGGAGATATTGGCAGTTGAGTGAAAAAGGATCATTTTGCATTCGAAATAGGATATCTCGAAGACAAATGGTAATTTCTGAAAGTCATGAAAATCAAATTAGAGCTGAATTAATAGGTTATGTGACATTTGCATCGGCCAAGCTCGAGAAAATTATTCCATGCGCGTAGAAAAAAAATTTTGAAAATTTTGACTACCGGTACTCCGAGAAATTGTGAATCAATAAATTCAGAAACCAAAGCTTTCAAGCTTCAAAACTTAGTTCTTTCATTTCCTATAAGACCATTATTCGCTGAGATACAGCCTGTAAAAAATCAACAAAAAATTTTGAATATTTTTCTGTTCCTTTAATTATTGTTGCTCGAAGTTCGTTTATATTTACAATATTTGAAATTATTGTATCAACTTTTTTATGTGCATCACGTTGCGTAGGTACCTTTTTTTTTCAGATTTTCGTTACTCATGGGGGGGGTAAATACCCCCTCTACCCCCCCCCGTAAATCCGCCCTTGTCTCCTAATTTCCATTAGTAGTGACCTTTTATGTTTTTTCCATGTTGTGTTTGAAATCAACTTTATTTTTTATTATCTTTTCTCCTTTTACTTGAATTTTTTATAAATTTCCAAGCCTACATCACTCTAGCCCTTCCTTGATTTTTTTTACCTCATTCTTTTTTTCCACTTTTTTTCAAGCGGTTCTTTTTGTTGCTCGATTCAGTTTTGGATCTTAGATTATTAGAAATTTACCTCTTGATGTCATCAACAAGAAACTTTGTATCGAAAAGTATTAAATTTGATACGATAGTTGTGAGATGGAATTTTCAAACAAACCGAATGGAAGAAGATGGCAAAGAAACAAAAAATTCTCCTCAAATCGGAGGTATGTTTTAAGTTTCCAAATTAACTTGCTGAATAAGATTCGAGTATAAGAGATGTTTAATTCCGGAACCTAATCATTCGTGGAATTTTTTTCAATATCCGTGATCTATTTAACTCGCAGATGTTGGAATACGATTTTTCTTCTGGAAATATTTAACTTAACGAACTCTTGACTTAATTCCAGACGGTTTGTGAAGCTTATACAGCCTCTACCGTCTCTCCGAGCTTCCAGGTAAATATATGTTCAAAAGAACTTCATTATGATCCGCTTTGCTCTCATAATATTTCCTGATGATTTCAAATTATCACGAGCTACTTCGGAGAATCGAACGGAAATGAACCCCACCCTGTATAAATATCGCGGCGTCCTCGCTCAAAAAATCGGAATTTCAATGTTGGAATGTATTCCGGATATTTGGATAACTGCGAAAAAATGATGTGATTTGAAGCAAATCAGTCGAGAAATTGCTAACGATGAATAACGTTTTCCAATCGAACGTCGTAGGGTGCTTTTCTGGAAACGATTTCTTGATGTCTTGGATGTCAGCGACGGAATTCTTGCCATAAATCGATTCGGCTTGTAATAAGTCTTCGGAGGAACGTTTTGAAGAATTAAGTCCGTTGCGAATCAGACGAAAGCCGAACGTGAATCGATCTGATGGAAGATTAATCCTTCGGAAAACTGCCGAATTCGAAATTTACCAGAAAATTCACCCGCAACTCTTGACCAGACTCCTCAATTCTACTTTGAGTACAGGATGGTTCACTGAAATCAGTCCAGCTATTTTTTTTAGGAAACAGGTCAATTTTAATCATTCGAAATTCGTACAGGATGAGTATTCGTATTGTACATACAGCGTTAAAAAAAATAACGTTACAATGATTCTTGTACGAAGAATTATCAAGGAAAAACCTCGCATCCGTCGATTTTTAATTTCAAAAGCAAGTGGTCGTATTTTTTTTGAATATGAATAAATGGATAACGATGGTTATCTGATTTCCCATTTAGCAATATGGCTAAAAGTAGAATTGGTTGTGCGTTAATATCGTTTCCATTATGAATTTTTAATATGCAATAATTCGATTCAGACGAAGTTTTTTCATAAGAATATCCCATATTGCTTTTTTTGGCTATTTTAGGTACTTTTTAACTAGATAGGTAAACACATCGAATGGTGTCCTGGAATCGATTTATGTGAAAACATCATTAGTGAAAGCCGTATCACGATATCTCCATTTTTATCATTTCGATATATTTTCGATTTCGAAAATGTGCCAGAATTTTTTATTTACGATCAAACTTTCTAGAAGCACTTTTTCACCGGAAATAAAAAACTATATTCAATGTTTGTCTCCCCTGAAAAAAAAACACTTTTTTATTTTGAATATGAACGCATTTTTTTCATCTTATATCATTAAAAAAAATTCGAAGGTAGAGATTAGAAATGATGTCTTATTTGCAGCGAGAAAGTGCTTGTTGAAAGTTTTCATCTTTTCCGGATATTTAAGAAAATGAAAAATTTATGGCACATCTTCCAAATCGAAAAAATTTCAAAGTTTTGTTATATTTTCAAAACAAATGAAGATATCGTGAAACGGTTTTCACTTCTGGTATTTTCACAGAAATCGAGCCCAGGACTAGTTTCGACGTTATTACCTATCTAGTCTAGAAGAACCAGAAACATCCAAAATCAAGCAATTTGGATACCTTCACAATTTGAGTTGTCATTATGTCGGACTTTTTCAGTGTTATCAATTCTTTTTATGCATTTTTGTGGACATTTAATGATAATTCATGGTGCTAAAATGATTTTAAATAGAGAACAATACGTTTGAGGTGTAGAATTTAGACAGCAAGCATGTTATGAGTGTGATAAAAACTCTATACAAACAAAACATTTCCTACAGAACAGGTATTATAATGAACAGTAGATTCATGAAAATTTTTAAGGACGATGGAAGCTTTCAAAAACCATGGACATTATCATTATGTAATTTTTCTAATCAATCATCCAAACCTTACCAATTGATGATTCATTAGGAAATTTGGGACTCGAAGAAAAAACACATTTTGCAAATTTATATTATTCATTCATCTTGAAATTATCATACGTTCATCCTAAAACTTCACGAAGATCATAGAAATTTGATCGTTTATCTAGATTTTAGTGAAATTTTCGACTTTTTTGACAAGATTATGAGGAATTACAAAAATTTCAGTATGAATATATCAAGACGTTGTTCAAGATTAAAAAAAATTAAGTCTTGAAAATAAAGAAAATTGTTGAGTAAACGATGTCTGATGATTCCTAAGTACAAGTTGAAGACGCGCCCTCTATAATGCAATGATAATGATGTGATCAACAAATGTAATAATTAACATTGCGATGAAAAAGAGTTGAAATATCTTCCTGTTATGCTTTTACCGAAAAACCAGGAAGAAAGGTAAATTATGAAAAGTCATAAATTCTTTCGCCCACATCCCGCTTTGTTCTTATTTATACTTTGAACAACCTTCTTGTTTGAAGTCCTCTCCAGTCTGGAATTCCGGTATTTCGATCGCAGTCCTTTTAATCCCCATACATCCCGGAACCCGGTAAGAATGTCACGATTATCCAGAAAATTCATGAGTCATCTCTGAATTTGGGTCAGGAGTGGTTGAGGAACAGTTTCGATAAATATTGAAATTGCCCGAAATTAATTTGGCCCGGGGAATGTTATTTTTAAATTGAATTAGCAACGTCGGTTCCTTGGAAAGTTCAACTTCTAGATGATCGCTATTTTCTTGTATTAAAAGTCAGGGCTATCTTGGGGGCCAACCCGAAAATTTAATTAATGCGGCCGGAATTCATTGTTCTTCAATTTCTCCATAAATTCTGTCATCTTCCGAGCCTGATAAGCATTTTCCTCTATGTGAAATTAAACCGTTGCGTCAGAGTGACATTCTCCCCTTGTTCGTACAGCTTTTCCTTGCTTCTACTACCCTCTGAAATGGAATGAAATTTCAAAACTAATAACAGACCATTATCATCTAAGGAGTCATTCGGGAGCGCATAGAATAACGAATTATTTAAGTTCCAGAGATTCAATATCGATTTCTACAGCGAAATGCAGCGATGCGTTTTTCATCCGCATTCCCAGCCATTTTACATCAAAGTTTCGTGTATTATGAGCTCAGTTCCGAGGAAATATTGCTAGGGTTTGTTTTGCTTCGGTCTATCGAACCACTATACAGGCTGGGGTACCTACACAAATGCATAACAGGCACTGGCGAAACGAAAAAATTCGAAAGAAACAAATATAAAATTGACAAAAATAATTTGCACTTGAACAAACTTCATCTTCTTGTTTCAGAGACTAGGAGAGAAAACCCAAATTATATTTTCAGGAGAATCATTATTGGTGTTTTATATATTTCGGGGTTTTCAATCAGCTTCCAAAATGTTGAAACTTTACTTTTTAACATCCTATTTTATTGATGTTGGATCACCACTTTCATTTAGTATTAATCGAACTGAAACAATGTTGCTTAATCGTAGAGCTGATTAGACGTCCTTTTGACTAAGTTAAAGCTTGCTTCATAACTGAAATGTTCTTGAATTTTTTTTTCTTATGTTTCTTGGCAGATATAAACGATCAACTACACGCTCAATAAAATTCATACACTCACACACTGTCATCCAATGTTAACCAAATACTGTATCAGAAAAACATGCGCAAATCAGACAAGACCGGTATATCACACATGTGCGACATGCGCATTGAAAGAGTTAACGGAATCAACGGGAACTAGTCTAGAGATGAAGGGTCTGAAATTTAGACGACACTGTTGAACGAAGTAATTGGACGAAGGCTTATCAAATAATATTAGAAGTGAGTTCAGTGATTTTATCCCGATGATACTAATTGTAGTCATTCTGTCATTAGTTTTTTCGAGGCATTCTTCGAAACACATGGGTCTGCAAGTTATAAGTGATCTGCCTGTAGTTACAAGTCCACTTCAATTCGGTGTGACAATGCAAATGACTACAATCGTAGAAATCATTTTCTACATATGTAATATAATCTTAATATATAAAACTCAGTCGGCCATATTGTTTGTTACACCATTTATAACTCAAGATTGGATGAACTGTTTTTTATGAAAGTTTTTTCGTTGGATTCTTCTACGGCAGGGTTAACATAAAATACCATAAAACACTGAAAATTTTGAAAAATAGAAAAAAATATAGGAAATAATTTTCTTTCTTGCGAATAACGCCAATAGATGTCGCTCTGGTTAACAGCCGGTAGAGCTCTTTCTTCTGATTTCAAATACACCTTATTTAGAGTATCTCTGGCAGTTTTTTATAAATATAGATATTTTCTTCTAAATCAAAGGCAGTTGTGGAATGCCACATGAGAACGATGAGATTTTCTCATATCAAAGGAACCTGATATTTATATTATTTATTTATCAACTAAAAGTTCAATTAGGGATTCAAATAACCCCTATTTATTTCTAGACAGAGTCGATATCTTTTTTGAAGTTTTTAAACATTTTCCTCAACATTTATGGAATATATTGAGGTTCTCAATTTCTTTTTCTATTCTGAATTGAATTTCTTTCATATTCTGCAGACGGGCATTTTATATTTCAAATATCCCCATAAAAAAGTGTCCAATGATGGTAACAAGGGACTATCAGGAGGCCATAGAATGGAACTCCGATATAAATAAATCACAACATTCTCTAGTGGCATTCTACAGCTGCCTTAGATTTAGACAAAAAAAAACAATAGTTTTCAGAAACTGTCGAAAAAAACCTCAATGAAGTATGTATAAATATTTGCAATCAGAAGAAAGAGCTCTACCTATTAGGAAAATAAAATACAGGGTGTGCAATTTGAAAAACAACAATTCACATAGAATTTTTAGGTTAACGGTGCCTTAATGCAATTCTTAGTACTGAATTCTGAATGCCCATAAAATATACTGCAAATTTGCCCATTTGAACTTTTGTGACTACCAATATTAGAGATAGCTATTGAGCTATTCCATTGCAATTACATTTTTTGTATATTTTGTACTTTTGTTTTTTTTTTTTGTATTTCACCTAATATATTTCATTTGAAAAATAAACAACTTTATTCATCTCTAAGGCAGAACAATGTTTGCCGGACCAGCTAGCTTATCTAATTACCAATTGCCACAATTAGTTCCACCACCAGATTCCTTTCGCTCTTTAGTTTCTGGGATAGTAAATGATCTTAAACAGTTTTGGCCAACATTCAAAAGCTGTTTCCAGACGACAACGTTTGGAGCAACACATACTGTACAGGACAATTTTATGTCCCCTTTCAAGGTAATATACCATAAGAGTTAATTATAATATTAAAGTTGCTTTTTTGAGGCAGTACGAAGTCTGCCGGGTCAGCTAGTAGTTATATATAATTCAAGTTCCCATTAATATTCTTCCACAAGTTTAAAATTCAAAACTGAGCCACAACTAGCCAAGGGCAACTAAGTGACTACTGTTAGTATCATGGCATTATGGTATTGAAGAAAATACAAAAGCCTCATAATATTTTCGAATACTGGAATGAAAACATCATGGTTCCATATAAAAAATATTACCAACATTTTCTTGTTTGATTTCGAAGTTTTCACTTTCTCGGTGCCTTCAAATTATTGGAAATGTAGAAAAACATTATTCGATAAAGGCAGTTCTGTCTCAACAAGCGTTTTCGTCCACGTCATAGGACACGTATACCGTAAGAGAAGCAGGGTATAAAGCAACCGCGGATGGAATCCTGAAATGACGGCAAACCCAAATGACGTTCGCGTACCTCAGAAGTATAATATTGAATCGAAAGAGGTTTCTTTGACAATCATTCAGTCAACTTTAGTTCGTTATTGGCGGGAGCTGTCGATTCATTGGATATTCTCGACATATCTGAGCCATTCTATTATAAATTACTTCCATTAGCCGAAAGTTTTTCGACGATCTGTTCAGCAGGGATACTTCTTGAGGAAATGAAAGGTTTACGCATGAAGGGGACCTGATTGAAGTTGACATGAAGGTCGCGAACATTTTCGTATTAATCTATTTCTTATTATTCGTACAACCTACACAGGGATTTCAAGGCAGTGTTCATGTTTCAGGAATCAGACATCGAAATGGTTATTACAGTCTTGGTTCAACATTAGGTATTTAGATAACTATTGGATTATATTTTATGGATTTGATATTTATATTATTTCCTCATGGTAGAAAATTATACTTGATCTGCATCAGGGTGCTGATACAACAAGACTGAATTAATCATTGAGGATTGTTACTTGAACTATCAGATCTTCAACTACTCCTTGGATCCACTTCTTTCAGATTCAATACCTCCTCATACTCGCCCACGTAATATTCTGAAAAAAATATAATTCCCTCCAGAATGAATTTTCAATACTCCTGTATAATCTTAGTTTTCTAGAAGATAAGATCACTAAATTGAAATTGGGAAACTACTTTGATACAATTGCCGTCTTGATATTTTCAACTAAGATTCTTTCTTAAAGAATTTATGCATTTGATTTTCCCAGGAAAACATGCTCTGTAGTAAAGAGCATAAAAGATCAGGCTTGAAAAATTTCAAGAAATCATTTCGAAATTTAGAAGGGGAGTCGTCCTAGACTTCTACATATATTTTAAAAAAAGATTTTTTAGGTCAGAGGAGAAACCTTTTTCGTATACATACCATTATTTCCGATTAAACCTAGGGAAATTTGCCATTGAAACTTTACATAGCATTAGATCAAACCACTTACTCTTCGAAAAATGTATAAAAAATTTTAATTCTGTGAATCTTTTCGACAGAATTACATTTCGGCAAAGTTGCCAATTTTTTTTATTTCACTGATTTCAATGATAACTCGAAAAATGCACATTTCACGCTATTAATTTTCAGATGTTTGTTCATGTTTACTAGTCGATAAGATATTGTAATGTTCTAAATTGTTATAAAAATTGAAATAATGCAAGACTTTTTCTGAAAATGTGTATCTTTTTTTCAAAGCAGATACTGACTTAAATCAAAAAAAATTTTGTTAAGAAAGGGTCACAATTCAAATTAAAACTAAATGATATTAAATTTTCCTCCTCAAATTCACCACAGGGTGTTTAGAAATGAAGGGTATGAAACAAGGTTTTGTTTCACATTGTATAACGGATGAACTTCAGGTATTTTCGCAAAGTAAATTCCAGGTTAATATAAGAAGACCTTATACTATACCCGGTGAAAATTTCAACAAAATCGGAAAATCACGAAAGAAGATACAGGGTGTTGAATTTGACAAAAATATTGCCTGTCCGGAATTTATTGACTTGGAGTGTATGTGAATGAAAACTAAATTTCTGAATGAAAGAAAGTCCACAACATTTTCTATATTTCTAGAAAAGCTCATATATAAGAGACGTCCAGATCTTCAGAAACAAAGAAAAAGTGAACTTAAAAACAATATCAAACGTAGGAAAAGTAGTATAGATCGCAGATTTCCGTTTGTTTCAACATAAACAGCATGAAACTTAAATTGAAAACGAAATCAATGTTCCTTTGTTGATGAATATCAAATGACGAAGGTTATTTCGGAGAGAGTGGGAGTGATACTCCTTTCTGATTGTACACTGCGCAAAACCATTAAAGCACATTATGAAAATCTCAAATTTATTCTACAACTCAAGGTGTTTTCAATGATAATTATTTTTATCAGAATTATGCATGCATACTGTATCTACTTTAAACGTTTTTCTTCAAAACAGATGTTTTTTCCCAGCAGGAATAAAAAAAGATGATATTATCAGATTTTGAATGTATTGGCTCCATTCCAAAATCAGTTGTTCCCGATCAATTCTAGTAATCAATAGTTCTCCTTTCATTTGATTTTCTACACTCGATCGCTATGCAACGCGAAACACGCAATTTGACCCAAGAGGAATGTGCCGAAGTTTGGCGAGAAGAAGGGTGGACATACACAAGAATTGCAGAAAGGTTTGGAGTTTCCCATACAAGTGTGTCCAGAATGTTGCAGCGATTCGGGGAGATAGGTATGAATTCAAGAACGTTACTTGAGAGTTTCTTCAACGGTTTGCAACCGCTCGCCTCCTTCAAAATCAGCTTGAGCAAATTCATGGGGTGCAAATTAGCACTAAGACTATAAGAAATCGCCTCAGAGAATATGATTTGAGGCCTCGTATCGCTGCAAGATGCCCAGCTCTTACCCCAGCCCATCGAAGGGCGCGTTTGGATTTTGCAAGAGAGCATATCCATTGGGAAGAGGCCGATTGGGTGTTCTCTTCACAGATGAGTCTAGATTCTGCCTCTACCATTGTGATCGACGTTCCCTTGTATACAGACGTTCACATGAAAGATATGCTCAGTGCAATTTTCTGAACACTACTGGTTCCGTGGGAGGATCGATTATGATATGGGATGTAATATCTTTGACTGCTCGCACAGACCTAGTAGTCGTTGATAATGGAGCTATGAATGCTGATAAGTATGTAAGGAACATTCTTGAAGAGCATGTAGTGTCATTTGCCCCATACATTGCTGAAAATTTCATTTTTATGGACGATAATGCCAGACCCCATCGTGCGCGCATCGTTCAGGAGTACCTTGAAGAGGTTGAAGTCTCTCGAATGGAATGGCCAGCAAGAAGTCCAGTTCTCAATCCGATTGAGCAGGTTAAGGACAACCTGAATAGAAGTCTGAGGAGTTCAGTAAATCATCCAACCACTCTTAATGACTTAGGAATAAAACTCGGAGAAATCTGGAAGGATTAGATCAGATTATTTTGAGATCACTCATTTTGAGTATGAACCGTCGTTGCTGAGCTGTAATTAACGCAAGGGGTGTAAATACTAAGCATTAAATCACTTATCAGCATTTCAGTATTTTGAAAATTGTTCATTTCTCTTCTTTCACATAAGATTCTGTGAAATCCTGAATTTTTCTTCCATTCAAAGTGTCTTGTTTCGTTCAAAACCTTCCTGAGAGAACATAAGAAATAAGTTTAAAGTCAATGTAGAGTTAACTTTCATTAAAATTGAGATTTTCAGAATGTGCGTCAATTTTTTTGCGCAGTGCATTTCAACCCATATCCGAAAATCAGATTATACAAGTGAAAAAACTCTTTCTAACAATTATTTCCGCCTAATATCAGCCGTAAATCTGGCGTCTAATAGAGGCATTTCCAGCGTGTATCCTTCAGCCTGACAGATGCGGCAATTCGATCGAAGCGAAAAAGGGGATTCGAAGAAAAAGAAATTAGTTCGATCCGAATTGAAAATAGATTCTCCAAAGCGGAAAAGATTAATTGAAACATATCTAACGAAGCATCACTAATGTTGGAGAGGAAGCCGCGAAGATTTGTCAAATCCTCACTCACATTCTAATACGGTTGAATATAAAACTTCGCGAACTTCTCCCAAATCCCGAAATTCCTTCCCCGAAAATGGGAAAAACTTCTCGGAGTGGATTAATACAGGGCCCGGTGTCAAAGGGGATGAGATCAGTTGGGCCCCGAATTATTATTCATTTCACTGTGTCATGAAAATATTCGGTTTCGTCTCGAGCCTAAGGGCTGTGTTTTTTCACCTCCAGATAAAGGGAGGTGTCGGTGAGAACCCAATCTACCTAATTTATCTTTTTTATACGCAAAATGGTAATGGCGAACGATGATGCCATCCAAATTGACGCGTAAACCGTCGCATTGTTGTCTCTTTTTTAATTACAGGCTTATACAGCGTGGTCCAACGCAAACTTAACACCTCGATTTTTCCGGCTTTGATATGAAAATGTTGAGATTTTCTCTTCGCATTCCTGTGTCTGCAACCCATGAGCAAAACTCCTTGATTTTGAAGAGGAATAAAAGGTGTTGCGATACTTCATTTATCGAGTATCATCTTGAAATTTTCCTGAAAACTTAATTTGGGTTTTCTCGCCCAGTCTCTGAAACAAGCAATAATCAGAAAATTTCTTTAAATAATAGAAGAAAGGCCCCTGTGTTAAAATTTTGGCACTGATTTTTCAGGGGCCTAAACTTCACAACAACAAATTGTTGCCTAACAATGAACAAAAATAAAACACTTTGAACTCTGAAGCGTAACGTTTCAGAGTCTAAATCAGACTTCTTTGTCAGACAGTTACTAGTTTTCATTCAACTTCGTAAAATCGTTACAATATTTTGATTTTTTGATTGACATTGGTCAATATATGATAAATATAGATTAATATTCATTACTTGATATTGATATCGTTATCTTATTTCAAAATTCCATGGAACCAGTTCTTTTTTCAATAAATCCATCCTAATTCGATCTATTCCTACTGAACAATTGGCGAGATTATCAGCCTCATCCAACAAAATACAAGCTGACTCCTTGATTTTATTTTATAACCATCAGGTTCTGTCATTAGAATTTTTGTGCCATTCCAATCCATCATGTGATTGCCGGTATTGAAACACACAAGATCTGCTATCTGTGATCTACCAATATCTCTATTTTTCATGTTATTCTTATTTTCACGTTTTCTAATTTCTGATGGTCTAAGTGTTTCTCCAGTATAAGATTTTCCACAAATACAGGAAATCAATTTCTTGATTTTGGTTCTCATTCAAAGGTTTAGTTTTTGTTAATAAAGATCGTAAATCATTTTTCGTTTTGAAAACAGTTCTTATGTTGAATTCAGAACCAAATCTTTTAATTTTTTCTGAAAGTCCATGAACATAAGGAATGAAATTTATTAAAATTAGTTGTTCTTGACGGTTTGTTGTTGGTCCCTGATTGTTATTATCGTTTAAACGCAGAATTGTTCTCTCTGAATTTGGAGAAGTTTTTTCTATGAAATTAGTTGGATATTGATTATCCTCGAGAGTATCTTTAATGAAATTAATTTCGTCTTTTCGTATTTCAGTTGTCAACCGAATTCAGCTTGTATTTTATTGGATGAGGCTAATAATCTCGCCAATTCTTCAGTAGGAATAGATCAAATTTGGATGGATTTATTGAAGAAAGAACTGGTTTCAGGGAATATTGAAATAAAATAACCATATCGACATCTAGTAATCATATTAATATACGTTCATCATATATTGACAAATTTCTATCAAAAAATCAAAATATTGTCACGATTCTACGAAGTTGAATGAAAACTAGTAATTGTCTGACGATGGAATCGGATTTAGACTCCGAAACGTTACGCTTCAGTGTTTTCTTCTTGTTCATTGTTAGGCAACAATTTCTTGTTTCAAAGTTTTGGCCCTTGACAAATTAGTGCTCAAATTTGTACGCAGTGGTCATTCTTCTATTAAATAAAATTTTTTCATATTGTTCCTTGTTTCAGAGACTGGGAGAGACAGCCCAAATCAAGTTTTCAGGGAAAATGCAATGACCTCCCATACAATATTTCAATAGTGATGGTGTAATTTATTTAAATTTTTCAGGTGCCTGAGGCCTACGATATGTGAAAGTAGAAGCAGAAGGTGCCTTGTTTACTGGAACTTCCAAGTGAAATGTTGATTGACAAGAATCAGAGCAGGTATCAAGCATTTTCTTCTCATATGAAATTTACGTATATTTATTGAGTGTTTTTCATCCGATTCGAGTTGTTTACTCTCTTTCACTTTGTTTTTAAGTAGCAATCATTATGCATTTCGATATGCCTAATTTTAATATTCAAATGAGTATATGATCTTCATGTATGGCCGGGATTATCGCGATTCTCATTTACCATTTTGAGATTCCGCGAATTAGTTTAGGAATTAGATTTTTATAGCTTTCAGGGAATATTTCCTCAAGACATTTGAATGACAGCATAAACATTCGCGATGATTTCTTGTGCCACTTCATTCATTCACTAAAATACTCTGAATAAATCCAAATGACATAGTTATTTATCACTGGTGAGAAATGACAAGATTTAGAGTAATTTCAAGATTTTTTGCATTCTCTGCGAAATATTGTATAAGTCATGCGAGCAACTATCGTTGAGAAAATCTCTTTAATAAGTCAAAAAACTTCGAAACAACTCTGTATATTGTATTTTATAAGGAGTTCTGCCCTTATGACTCATCTTCAAATCGGTCTGATGTAGTATGTAACGTTAAGGTTCCTAAGGGAAGAGGAGACATAATGACATCTAGTTGTGCTCTGACAATCTGCAGCTGTTCGATATGGCCACGAATAATATTGGAACCATACACAGACTGTAGATGGAAATTGGCGTATCGAATGTTGGCTAGATATGGTATTTCGGATTGCAGCTGGAATAGTAAACAGGACCCAATGTATGCTAATTAATTTCGATTTCCAATTACCCCACTTGATAGCTACTTACTACTCCCAATTTACGTTCAATGTGACATTTCCTGAATGGAGATGAATTTTCATTACGATTTCGATATGAGGCGTCATTCTTAATTGCCTTTCCAGGAGGGGAAAATGAGCTCATTATCGTCGGAAAGTTATCCCCGGAATGGATTTTGAATGTTGATTTAATCTCATCGAGATTTATTCGTTTCGAAGATGTCGCAGCAGTGAACGGAGCTTTTATCCAAGAGAAAGCGCGAAAAAAAATTTAAATTTACTAGGGCTAGTACGTAGACTAAAATTAATCGATATCCAATATCATTTCAAACAGGAATAAAATTGTGAGTAATGTAAGGAAATTAATATAATAATAAAGCAAACTAATAATACCTGCGATGCGGATCGCTCGAAAGCAATATTTCTATTTCTTATTTTTTTATGTTTGAAATAATATTTAATACCATCCTAAAAATTCTGAAGTTCAGTAAATTAATTTCACATAGTATTTTATTTTTTGTTGGACATATATGACTGACCAGCCCTGTCCCCATATTTAGCTGACAATAAAATCTTTTATTTTTTGCAATATACAAGCTATATGTCTTAATATATGAAACTAAGTCGGCCATTTTGTTGGTTACACCATTTATTACTCAAGATTGGATGAACTGTTTGTTATGAAAGATTTTTTGTTGGATTGTTCCAGGGCGGGTGCAACATAAAATACATTAAAACTCTGAAAATTATGATGAAATGAAAAAAAATTGGAAATGATTTTCTATCTTGCGAATAACTCCAGTAGGTGTCGCTACGAAATATTGTACTATTAATTAGGAGAACTACATTTTCTAATAATATTCACTCATCTGAGTCCATGTGTTATCAACCCTTCTTTCTTCTGAAAACAACGGAAAATTTTATGACGAAATGTTTTGAACAAATCCCCATTCTACTATTAGATGGCAATGTACATAATTACTGCGTATTTTGGGTTGCCGAAACGTCTTAGTCTTGGGATTCTACGGTCAATGGACAATCTGCCCTAGTTATTCTCGCACCCGGGAAAAAAACTCAAAATGTTTTTCATCACAAGGTACTACAATGAAGGAATTGTAAAATATAAAAAAAGTAACCTCTTAAATAAAGAGAATTTTTTTGATGTATGAATAACAATGTACAGGGGGGGGGGAAATTGGTGATACCTGAACTACAACTTTTTAATCGTGAGAGAAAGAGGAAAATGAATGACACGTTACGGTGGTATTTTTATCTATGTTCTCTTGTTTTCGAGTTATAGGCCAAAATTGAAATTTGCGCGATTTCATTTTGTGGTCATTATCTACGTTTCTGTTTGTGCTAGGATGTTGAAATAAAAAAATGATACAGGCACTTTTTTCATAGCAAACCAGTAGCATACTTTGTTTTTTTCCAAGAGGTTTCCTTGCTGAGCTATAACATAAAGTTGTGTTTTTTCCTTATGGAAACAATAGTTTGAAATAGCTTAGAAAGAATTGCCATTTACTTCCTGTTTCAGACATATATCAAACATCATACACCGTCCTCAGATTCATTCAGTTATCATGAAAATTTCAGTTTGTATTTGAAATTTTAATTATTGAGTATTAAGTAGGCTGAATCACAGAATAATATATCTCTACACATGATGTATCATTATTTTGCCATTGAATACTCAATTCAATTCTCCGTGATTCGATATCTGTTCAGAATAATTGTCAATTACTAGAATTCGAAATATTTATTGCCGGCAATACGAAAATGTTCACAAACTACGAGAAATATATTATGTTAAAATATTTTATTTTAGCGGCAATAATGACTTCCTATTGACAGTTGTTCTGAACAGAGATCAGACCACGGAGAACTGAATCAAGTATTCATTGGTATAGTAATAAAGACACCATGCGTAGAGACATATTATTCTTTGATTCAGCCTACTTGATACTCAATAATTCAAATTTCAAATACAAACTATATTTTTCATGATAGATTCATCAATGCCATTGATGGCCTCCTTGAGATTTGAATGAATGAGTTGGGTAAAGAACAAAAGATCCTTGCGGTCGAAGTTCCCGGAAGGCTGAACGAAGCCACAACGACCCCTGTTCGGGATAATATTTTTAATGATAACTGAAAGAATCTGAGGACGATGTATGATATATTTGTGAAACGGAAAAAAAATGGAGATTATTTCTTAGCCATTTCATACTATTATTTCCATAAGAAAAATCACAATTTTATGATATAGCGCATTTGACCTCTTGGGAAATAACAAAGTACGCTACTGGATTAGTAGATGAAAAATGTATCTGTATTTTCAATTCAACATCCTAGCACAAACACAAACGGGAATAATGACCAAAGTCTAAATCGTCCAAATTTAAATTTTGGCCTATAACTCGAAAACAAAAGAAGATAGAGGAGTGCAGTTCATGGCATTATCATTTTTTTCTCTATCTCTCACGGTTAAAAAGTTGTAGTTCAAGTATCAGCAATTTTACTCCCCCTGTACATACCTATTTCAATGCAATTAAATTTTTTGTTCATTTTGTACTTTCGTATTTTTTTTCGATTTAATATATTTCCTTCTTGAAGAAAGCAATGTTTAGAAAAACTTAATTCATCTCTAAGGCGAAACAAAGTTCGCCGGGTCAGCTAATAGCTTATCTTATTGCCAATTGCCATAATTGGTCCCACCACCAGATCCCTTACGCTTTTTAGTTTATACAAGGTGTTTCTAGACGACCGCAGCATATTTGTCTACGCAAATATCGTAAAGAACTAAGAAAGAAGTAGCCTTAGTAAATTCAAACAGTTTTTTCGGCGCTAGCTCTCCGTCTATATACATTGTCCCCGTTTATCCCAAGTAGTCGTTGTGGCTACTTGATAACCACTTCCAAATATTCATGTATTCGCCAACAAAAACGGCATGAAAGAAGTTTAATTCCCCGGCTCTTCCCTAATTCCACTGCAATTTATGTCACTGAAGCAGTTCTTATTTTCTCCTTGCGCCGAATGTTCCGCGTCTCAAATGCAGCAAAAATATAAAACAAGATGTCGCTGACGTTGAAATCCCATTTCCTAGATAGAAGTAGTCGTTAAATATGAAAATTCAGATTTGTTAGCGAGACGCAGGCCAGGAGAAAACGAATTGAAACCGCATTAATTTAATTTTTTCGAGTGACACTTCGTTTAGCTCGGCTCTCGACATTTTTTTTTCTCATCCGAGCAAAAATTATTCTGCAGGTGAAATTTAATTATGCACGAACATCTTGTTCGCTAATGTGATTACGGGCGAATTGAGTAAGATGTCGAGAGATTCTCTACGGCCTCTTGCAAGACTTCGACAACATTAGGTATTTTTCACGCCGACATACTCCCTTTGGCCAAAAAAAATGTATTTCCTCATTTCGAAAAGGATGATGTTTAATTTATATAACAAATTCATTATTCTGAATGCCCACAATCAACTAGATGTCTGCTAACAGATCACAAACGCTCTTAGAACGTCATTCTAATATTGGAATGACTCATATGGTTTATACAGTGTGTCCCAGAGTCCCAGAAGTCGACGTCAACCGGAATCGTGTAACAGGCTGAGTCATAGTGGTCATCAGAAAAATATTTGGGAAAATCTAAGTCGTGTTTTTTCAAATTATATTGCATTTTGTATTATTCGAGAAAATACAACCTTCGCAATTCTCGGACTGCTGTTGCTACAATTTTTCCCTTTCTTCAAATTTCTCATTTCATATGTTATCGTGAATAGTGCTCCTGTAACCTTTAATTCGCAATTCTGAGAAAGTGGTTCCAGCTTGAAAAATAATCTAACTTATTGCCGAACTGATTTTACTGAAAACAGTTTGTACTACATCAAATTGGCTAGTTGCTGCAAAAGTATTCCTTAGATCCGTAAAAAAAAATTTCTTGGAGAAAGACACTTGGAGAAAATGTTTCGAACTTTGTGAAAATGATTTTGGTGCATCCAATATTTCAAAAGTCCGGATGAATCAACATTCAAAAAAGGTGGTGACATGAACTTTCATAATTCATTCTATTATCAACAATATCATCTGTTAAATTTACTGGAGAACATGCCAGTTTAATAAACTTTTTCTCTCACAGCTCCCCAGTAAAAAAATTAAGGATTTCGAATCAAGTGAACAGGCTGGCCACGAGTTTGTACCAGACTGATCTTTCCATCTACTCGGATTTTCTTCATTTGGATATTCTCTAACTGAAAGGGCATAGTGAGCTGGGCAGCCATCTTGCTGGAACCATATTTCTTGGAAATGCCAAGAGGCACATCTTTTAATAAATTTGATGAATGATTTTGTAAAAAATTGAAAAAAATTTCAGTATTTAAGACCTCTGCCAATTCAAAAGGTCCTATGAGTCTTTAAAAATTCACGTTGAAACGATATTGAGTTATACAAAAGTGAGAAGAACTTCAGCAGAATCAAGAATTTTTGGCATTCTTGTCCCTATGCGTCAACTTCTCTATCCATTCCATATTAAACGATTGCAAGGTCTCAATCCTCCTGATCACCAAACTACACTGCGCATAACAATTCACGCACATTATCATGGGCGCCAGCAGAATTTTTTCTCAGGGGGGGCCAAATAATGATTTGATGAGGCGCAGGCGAAATCAGTATTCGGTTTTGCTCGAAAACAAGAAGCAGATCAAAATATCAGGGGGGCCACGGCCCCCCTGGCCTCCCCTTGCGGGCGCCCATGCACATTATTGAAATCTCAAATTCATTCTACAACTGAAGGTTTTCTCAGTGATAATTATTTTTATCAGAATTATGCATGCATATGTTATCCATTTTCAATGTTTTTCTTCAATACAAATGTTTTTTCCCAGCAAGAGTAAAAAAAGATGATATTATCAGATTTTGAACGTCGTGCCTCCATTCTGAAATCAGTTGTTCTCGATCAATTCTAGTGATCAATAGTTTCTCTTTCGTTTGATTTTCTACACTCGATCGCTATACACCGCGAAACACGCAATTTGATCCAAGAGGAATGTGCCCAAGCGGTAGTTTTGCGAGAAGAAGGGTGGACATACACAAGAATTGCAGAAAGGTTTGGAGTTTCCCATACAATTGTTTCCAGAATGTTGCAGCGATTCAGGGAGACAAGTATGAATGTCCGAAGACCAGGACAGGGTAGACCACGGAGTTTCTTCGTTGAGACAACAGTTTGCAACCGCTCGCCTCCTTCAAAATCAGCTTGAGCACACTCATGGGGTACAAATTAGCCCTCAGACAATAAGAAACCGCCTCAGAGAATATGATTTAAGGCCTCGTGTCGCGGCAAGAGCCCAGCTCTTACCCCAGCCTATCGAAGGGTGCGTTTGGATTTTGCGAGAGAGCATATCCATTGAGAAGAGGCCGATTGGGAAAGAGTTCTCTTAACAGATGAGTCTAGATTCTGCCTCTACCATTGTGATCAACGTTCCCTTGTATACAGACGTCCACATGAGAGATATGTTCAGTGCAATTTCCTGAATACTACTGGTTTTGGGGGTGGATCGGTTGTGGTACGGGGTGCAGTATCTTTGACTGCTCGCACAGACCTAGAGGTCATTGATAATGGAGCTAAGAATGCTGATAAGTATATAAGGAACATTCTTGAAGAGCATGTAGTGCCATTTGCCCTATACATTGGTGAAAATTTCATTTTTATGGACGATAATGCCAGACCCCATCGTGCGAGCATCGTTCAGGAGTACCTTGAAGAGGTCTCTCTAATATAATGTCCACCAAGAAGTCCAGATCTCAATCCGATTGAGCAGGTTTGGGACAGCCTCAATAGAAGGATGAGAAGTTCAGAGAATCAAAACCTTTTCAAGAGAACATAAAAAATAAGTTATAAAGTCAATGTAGAGTCAACTTTCATTAAAATTGAGATTTTCAGAATATGCGTTAATTTTTTCGCGCAGTGTATATTTCGAAAACTATTGATACGCCCGGATAAACAAGAGCATGCTCTTATTTTCTGCGACAAAATAAACAGTTCCTGATTAAAGACGTGTTCCTTTTGTATGGCGATTTGAAGTGAACACTCGCATCTCGCAGTTCCGGTGTTTATAATCGAAATACATTTTCTCACGTTACGTGAATGCAAGATTACAAAGGGGATCAAATGTCCCGTGCAAAACGTGGCGAACCCCCAAATAACTCATCAGTAGCGAGTGAAGCACCGAATCTTATTCCGGGTTCGCTTATATTTGCGAAATTGCGCTAGACTATCGATTGGATTATTCTAACTACCAGCGACAGAAACAAACGCCTGATTTCTGGAATATCGCTATTTGCATATGAGCCTGCTGTAATATCCCGCGGGAACAAATAATATTATCGCATTGTGCACTGATTGGTACTGGCTTATTTCGAATTCATTTCGTGTCCCCTGGGAAATGCGGGCATTTTCAAAATATTTGTAGAGCGGGATTGGAAAAATCAGATAGCATGTGTACGTTGAAAATCTCGTGGTGGCGATTTTCCAAGTCTTTGTTCCGGGAGCTTTTTCGTACACGATATTCAATCCTTTGTGGAAAAAAATGTCCGATTCAAACTTCAAAAGATTTTCACTGTCAGAGGGAACGTTGATTTATTTCACAAAGTTAAAGTTTGGAGGACTATCAGCTTTGAATGTCCGCATGAAAGACATTCAAATATACTCTGACAAAACAGAGCCCAGGACTCCTTTCAACGTTTTTACCTATCTCGTCTAGAAGTACCAGAAACAGACAAAATCAAGCAATCTGTACACATTTTGAATCCTGTACAGGGTATTCTTTTTTCGTGTCTTCTGGGAAATGCAGGCATTTTCAGAATATTTGTAGAGCGGGATCGGAAAAATCAGATAGCATGTGTACGTTGAAAATCTCGTGGTGGCGATTTTCCAAGTCTTTGTTCCGGGAGCTTTTTCGTACACGATATTCAATCCTTTGTGGAAAAAAATGTCCGATTCAAACTTCAAAAGATTTTCACTGTCAGAGGGAACGTTGATTTATTTCACAAAGTTAAAGTTTGGAGGACTATCAGCTTTGAATGTCCGCATGAAAGACATTCAAATATACTCTGACAAAACAGAGCCCAGGACTCCTTTCAACGTTTTTTACCTATCTCGTCTAGAAGTACCAGAAACAGACAAAATCAAGCAATCTGTACACATTTTGAATCCTGTACAGGGTATTCTTTTTTCGTGTCTTCTGGAAATGCAGGCATTTTCAGAATATTTGTAGAGCGGGATCGGAAAAATCAGATAGCATGTGTACGTTGAAAATCTCGTGGTGGCGATTTTCCAAGTCTTTGTTCCGGGAGCTTTTTCGTACACGATATTCAATCCTTTGTGGAAAAAAAATGTCCGATTCAAACTTCAAAAGATTTTCACTGTCAGAAAGAACGTTGATTTATTTCACAAAGTTAAAGTTTGGAGGACTATCAGCTTTGAATGTCCGCATGAAAGACATTTAAATATACTCTGACAAAACAGACTCCTCACATAATATAGAGGATATCTCAAATTGCTTGATTTTGACTATGTTAGGCACTTCTGGACCAGATAGCTAAAAACTTCGAGAAGGTGTCCTGAGTTCGATTTTCGTGAAAACACCATTATTGAAAACCACTTCACGATATTTTTTTCTAATTTTGAAAAATTATCGATTTCGGAAATGTGCCATAACTTTTTTATTTACGAAAATATCTGAAAACGATTTGAACACTCTAGAAGCGTTTTTTCACCGAAAATAAAAAACTCTGTTCAATTTTTTTTTCTTGTGGAAAAAACATATTTTTATTTTGAATACTAACGCATTTTTTTCATCTTTTCACTAAAAAAATTGAGGATGAAAAATTCAAAATAATGTCTTATTCCAGTGAAAAAGTTCTTGCTGAAAGTTTTTATCGTTTTCAGATAATTTCGACAATGAAAAAGTTATGGCACATCTTCCAAATCGAAAAAATTTTGAAATTTTGTGATATATCTGAAATGGTTTTCAGTACCGGTATTTTCAAGGAAATCGAGCCCAGGACTCTTTCCAACGTTTTCACCTATTTCGTCTAGAAGTACAAGAAACAGCCAAAATCAAGCAATTGGGATACCCTGTACAGGGTGTTTTCAAATTCATGGGACAAGATTCAGGAGGTGCTTGCTCGTATAAAATTAAGATGGTTTTTCCCATAACAACAAACCACGGCCATTTTTTTTATATTCCTGTTACATCAAAAGGGGAAGAAAAGAGCTGTCCTTACTGTTATTCATATAAAAGCATTTTCAGGATGAAGTTTCATGAAATAAAATTTAGATCTAAGATCTTTGTTGTATTCGAAAAATTTGGTATTCTAAATTTTTATTCCAAAACCAATAGCTGAAGGAAAAAACGAACTCCATAATTCATAATTGTTTCAATAAATAAATGGAAAACGGTGTAGATGTAAAATTCAATACGATTCATAATAAATACTAAAAATTAACACATCCAGTCAAAGTACATGAACGTAATCTACATGTCATGGATTTAGAAAAAAATAAAAACTGAATTTTAGTCACCACCTGTCAAGGTTGATTTCTCCGAAACAGGTTGGCTGAGGAAATTTTTTTATAGGAAAGACGCATCTTAATTTCATACCAGCAACCTTCTCCTTAATTTTGTCGTCTGAATTCGGTATAAACGAACTTCAGACAATTTCTATGGAATTTTTTCAAGGTTTACTCTCCCAGTATCAGGAACAAAAATCAATCAGAATTTTTTTCAATAATAGATCAAGGGCCTCTGCGTCTTTTTGAAAAATTGTTGCCTAATAACAATGAAAAGAGACATAACACTCCGAACTCTCAAAAAGTGTAATGTTTCGTAGAACATGGGGGAGGTAAAAGGGGTAATTAGCCCTTCAAGAAAATATTTCCTTTCGAAAAATAAGTCATACAAGGATTTCATCGGAACATATCATGACAATATAATAAAAATTCAATTTCCCCCCCCCCCCACAAAATTTCTAGCGACGCCCTCGTTTCGTAGTCTAAATCAGATTCCTTCATCAGACAAATTCAATACATGGTGATCAGGATCAATACTAAATACTATGATGGTGACGTTGTTTATCTCAAATTTCCTAATATTAGTTCTTTCCCTAACAAATTGATACAAAAACGATACTTCCGAACAACAACATACAAGCTGACTCCTCATTTTTCTTTTATAATTGTCAATTTCTGTGATGATCACCGATATCTATTGGAACATAAATAATCTGCTATGGGTGATCT
This sequence comes from Hippodamia convergens, assembly GCA_038502775.1. Lineage (NCBI taxonomy): Eukaryota > Metazoa > Arthropoda > Insecta > Coleoptera > Coccinellidae > Hippodamia > Hippodamia convergens. The sequence goes on along the minus strand of CM076613.1, from coordinate 6,249,166 downwards.
ATGAATATCTTTTTTTTTATATTATTTTGAGGTTCACGCTTCTTTATCTCTGAAGTTCTTCTCTTTTATAATATAATAACCTTTGTTTCTCATTCAAAGGTTCAGTTTTTCTAAGTAGAGATCTTTAATCATTTTTGTGTTTTGAAAAGGGTTCTGATCTTGAATTTCGAACCAATTCATTTTTTCCGAAAATCCATGAACATAATGATACATTTAATAAAAATTGGTTGTTTTTCACAATTAGTTGTTCCTGATGATCATTAATATTTTTTTCCAAATTTTTTCTATCTGCGTTTTGAAGTTAAGATTGGCCATCTATCTCCAGTATTTCTTTTGCTTTCTTGTCAATCCAAATGAAAAGGCCATTGTTTTATTCATGATAATCCTGATTTTTCACTTCTTCGAGTGTTCCATCGTCGTGTTGAAGTCTCTCTGAAGGCATCTGGATATATTTTTTTCTGACCAGATAAAAAACACACGGGGATCTTTGGTCTCTCATGTTTCTTCTGCATTTGAAATTTTTGAAGGCAGGAAACCTTATGCTATGCAGGCACTTTCTGAGTGTCTTCCATGTGTCATGAAGCTTGGATAATTATCCGCTAGATGTTATTTTCGGTGGATTAAAACGGCTTAGTATAAGGTGTCGTGGCTTCAAGTGTTCGTCATTGAGAGGAAGAATAATCAGAAACCGGTTTGTCGATAAATACTGCTCCTAATTATCTCTAATTATCGGCTCCAGAAGTGGCTGATTCAAAGATTTGTGATTTTTGCCTATTGCCTATTCTGGAAAAGAACACTTCAGTTCAGAGGGAGATTTATTTCAGCTGCCTGCATAACCTCCATTGCAGTGATCAGCTTCGATCACGTCATTTTGCGCTTATATCCGAGACGAACTTCATAATACGGTTTTCTGTTCAAGAGTTATGGCTTCCCGAACAAGGAACAAACTTCTAATGGAACCTTGCATGAATATCAACTACGCAAAATTCCATGTCACACCACAAGTTCAGTCGAAATTCTATTTGCGGTCACAAACTGTGAATTTTTGAGGAATAAATAGATTTACACCCTTTTGATGGGGAATATTCTGTCGAAGATTTTATTACGTGCTCATAAATCTAATTCGGTGTTCAGAAAAGGTTCCGAATAATCTACTGACGTGATAATAATTGTATCCACCACATATTCCATAACAAAAGATTGTGAATGTTATCTTTTGTTGGGCTCCAAACAAACCATAATAAAGTCAGAACCATTATGTGTGATTACTAAAAGTTTTGTCGCGTCATTATAATTAATTAGTTTCAACACTTAATATATAAACGACCATGAGATATGCAACAGTTTTTTCAATTATCGTTAACGAATTAATTGATTGCGTGGCAACACTTGTAATTGTTTCCCCCTGATTCTTTTTGTGTTTTTCGTGGCATGGGGGAGAATTGGAGGGTTAGGAACAATACCGTTGGGAAATATAAATTGAGGATATCTGAAATATCTGTTTCTCTATGAAGTCCGGAGATCCAGCTGATGTAGAATTACGCTCAAGCTCGAATCGTTTTATTTTTATCGAAAATATATTGCAAATTGCGAAACCCGAATGAGGTAGTTCCGAATGGCCTAATCGATGGGAGTAAATCAAGCACGAGGCTGCTATCAATCATTCACAAGAAGGAGAAAAAAATTCCATATGCATCAGGGCAACATTTGCCCGAATCTATCGAAGGAGTAGCCAAGTAGAAAAGAATAGCTCCACTCTGTTTGATAAACACCGTAATGCTGAACCCGAATGCCTTTCAAACCGAAGCAAATGCATATTTTATCAGATTGGGAAAAATGATAAATCTCCCCAAACATGAATTTTTAAGTGGGGTAAATAATTCATACGAAACATTTTTCATTTCTGCAAATTTATATGGCAACCATGCTAACTAAGTGGATAACGGTTAGGCTTGCTGAAAACAGTGTGAATACATGAATATATTACAGGGTGTTCGGAAAATATGGTGTCATTTTTCATACCGGCACGTTCGAACGATATACTGTCATGCAACTCGTTTCTCAGTTTGGAAGATTTGAAAAATTTATTTTCAGACAAATCGTGATTTCATTCAAGAGATCTTAGGTTTTTTCAGGTTTCAACCATCATGACTCCTAATGAAACTATCGATCTACGATACATTAAATAGATTAGAATGAACACAGGTGTGTGCACTGTTCAACTTTTACTCCCTGTTCACGTTTAATTTGCGAATACTACTTACCGTTCAACCCGTTGACAAATAACCACAGCACCAGAATCTTCCACCGCATATTCCTGCAAAACAATAAGAGGTCGTTAATTTTCCCCATCTGAGGCCTACATTTTATCAGAAAGTCATTCCACTAAATATCAGTTATTTCCAGTAATCAATTCTCAAGTAAGGTGTCCGGAAAATAAATATGGGAAAAATCGTTAAGCCATCCAATTAATCCGCTGGATGATTCAGTTATTTATTTATTCAGACAATCCAGAAAAAAACAGGTAATATCACCCAACATAATGTCTGCTATCAACAAATACAAAGTGTGTCAAATATTTAGATATCAAAAAAGAAATAGTAAACAATAAATACTAGAGAAACGAAAGTAGAGTAAAACAATAAAAACAAAGAAAACAATTTCATCAAAAGAAGATCTCATTGACAAATATATTTTTTGCTTCGTTGAATTCTGACTGAGATGGAACAAATAAATATCACTGAAAGAGTCACAGCATCGCATCGTACTGTTAGTATTGCGAAGGGGAATATGAAACATATTACCACTTTTGAGAGAATGGAACGGAATAAGGAAAGTTGCAGAGGGGAGAATGTCAGAGGAAGTTTAGATACCGTTGAGAGGTTTATACGTGAACAGAATGAAAGCAAACTGAGCCAAACGAAGAATATAGTTTTCGGGATTTCTGGGTGTCAATCAAGATACAACCTTCAAGAATCTGTTCTGAATTCTCTCGAGCCTGGCGATGAGATGATACATGAATGACCTCATCATCAAGAAATCTTATATCAGCCATCTTTCAGTTTATATGGGACAAAGAATAACAAGTCAAAATTGATTCGTCTATGAATTTCAATGCCCATTCAGATGATCTGCGTTTGAAGCTTAAAACTCGAAACAATATTCTTCAGGAACTAGCTGGTAGTTAATTGGGCGCTAATGCAACAACAATTCGTACAGCAGCTCTAACCTTGGTTTTTTTCTGCTGCTGAATATTGTTAGTTGAACAGTGTTCGTGTAAAAAAAATATGCTCAACTATCACTGGTTCTATCAGATCTTCACCTACTCCTTCATAAGCAATCCTCTCAAATATTGTACCTCCCTATATTCGCAGAGAGACAACAACTTTGGAGTTTTGGAACGAATTTAATTCATTTCCCATACTCTCCTATATTCCAGATAATAAGGTCCTCAGATTGAAGTCGCCTAAAACATTCTGGTCGAATTTTCTAATCGATATGAATAGAAGCGACAAGGAAATTTGGCAATCTGAATGGAATGCGTGCAATTTTTTCAACTGAGATTTTATTACCTTCCCAGGAGAATATGGTCTGTTCTCAATCTTATTAAAAGAGGCCATATACGATGCAACAGCGTGCTCTTCCGATGGAATTCGGTTGAGAGCCCTAGTTGTGAGTGTAGGGTGGATGAGGAGACAATAGAACATCTTATGAATAGTTGTCCCATTTATGAATTGCAAAATAGTTTCTGTGCTCAACAGATAGTAACGAATGCATTTCTAAAATATGTTGTTAATTTGAAAAAAATTTAATTTATTCTAAATAATTGATTTTTTCTGCTCTTGTCTTCTTTGATTTCGAATTGAGAATTGCCGATAGATTGCTAAAGAATCTGATTTTCTTTGTCCACAGAAGGATAATATGAAGATATTCTCCTTGATCACGTAGATGTACTCAAGATTTTCTGATATTTAATAAACTGTTCCAAATGAGTTAACGATATTGACTTGAATTGCAAAAAAATATAGTTTAGATGGAATTAGGTGATGAAAATTCATATTTATATGCATTCAAGTTGCAGGAAATAAAATTAATGTTTGCATGTAGGTCTGCAGCGTATACAGGGTAGTTAAGAAAAATCGAGTACAATAATGAAATTTCATTCCCAGAGAATTCAAGCATTTCAAGACTATCAATACAATGTTTGGCCACAACGGGCATCAATAACAGCTTGACATCTTCTTTGCATACTGAACACGAGGTTGTTGAATATTTCTCGAAGAATTTAATTCCATAAACTGGCAGAATCTCTCTCAGATCATTTAAGGATTCTGGAGTAGGTTGATGATTATCCAATCTTGTTTGGAGCATATCCCATGCATGTTCTATGCAATTCGAATCTGGCAGACTTGAAGCCTTTCCGCTACAACAACCTGAGTTAGGCAACCCTGTAGCATTCCCATAGCCCTATTAGCCTCAGCGTTTATTAATTTACGTCTTGGTATTTTCAGAACACTCGTTTCAAATCGAAGCCATTGATAAACTGCCTCCATTTCAAAATAAGAACATACATGAAGCATATGCAAAGAACCAAACTTCAAAAAAAGACGAACAGATCGACGAAATGTCTCATACTGATTTTTATTGGATCGATTCAAGTTGTTATTGAGTTTCAAATGATTTTACAGCGATTTTTTCGAAAATTACATACTTTTCGAAACGATTGAATACGGTATTCCTAACTCTTGTGGAGCAGTTCATTTCGAGTAAAGGTGAGGACAAATTTTTTTTATTCAGGTTTTTCCATTTCCTTATTTCATCATATGCAGAACTGTATGGTTTTCCTGCGTTAGACTCACCTCAGCTAGTCCCAATATGTATTGTATAATTTTAGTTCTCTCAATCAATTAAATTTACATATATGGCCTTTCAACTTTGTTGGTCGAAAGTATGTTGATTGTCAATACGTGGAGGATTCGAGTTCTCTCGAAAACGTTTCCGCCACAAGTAGATGGGGATGGAGGTGAACCTTTGAAATGTCCATCGGGAAACTTTCGATTGCGTTTCGGCCATTCGAGACAAATGCCATTGAAACAAAGCGCACCCTAAATGTCATCATAAACAAATTGAGGCCCATTGTATTGTCGGCTTATTTAAATGCCGTTGAGTCACAGCCGCTTTTCGACCTGCATGTATTCGAAAAAAGGGTGATTTGCAGTTTTATGTTGTGTGAACGCGGACTTAGTTCCAGTCCACAGTTTGAGAAGATTAAAATACCATTAAAATACGAATACCGTGATTATTTGTTCGTTTATGGCTGGCTGCTCATCGATACCGGCAGATATAAAGGGAAATAACAATTCCGGCAGATTAAGCAATCATCCCGAGGTGCACACGGTTCCGGGACAGAAAATAAAATTTCGCGTTTCTTCAATTTGCCGATGCCGAAACGCGCACTTTTCTTCCCTTGGATTCGCAGACGTGGGGATTCTCCGCTCTCGTCGAGATAAACATTTCTATTTCCTCTTTTATGCATCTAATGGAAAGGCCCTACCTTTCAAGTAAAAACGAAACAATTCGAGCTCCACTGTTCCTGTTGCACAAAAGCTTTGAATTCATTCCCAGTGACATGAAAAAGAACATCCGGTTGTAACTTATCCCGACCATTTTCAACAGTTATAAAATTAATAATTTATATATATTGTCGGTTTCAAAACGTCTTCTGACGTTGTCCGATGCCTAATTTCCACGCCAGACGATCATTGCATTGATACAAAGTTCTTCTTTGACTGATCTAAGAAATTATGTATTGATTATTATAGCATTTTAGGAACCTTATCCAATTTCGCGTTTCTTCAATTTGCCGATGCCGAAACGCGCACTTTTCTTCCCTTGGATTCGCAGACGTGGGGATTCTCCGCTCTCGTCGAGATAAACATTTCTATTCCCTCTTTTATGCATCTAATGGAAAGGCCCTACCTTTCAAGTAAAGACGAAACAATTCGAGCTCCACTGTTCCTGTTGCACAAAAGCTTTGAATTCATTCCCAGTGACATAAAAAAGAACATCCGGTTGTAACTTATCCCGACCATTTTCAACAGTTATAAAATTAATAATTAACAATATTAAATGAAATTTCAACTGTGGAAATGTCATACCAAGGCGAAGAATAGAAAACTCTCGAAGTGGGAATGAAAAAATTGAAACGAATATCTCGACTGAAAAAAAAAAGATAAGAAGAGTTTATGAGAAAAATTTTTTCAGAAAAAAGTAGCACATCCTCCAGTTTATTCAACAAATGGTTTTGTTAAAAATCGAATGATTGATGTAGGTTCTTGTCACCACCTTTTCTTAATCCTCATTCATCTGGATTCTCAAAGTTTAGATGTACTAGAATCTTTTTTACAAAGTTCTTCTTTGACTGATTTAAGAAATTATGTATTGATTATTATAGCATTTTAGGAACCTTATCCAATTTCGCGTTTCTTCGATTTACCGATGCCGAAACGCGCACTTTTCTTCCCTTCGATTCGCAGACGTGGGGATTCTCCGCTCTCGTCGAGATAAACATTTCTATTTCCTCTTTTATGCATCTAATGGAAAGGCCCTACCTTTCAAGTAAAGACGAAGCAATTCGAGCTCCACTGTTCCTGTTGCACAAAAGCTTTGAATTCATTCCCAGTGACATAAAAAAGAACATCCGGTTGTAACTTATCCCAACCGTTTTCAACAGTTATAAAATTAATAATTTACAATGATAATAGTATATTCTAAAACAAGTTGCAGAATGAATTCCTATTCCAACACGAATGAGAAATTCCTCCTTCGTCGCTCGTTTTCGAAAGCATGAGTGTTGGAATTGCCTTCTGCGATGAGTAATGGACGATATTTTCTCTATTTCGGTAGAGTTTGGTGGAAAACTCTCGAAATTCAAATAAAAATTCAGATTAGTGACTTTTGTATTGTATCTTGGCAGTTGGTGTCACTAACGAAATTTGACAGATTGCGAAATTTGAATTGATTCGATTCGAAAATTGAGTGGATCGGAGGTTAGTACTGACAACCACAAAACGAAAAATATAACTGAAAACAATGCTGTAATGAGTTTCGTTACAGCACCACTTTTAGTACTGTAATGAACTCATTACGATACTGAAATAGAGAAATGAAATTTCAACTGTGGAAATGTCATTTCAAGGCGAAGAATAGAAAACGCCACTTTCGAACTCAGAATGAAAAGATTGAAACCATTATCTCGACTGAAAAAAAAAGATAAGAAGAGTTTATGAGAAAAAATGTATTCAAGAAAAAGTAGCACATCCTCCAGTTAATTTAACAAATGGTTTTGTTAAAAATCGAATGATTGATGTAGGTTCTTGTCACCACCTTTTTTAAATCTTCATTCATTTGGATTCTCAAAGTTTAGATGCACTAGAATCATTTTTACAAAGTTCTTCTTTGACTGATCTAAGAAATTATGTAGTGATTATTATAGCATTTTAGGAACCTTATCCAATTTCGCGTTTCTTCAATTTGCCGATGCCGAAACGCGCACTTTTCTTCCCTTGGATTCGCAGACGTGGGGATTCTCCGCTCTCGTCGAGATAAACATTTCTATTTCCTCTTTTATGCATCTAATGGAAAGGACCTACCTTTCAAGTAAAGACGAAACAATTCGAGCTCCACTGTTCCTGTTGCACAAAAGCTTTGAATTCATTCCCAGTGACATAAAAAAGAACATCCGGTTGTAACTTATCCCAACCATTTTCAACAGTTATAAAATTAATAATTAACAATGATAAATGAAATTTCAACTGTGGAAATGTCATATCAAGGCGAAGAATAGAAAACGCCACTTTCGAACTCAGAATGAAAAGATTGAAACCATTATCTCGACTGAAAAAAAAGATAAGAAGAGTTTATGAGAAAAAATTTATTCAAAAAAAAGTAGCACATCCTCCAGTTAATTTAACAAATGGTTTTGTTAAAAATCGAATGATTGATGTAGGTTCTTGTCACCCCTTTTTTTAAATCTTCATTCATTTGTATTCTCAAAGTTTAGATGTACTTGAATCATTTTTACAAAGTTCTTCTTTGACTGATCTAAGAAATTATGTAGTGATTGTTATAGCATTTTAGGAACCTTATTCAATTTCGCGTTTCTTCGATTTACCGATGCCGAAACGCGCACTTTTCTTCCCTTGGATTCGCAGACGTGGGGATTCTCCGCTCTCGTCGAGATAAACATTTCTATTTCCTCTTTTATGCATCTAATGGAAAGGCCCTACCTTTCAAGTAAAGACGAAACAATTCGAGATCCACTGTTCCTGTTGCACAAAAGCTTTGAATTCATTCCCAGTGACATAAAAAAGAACATCCGGTTGTAACTTATCCCGACCATTTTCAACAGTTATAAAATTAATAATTTATATATATTGTCGGTTTCAAAACGTCTTCTGACGTTGTCCGATGCCTAATTTCCACGCCAGACGATCATTGCATTGATACAAAGTTCTTCTTTGACTGATCTAAGAAATTATGTATTGATTATTATAGCATTTTAGGAACCTTATCCAATTTCGCGTTTCTTCAATTTGCCGATGCCGAAACGCGCACTTTTCTTCCCTTGGATTCGCAGACGTGGGGATTCTCCGCTCTCGTCGAGATAAACATTTCTATTTCCTCTTTTATGCATCTAATGGAAAGGCCCTACCTTTCAAGTAAAGACGAAACAATTCGAGCTCCACTGTTCCTGTTGCACAAAAGCTTTGAATTCATTCCCAGTGACATAAAAAAGAACATCCGGTTGTAACTTATCCCAACCATGTTCAACAGTTATAAAATTAATAATTAACAATGATAATAGTATATTCTAAAACAAGTTGCAGAATGAGCTCCTATTCCAACACGAATGCGAAATTTCGAAAGCATGAGTGTTCGAATTGCCTTCTGCAACGAGTATTAAACGATATTTTTCCTATTTCAGTAAAGTTTGGTGGAAAACTCTCGAAATTCAAATAAAAATTCAGATTAGTGACTTTTGTATTGTATCTTGGCAGTTAGTGTCACTAACGAAATTTGACAGATTGCGGAATTTGAATTGATTCGATTCGAAAATTGAGTGGATCGGAGGTCAGTACTGACAACCACCAAACGAAAAATATAACTGAAAACAATGCTGTAATGAGTTTCGTTACAGCACCACTTTTAGTACTGTAATGAACTCATTACGATACTGAAATAGAGAAATGAAATTTCAACTGTGGAAATGTCATTTCAAGGCGAAGAATAGAAAACGCCACAGTCGAACTCAGAATGAAAAGATTGAAACCATTATCTCGACTGAAAAAAAAAGATACGAAGAGTTCATGAGAAAAAATTTATTCAGAAAAAAATAGCACATCCTCCAGTTTATTTAACAAATGGTTTTGTTAAAAATCGAATGATTGATGTAGGTTCTTGTCACCACCTTTTTTTAAATCTTCATTCATCTGGATTCTCAAAGTTTAGATGTACTAGAATCATTCTTACAAAGTTCTTCTTCGACTGATCTAAGAAATTATATAGTGATTATAACAGTATTTTAGGAACCTTATCCAATTTCGCGTTTCTTCAATTTGCCGATGCCGAAACGCGCACTTTTCTTCCCTTGGATTCGCAGACGTGGGGATTCTCCGCTCTCGTCGAGATAAACATTTCTATTTCCTCTTTTACGCATCTAATGGAAAGGCCCTACCTTTCAAGTAAAGACGAAACAATTCGAGCTCCACTGTTCATGTTGCACAAAAGCTTTGAATTCATTCTCAGTGACATAAAAAAGAACATCCGGTTGTAACTTATCCCAACCATTTTCAACAGTTATAAAATTAATAATTAACAATGATAAATGAAATTTCAACTGTGGAAATGTCATATCAGGGCGAACAATAGGAAACGCCACTTTCGAACTCAGAATGAAAAGATTGAAACAATTATCTCGACTGAAAAAAAAAGATTTGAAGAGTTTATGAGAAAAAATTCATTCAAAAAAAAGTAGCACATCCTCCAGTTTATTTAACAAATGGTTTTGTTAAAAATCGAATGATTGATGTAGGTTCTTGTCACCACCTTTTTTAAATCTTCATTCATCTGGATTCTCAAAGTTTAGATGTACTCGAATCATTTTTACAAAGTTCTTCTTTGACTGATCTAAGAAATTATGTAGTGATTATTATAGCATTTTAGGGACCTTATCCAATTTTGCGTTTCTTCAATTTGCCGATGCCGAAACGTGCACTTTTCTTCCCTTGGATTCGCAGACGTGGGGATTCTCCGCTCTCGTCGAGATAAACATTTCTATTTCCTCTTTTATGCATCTAATGGAAAGGCCCTACCTTTCAAGTAAAGACGAAACAATTCGAGCTCCACTGTTCCTGTTGCACAAAAGCTTTGAATTCATTCCCAGTGACATAAAAAAGAACATCCGGTTGTAACTTATCCCAACCATTTTCAACAGTTATAAAATTAATAATTTACAATGATAATAGTATATTCTAAAACAAGTTGCAGAATGAATTCCTATTCCAACACGAATGAGAAATTCCTCCTTCGTCGCTCGTTTTCGAAAGCATGAGTGTTGGAATTGCCTTCTGCGATGAGTATTGGACGATATTTTCTCTATTTCGGTAGAGTTTGGTGGAAAACTCTCGAAATTCAAATAAAAATTCAGATTAGTGACTTTTGTATTGTATCTTGGCAGTTGGTGTCACTAACGAAATTTGACAGATTGCGCAATTTGAATTTATTCGATTCGAAAATTGAGTGGATCGGAGGTCAGTACTGACAACCACAAAACGAAAAATATAACTGAAAACAATGCTGTAATGGGTTTCGTCACAGCACTACTTTTAGTTCAGTAATGAACTCATTACGATACTGAAATAGAGAAATGAAATTTCAACTGTGGAAATGTCATTTCAAGGCGAAGAATAGAAAACGCCACTTTCGAACTCAGAATGAAAAGATTGAAACCATTATCTCGACAATAAAAAAAAGATAAGAAGAGTTTATGAGAAAAAATTTATTCAAAAAAAAGTAGCACATCCTCCAGTTTATTCAACAAATGGTTTTGGTAAAAATCGAATGATTGATGTAGGTTCTTGTCACCCCTTTTTTTTAAATCTTCATTGATCTGGATTCTCAAAGTTTAGATGTACTAGAAACCATTATCTCGACTGAAAAAAAAAGAAAAGAAGAGTTTATGAGAAAAAATTTATTCAAAAAAAAGTAGCATATCCTCCAGTTTATTCAACAAATGGTTTGGATGTTAAAAATCGAATGATTGATGTAGGTTCTTGTCACCACCTTTTTTAAATCTTCATTCATTTGGATTCTCAAAGTTTAGATGTACTAGAATCATTTTTACAAAGTTCTTTTTTACTGGTCTGAGAAATGATGTAGTGAATATTATAACATTTTAGGAACCTTATCAAATGTGCTGACATTTTAAGCAACTTGCCAAAATGATGTACCTACAATTTGTTTTCAGCACATCAGTTGTACTTCGTCGAAATATTAATTTTGATTATCTGGTTTGGCAAAGAGTGACATTATTTTTCAAGCTAGAATAATTGAAGATTACATGTTATGGATACTATTCGGGATATTATAGGAAAAATAAAATTTGAAAAAAGGAAAAAATTGTTTCAGAATCGTCACAGGTTGTGTATTTTCAAGAATAACACAAAATGCAATATAATTTCAAAAATATATTACTAATATTTTTTTAAATATTTTCGTGATAATCACTATGTCTGGTACTCGATTCCTGCTCGTCGTGGACTTCTGGAACACCCAGTATAATTAAATATTATGATTAAAGTTTGGCAACATGGCTGGACTTGAGACAAATCATGTTTTCTTTTTTATAGATTCATACACTTCGTCCATTTCCTTTTTTCAGTTTTCCAATTATCAATGATTCTCAATATGACGAAAAAATTATGTCTGGTCTGTTCATATGCTTTTCAAATTATTAATTAGATATTGTTATGAAAAATTTTTATTCGTTCAAGGAAACTCTTGAAAGAATTTCACTTGTTCATAAAATCATCTGAAGCATTCAGATCACGGAAAAGGGTTCAAAAATTCAAGTCTTTTTCTTATCGAATTTTTGAAAAGACAAAACAATCTTTTATTCGTATTAAAATTCGAATTGGCTTCAACGATTCCAAAATGAAAATCTCACCTGTGACGTCGCACGAATTATTCAACATGTTGTTGAATGAGTAACGAACGAGCGTTTTTATAAAGCATGCATAGATAATATTCTTTTAGTTCGAACTAGCTCCAGATGCTAGGAAACATTCTGAGTCAGTGCGAAATTTTTCGAAGTGCGTATCAGACGTTAGAATATTAGTGACAATTGGGTGAGTTAGTGAATTTTGGACAAAAATACACGTAAGACAAGGTAAAATAATTTATTTGATATCCTCATTGTTAACTTATCATAAAATCTGATACAATATCGAAATTGTGGTATCCAGATCGAAAGAAATTATTGTGGGAAATATATCAAAGATTTTTTACATGAATTGGTATTCTATTCATCAATATTATCAGTGAGAGTATCGAAAATTTCAATAAGATCGAAAAAATAAATAGTAGAGGGCTCGGTACGAGGTCGTAAGATGTCGATGATTTGCTACTACATCTCCTAAATTGAGAAAGATAAAATGAAGTAATACACACAAGATGTTCTGTCTTTTCGACAAATATAAATTGCTGAACACCGCTACGGTGTCTAGTTTCGATTCGATGCTACAGGGTGTTTTTGGAATTTGGCCAATTATTATAGCAGGCTTTAACTTTGCAGTATTGCAACTAGTTTGTCATAATGAAAACATCTTCAGGGCAGTTTTTCAACAGGTCCCATAAATGTTTTCTAGACAGTTGAAATTTCAGTTCAATAAGAAAACAGTTATTCTCTATGATTTTTCTTAGTCATTTTCGAAAATATACTGCTCCAAAAGAGTTAGGAATATCGTATTCAATCGTTTTGAAAATTATGTTGTCTTCGACAAAATCGCTTCAAAATCATGTAAAACTCAATAACATCTTGAATCGATCCAATAAAAATCAGTTTTAGACATTTCGTCACTCTGGTTCTTTGCATATGCTTCATGAATGTTCTTATTTTGAAATGGAGTCAGTTTATCAATGGCTTCGATTTGAAACGAGTTTCCTGAAAATGCCGAGAAGTAAATTAACAAACGTCGAGACTAATAAAACTATCGGAATGCTACAGGGTGACCTAACTCTGGTTGTTGTAGCGGAAAGGCTCCAAGTCAGCCAAAGTGTGATATCTCGATTTTGGAATAGGTTCAGGGAGACAGTTTTCGTGTTGGAAAGACCAAGGCTTGGTGGGCGACGAAAAACAACACCTGCTTAGGATCGTTTCATCAACGTTTCGGCGAGAAGAAAAGCTACATCTACATGTAGAATGATACGGAATACTCTTCAAAACTCAGATGGGGTCCAAGTTTTCATCAAAACCATCAGACGACGTTTGAGAGAGGTGAATCTAGGTTCTAGACTACCATTATGAGGAATTCCTTTAACACATGACCATAAGCGTCAAAGACTGGAATGTGCAAGGCAACATATCAATTGGAACGATCAATGGCGCAGTGTCTTTTTCACTGATGAATCCAGATATGGATGATTTTCAGATACTCGAAGGATAAGATTATGGACAATTATGACAATGGAGGTCAGTATTGACAACCACAAAACGAAAAATATAACTGAAAACAGTGCTGTCATGAGTTTCATTACAGCACTACTTTTAGTACTGTAATGAACTCGTTACGATACTGAAATAGAGAAATCAATTTGACACAATTGTGGAATATCAAATTCTGTGAGCCCTTGAATTGAAAAGATATGAATGAAAATCAAAATCTTCTTTCATTATGTTCATCAAAATATGTGTTTTTTTTCGGACAGTTAATTGGAAAATATTCATTTGAAATTGTCTAAGAAAAGTCTATTGGAAAATATCATAGTACACTATGGCTTACAATAAAAAAACTGGCACTCGACTTCGGATAAGACTGCCCTAAAGATGTTTTCATTTCGAGAGCGTAGTCATAATACTGCGCAAGTTGAAGCTAATTATAATAATTGGCAATTACTTCATATAATTGGTTTCAATACATTAAACTAAATGCTGCAAATGTGACCCAATAACGCATTCTCCTAGAAAACTCGTTTCTAACTCTGTTTAAACTTTGAGTTGAAATATATCCTCTGTATTTTTCTTAAGTATAGCAGCAGTTGAGTTATGTTGAATAATTCCGAAAAGAAGCAACTTTAGCAGTATCGTTACAAGGAGTGAGTCCTGGAGACAACGACTTCCATGGGAATAAATTTTGTAGGTAAATTCTAATTCCACTGCACCTCATAACCCTGTGAAAGACATTCAATTTAATTACATGAAGTGACAAGTAGTTTTACTCTATTCATTTGCGAGATGAATGAAAAATTCACACGGAGGTGAAAAATAGGTCGAGAGGATCTATTCAAAATCAGATTCAACTTCGCCCAAACTAACAGGAGTATTTTATTCGATTTTTAACCAAGTAATTCTACCGGATCTACAGGGTGGTTCAAAAGTTTCGAAACAGTGAATTTATTTCGCGCACAGGTGGTAAATCAGAATTTTGATACTTTCGCCCAAGCAATCGAATGGGCAATCGGATTTTGAGCCTCAAAGAAGCAATTGCAGATTCTGATTGACCGGGAGATTTGATATCAAAATAGGTTGGGACCGAATTTTTTATCCATTTTTGGGACCTCATATCTCACATAAGGCCGCATCGAGTTCAAAATCTGATTACCCCTATCGATTCCCTAGAAAAATAACTAAGGATCTCGATATGAGAATAAGAATTTTCGCAACCTGATCTGAATGAACAACGGGAATTTTTCAACACAAAACGCTGCAAAAAGCTCAAATATATACAAAAATCTTTGTATTTTCTAAATTAAGATGGAAAATTTTCCGCTGAATACGAATCCCCAATAAAAAACATGGGTTTGTACCTGAAAATTCAAAGTTGGGCCTCATATAACTGATAATTCCATTTTGGACTCAAAATCTGATGAGCCTATGCGATTCCTCGTTCGAAATTACTAAAGACACCAGTTTCCAGAAGAAAGAAGCACGATTCACACTGCGCAAAAAAATTTACGCACATAATGGAAATCTCCAATTTATTCTACAACTGAAGGTGTTCTCAATGATGATTATTTTATTTATTTGGAATAAAAAAAAGATGATATTATCAGATTTTGAATATATTGTCTCCAAGAGGAATGTGCCCAAGCGGTAGTTTTGCGAGAAGAAGGGTGGACATACACAAGAATTGCAGAAAGGTTTGGGTTTCTCATACAAGTGTGTCCAGAATATTGCAGCGATTCAGGAAGACAGGTATGAATGTCCGAAGACCAGGACAGGATAGACCACGGGTAACAACTGCCATTCAAGAACGTTACTTGAGAGTTTCTTCGTTGAGACAACGGTTTGGCTCCTTCAAAATCAGCTTGAGCAAACTCATTGGGTGCAAATTAGCACTCCGACAATGAGAAATCGCCTCAGAGAATATGATTTAAGGCCTCGTGTCGAGGCAAGAGGCCCAGCTCTTGCCCCAGCCCATCGAAGGGCGCGTTTGGATTTTGCGAGAGAGCATATCCATTGGGAGGAGGCCGATTGGGAAAGAGTTCCCTTCACAGATGAGTCTAGATTCTGCCTCTACCATTGTGATCGACGTTCCCTTGTATGCAGACATCCACATGAAAGATATGCTCAGTGCAATATCCTGAATACTACTGGTTTCGAGGGAGGATCGATTATGGTATGGGGGTGGAATATTTTTGACTGCTCGCACAGACCTAGTGGTCGCTGATAATGGAGCTATGAATGCTGATAAGTATATAAGGAACATTCTTGAAGAGCATGTAGTGCCATTTGTCTCATACATTGGTAAAAATTTCATTTTTACGGACGATAATACCAGACCCCATCGTGTGTGCATCGTTCAGGAGTATCTTGAAGAGGTTTAAGTCTCTCGAATGGAATGGCCAGCAAGAAGTCCAGATCTCAATCAGATTGAGCAGGTTTGGGACAACCTCAATAGATGGCTGAGAAGTTCAGAAAATCATATAGCTGCTCTTGAAAACTTAGGAGACCAACTCGGAGAAATCTGGGAAGGATTAGATCAAAACATTTTAAAATCACTCATTTTGAGTATGAACTGTCGTTGCCAAGCTGTAATTAACGCAAACGGTGGAAACACCAAGTATTAAATCACTTATCAGCATTTCAGTATTTTGAAAATTGTTCATTTCTCTTCTTTCACATAAGATTCGGTGAAATGCTGGATTTTTATTTCATTAAATATGTCTTGTTTCGTTCATTACCTTCCCGAGAGAACATAAAAAATAAGTTATAAAATCAATGTAGTGTTTACTTTCATTAAAAGTGGGATTTACACAATGTGCGTAAATTTTTTTGCGAAGTGCATTTCGTGCCTTTTCCCGACGCAGAATTCCAATTTTAGATGAAAGTTTTCTGGGCCCTCAGAAGAAGTGTATCATTGCTGATGTTATCAGGACCTGCACAACCTCCGTCAGGACCAATATCATACCAAAATATGCATATTCCGCCGGGTCATTTCGTGTTGAGTGCAGGATCCTTCAAGGAACGGGTAAAATAATTTCAAAACCACATGAGCTGACACAGCGTGGGTCGAGTTCATGTTTGTACAAATCCAACATGTTTCCCTTCAGACCATAAAAATTCAGGATCCATCCCTCTGGAAAGAGTGGCCCGGAAATTGCTGGGATAGCATGCGTACCCTCTCAATGATCCACTGAACACAATCACCATGCATTATTGACTTCTTGATTCTCGTGGAAAAATCGTAAAATGAAGAACCTAGGAGTAGATCCATGCCAAGAAACGCAAATTGTAATTGTTCTGGAGGCCAGGAGATTGCGAAACTGAAATTCTTACCCTGCTTCTCTGAAGAGAATACCGAAAAAATCTACCAACATCTCTCTTTTACCCCCTTTAAAAAATTCCTCGACAAACACAACAGACAACCAGGAAAGATAAGATAAAACAGGAGACCATAGCTACTAAATCATACTCAGAAAAACAAACGGAATTGAGCATAATTTTTTTAAGTTAGCACATTCAATAAGGTTTCTAAAGTGCAATAACACTTACTGCATTATCCCTAAGGTTAATAAACAAAAAAGGTTTTTCTTGAAGAAACACTATTTTGAACAATTTCTTCGAAATTTGTGAAAATGATTCTGTGGCATTCAATACTTTAAGAATCTAGATGAATCGATATCTATTTAAATATTGTCTGGGAGGTCTTTGCATTTTCCTGAAAACTTAATTTCGGTTTTTTCTCAGTCTCTGAAAAAAGAAACAAATGGAAACAATTTTTGAATAATATAAGAAAGGCCCCTGCGTAAAAATTTGTTCACTAATCTGTCAGGGGCTAAACCTTTACGAGAAGAAATTGTTGCCTAACAATGAACAAAAAGAAGACACTTTGAACTCTTCAGCGTTACGTTTCGGAGTCTAAATCAGACGACTCCTTCGTCAGAAAATTACCGTACTAGTTTTCATTCAACTTTGTAGAATCGTGACAATATTTTGATCTTTGGATTGACATTTATCAATATACGATGAACATAGATTAATGTTGATTATCAGATGTTGATATCGTTATTTAATTCAAAATATCCCTGAAACCAGTTCTTTTTTCAATTAATCCATCCAAATTTGATGTATTCCTACTGAACAATTGGCGAGATTATAAGCCTCATCTAACAAAATACAAGCTGACTCCTTGATTCTCCTTTTATGAATCGACATTCAGAAAAGGTGGTGACATGAAACCATAAAATTTATTCTATTTGCACGTAGAAAATCTGAATTTAATGAGACAAGATAGATCTCAATATCGTTTCAACTTGAATATGTGGACTGGAGTTTGAATTGAAGATTCATAGTACCTTTTGAGTTGTCAGAGGTCTTAAATGCCGAATTTCCATCAGATTTTCTACAAAATCATTCGTCAAATTCACCGAAAGATGTGCCACTTAGCATTTCCAGAGAAATATGGTTCCAGCAAGATCTATGCCCTTTCAGTTAGAGAATATCTGAATGAAGAATATCCGAGTAGATGAATAAGAAGATCTGGTAAAATCTCGTGGCCAGCCTGTTCACCTGATTTGAAACCCTTGAATTTTTTTAACTGGGGAGCTGCGAAAGAAAAAGTTCATTGACAAAATGGCACGTTCTCCAGTAAATTTTACAAATGATTTTTTTGAGAATCGAATGAATTATATAATCACGTCACCAGCTTTTCTAAATGTTGATTTATCCGGATTCTTGAAGTATTGGATGCATAAAAATCTTTTTAACAAAGTTCCAAAAATATTTCAATACTGTGGGTCTTCAAGAATGACCTTTTTTTTTTTTTGACGGATCTGAGAAATAATGTAGTAAGTGTTATAGCATTTTAGAAACCTTATTGAATGTGTTGACAAAGTGATTTGGTACAATTTTTCTTCAGTTAAATCAGTTGAAGTGGGTCAAAATATTAATTTTGAACACTTGGTAAGGCAAAAAGTAACATTATTCTTCAAGCTGGAAAAATTGTCTCAGAATTGAAAATTATATATTACAGAAGCACTATTCAGGATAACATAGGATAAAATTTGAAGAAAAGAAAAAATTTTAGCCACAGGAGTTTAAGAATCATCACAGGTTGTGTATTTTCTCGAATAAAAGAAAATGCAATATTATTTGAAAAATACCTAGTTGCCTATTTCCGTTTATATAATTTTCGATTCATGAAATAATAGCTGACCCGGCAGACGTGCTGCCTCAATCGATGAAAAAAAAATAACTCAATATTATAATAAATTATTATGGTACAATACCTTGAAATTGTCCTGTACAATTATTCTAGTCAATGAGGGGCACAATTGGGCATTACCTCCGAATTCTATCAAGATGCTCCGATTTTGATAAAATTTTGGATATAAGCTAAAATTATCTTCTACTCCTACCCTATGCCGATTCATGCTTATCATTTTCAAGGGGTGAAAACAACCCCTTAATCCAAAATTAAAAGAAACTTGTTCTTACGTAATTATTGGGCTTCAGTTGCGATTTATGAAGTTTAATGAAGGTCTTTATATACTTCAAGACCTTATAAACCATCCCTTACAGCATAAAATGTGTAGAAATGGGTATTTATTAATATAAAAAATTAATTTCAATCAATTTTATAACAGTATTTCGGATCAATGTTAGTTTTAGTTATTTTCATTTTTCAACCTCTAAAAGCAACCCCTATCTGTTCAAAATAACAAAATTTATTCATCACTTTATCCACGTGAAATTAATACTTTTAGTGTCAAAAATCAATCTGATTCTGAGTGGATGTCGCCACTGTTAATTATTTCTTCTTCGTTGCCAAAGATTGGACAACTGTTTTGGCAGTTATCACCTGCACATTCCCCCAATATAGCGTAACAAAAATGACTCAATTTTCTGCAGGTGCATGACGCATTGCATGCTTTTTTACAGTTACAAAAAAATCATTTTCAACAATTTTTGTGATACAGGTGTTTTTTGCATTTTTGTAGACTGCAAATGTCTATTGGTACTATTCAACTGAATTGAGAGCTTTATTACCCACCCAAATTTGAAGTTGATGATTTGAGGCAAGCGTGGTAGGTAAAAGTGTAAGAATAGCTATAGCTAAACTTTCGCCTAATAAAGACGGTTATTATTATTATTATTATCATTATTATTTATTTCATCGGCAGCCGTCGATTTTGGAATTACCGGTAATGGTTGTCGGAAGTCTCCAGACGAAAGAATCAATGCGTTTAGACAACTCAAAATACACAGTAATTGTGTACATATATAATAGTACAATGGAGATTTGTTCAAAACATTTCGTCATAAAAATTTACGTAGGGTTCGGAAGAAAGATATTTATAAAAAACACATGGACTCAGATGCTTTAATATTATTAGAAAATGTAGTTTACCGAAATAATATCAAATATAATACTTTCACAAAAACGATATTAACCGTAGCAACACCAACTGATGGTATTCGCAAGGGGAACAATTATTTTTAATTTTTTTCCATTTCATCAAAATTTTCAGAGTTTTAATGTATTTTATGTTAACCCTGTCGAAGAAGAACCAAAAATAAAACTTTAATAACAAACATTTCATCCAATCTTGAGTTATAAATGGTGTAACCAACAAAATGGCCGACTCAGTCTTATATATTAAGATAAAGGCGATACTAGCTGGATTCTCATAAATCTTCGAGGAATCTAGAGGTAGGCAATTGCGCCAGTTACTGAACCAAGCAACGTCATTTGCTTCTTCTGATATTCGTAACTTCCAGATGAACATTTTCGACTGAATGACGTGGCACCTGCATGAGTCGATTTTCAGATACAAAATCCAATCCAGATAATTCAATGAAGAGCAGCCTAGACAGATAAATCTTATCGATGTCAGGCGAATAATTATTCCACATGTCACGTTTGTTAGGCAGAACAGGAAGAGAGTCGGAATAAGACATTGCTCCAGGATGAGATGAGAGCATGTCACATAGATAAGAAAGCTGCTGGTTGACACAGCACGCTCATGTAAGCGTTCAGACATGTGTTAAATTACCCGACAATTGGGTTTGAGATCATTAATTCTGGTTTATTTTATTTCGGAGATAAAACTAACGTCAAAAATCCAAATGGAGGGCAGCATGTATGGGAATTTACGAATTAACTTCGAGAAATCCCTCTAATTCTTTTTCAAATACAAATTGAAACGCTGAATTTTCTGAATATTCGGATGAAACGAAAATTTCTCTTCATTTCGTTAGCATTCATTATTGGTTTTTTTCCTTTATCCTTGTTCTATAGTTGGGTATTACCTGTTGAACATTGAAATTAATTGAATAAAGAAATAAGCATTGGTTCAAATACAATTAATGCATAACATACAAAATATAAACTGGAAATGATGATGAAGAAGAAAGGCAAAATGGACTGAAACAAAACAGGTTCTCCGAATAAGAATGAATGGAATAAAAGTGTTCATTCGAAAGTAATTCATTTTGCGGTACACACTATTATTTTGAAAGAATATGCAGACATTTTGATTCAATTTGTAGGTCTATTTACCCAATTGGACATAATCAAGGCGATCCACGGTCGATGGTAGATTAAACGTTTACGAAGAACGGAAAGCAATAATTCATTGAAACTTTGGTTTCATGAACAAGAACAGATGCTATACCGATCTAAAATATATTCAGTGCTGCGGTGTTGCCGCTCATGTCAAGAAGTAATAACTACTCTGTTTTTTCAAATGGCACATCCTGTATATTTTTGCACTTTTCTATTCATCGAAGTAATACGATTATTTTGGTATCACTTTCTCATACTTAACTTTAGCGGTTCCTGATTTCTCTTTCTTTGTTAAAACAAAGCTTTGGTTAAATATCCACAGCTGCAATACTTTTTATCTAAGGATGCTGAAATTTTGTATGCAGAATGCTCAGATTCTATGCATCATACAGGGTCATAAAAAATTCGATGGTTCATCGAGACATTACAAAAACGGTTGAAAGTGCATTTTTTCTAATGGGATGCCCTGTATATTTTAGGAAATACTGAAAGAAAATTCAATTTCCCTTCAAATGATATATCACATTTCCATACCTAGATCGTAATATTCTGCGTTGAACTGAAATTTTAGTTGCGCACGTGCGAACCAGTTCATCAGGAAACATTTCATTGAACCTTCTGCATGTTCTTTCTATTACTTGGTCACATTGCCCATGGTGAATGAACAATTTGATCAGAATTTCATTTGGATTGGTAGATAGTTCTTTCCATTTCACTTATTATTTTTCTTATACTATGAAGAATGAGCGAATGTATTATCATCAACAAACTAATTGTGAAAATCGGCATAATATCATTTTTTATTGTGTTAAGATATTTCATTGGTATCTACGATGAATACCTGTTCATGAAATTTGAGATGTACGTGCATCAGAGATTCAAATTTTTTTGTCCAGAAACACCAAATCGTTCGGAGAATGAACATTATTTGAATTAATTTATTATTTGGTAGTTTCTAGCTCATAATCATCATCAGCCAATCTGAGGAATCCACTGAAGTTAGTTTGTATGAACCGCCATTTGAAGTTTGTTTTGGTTAGCAGTTTCAGGAAGGTCACAACCATAAAACGTGCGCAACTATAAAATTTCAGTTCAACACAGAATCCAACAATCTAGGTATAGTAATTTGATGTATCATTCGAAGGAAATTCAATTTTCTTTCAGTATTTCTTTAAATGTACAGGTTTTTGAATGTCTCGATGAACCATCGAATTTTTCATGACCCTGCATGATGCATGAAATCTCAAAATTCTGCATACGAAAATTCAGCTTCCTAGGATTAATAGTATTGAAGTTATGGATTTTTAACCAGAGCTATGTTTTGCACAAAAAAAAGAGGAAATCATCTAATTACTCGGGAACCGCTGAAGATTATTATGAGAAAGTGATACCAAAATAATCGTGTTATTATGCTGAATATAAAAGTGCAATAATATACAGGGTGTGCCATTTGAAATAACAAAGTAGTTACTACGTTTTTGACATAAGCGGCAACACCGCAGCACTGACAATATTTTAGATCGATAGAGTATATGTTCTTGTCCAAGAAACCAAATTTGCAATGAATTTCTAACCTATAACCTAACATCCCTGTATATTCACCGATTGGAGAAAATTTGGCATGAAAGAAAGACTGATACCTGATTGAAAATGCTCCTGCTCGAGATTTTTCTGTTAATTTTCTTTTTATTTATTATTTGTTTGATGTATCTCTCATAGGACCAATGTTAGAATTATTGGTAGTGACGAAACTCTTTCTGATGTTACAACTTTATTTTATAAAACCTTCCCGACGGTTTGGTGAAATATTCTTCGAAACACCAATGATATGTTTAGAATTTTTATTTATCTAATATCGCGTAGTGGTCGAAATGTTATGTATTCCTCAGTGATGTAATCAGTGTATTAGGCAAAACGAAATTTTCTTTCTTTCATTCTTTTTTTCGAGGTCGTATAAAGGAAATACCATGAAATTGAAAAAAAAATCTAAAAATTTTATATATCAGAAGATCTTGAAGGAAATCTAGGTGATCTAGAAAAATTCCACGAAATCCTTCTACGAAAGGAGAAAAATGTTCTTGTTGAATGAATACATTGAAGAAAATTAAGTGAAGTCCAGAAAGAATTTTCGAGTAAATTCTAGTGGAATGCTAAAATTTCAGAAATGAACTCGAAATCTCTGGAATTTCTTGATAAAATTTGTCGAATTTTCAGTTACTCTCAGAGAATATATCACAGTTCCTCCCGCTGTAGTCACAATTGAAATTTTCTGTACAGGTGGTCCAATATTCAGTATCAAATTTAGTCATATCGCAAATATTGATAGACCATTTTTTCAAAATATTTCTACCGGTCAAATTCGTGGTACAATCTGTATATGTAGTATCTTGAGATTGAAACAGGCAAAATCACAAATGAGGAATAGAATTTTTCTCTGGAGAAATCATCCACTTGAGAACCCTTGTCATCAGATTCTCACACTCTGGCACATATTCATAAACGAGGAGTTGAAGATCGAGAGAACGAAAGCAACTCGTAAAAATCGTCCTCGTCCTGGGTTAACACGAGTTCTTCACATTATGAGTCTTGATAAGGACCACTTACACACCTATTGATCGATTTTCAATAGGTTTACTGCTCTCCTGAGTGCCATCGTCTAGAAAATAACGTGTGTAATAATGACTTCAGGAAGAACAAATCCATATCTTCCTCGCAAAATATTTATTTCCCAACTGAACGATTCGATATATACACATCGTCAAAAATAGTCTTGTTTCAAGAAATAAAAAATCTATGTTCTGGAAACGAGATGAATATTGGATAGAGAATCTTTGTTTGTTACTTACTCTCTTCTTTATTCACAATGAGACATGATAGGAAAAATGAGAAAAAAATCTGATTTGATCGAATATAATTCATATAGTTGTTCCAGAATTTAATCCAAATTCGATATTCCGTATTACCACCTCTTCTTTCAATTATCCACCCAATACGTCTAAGCATCCCATGAATGTTGGATAGAGAATCTTTGTTTGTGACTACCTTCTTTATTCACTACTAGCTGTCCCGGCGAACTTAGTTTCGCCTCAGTGATTCATAAAGTTGTATCAACAAAACTGGTACAAGTAGGAGATAAATAAGACAAAATCAAAGTACGAAATATAAAAAAAATTTAATAACATTGAAATAGGTAGGTATGTACAGGGTGGGCAAAATTGGTGATACATGAACTACAACTTTTTAACCCGACGAGATAGAGGAAAATGAATGGCACATTACGGTCGTCTTTTTCAGAGAAACTAATAATGCCATCAACTGCATTCTTCTATCTTCTTTTGTTTTCGGGTTATAGGCCAAAATTGAAATTTGGGCGATTTCAACTTTGGTCAAATCTCCGTTTCTGTTTGTGCTAGAATGTTGAAATTAAAACCTTATACAGGCACTTTTTTCATAACAATCCAGTGGCGTACCATGTTTTTTGACAACAGGTTTCCTTGCTGAGCTATAACATAAAGTTGTGTTTTTTCTTATAGAAACAATAGTTTATTATGATTCAGAAAGAATCATCACTTTTTTCCGTTTCAAAAATATATAACGTATTATACAGGGTGGGCCACGTAAAACAGTTCAACCCCCATGTTTCTGAGTATGCTCCAGAAAATGCTTCGACAGGTTAATCTTTTGATACCAAATAGGAATTGTTAAGTATATTCATGAATAGAATTGCAAAACCTTTGCAATGATGTGTCACTCGAACCCAATAAAGTTTTGGATCTTGAAGGCGCTGCCACCCCGATTAGGGGTATTATCATAGACCACTGACCTCGAAGTCAAAAAGCGTTCTAACCATTTTCTATAACTTACGCACGGAAATATAGGTCAGTAGGTATTTTTTTACGTGGGTCACCCTGTATAATGATATATTTTTGAAACAGTAAAAAGTGATGATTCTTTCTGGGTCATAATAAACTATTGTTTCCATAAGAAAAAACAAAACTTTTTGTTATAACTCAGCAAGAAACCCTGTTGGAAAAAAACGTAGTACGCCTCTGGATTGCTATTGAAAAAGTGTCTGTATAATGTTTTAATTTCAACATACATCCTAGCACAAACAGAAACGGAGATAATGACCAAAGTTGAAATCGCCCAAATTTCAATTTTCGCCTATAACTCGAAAACAAAAGAAGATAGAGGAATTCATTTGATGGCATTATTAGTTTCTCTGAAAAAGACGACCGTAATGTACCATTCATTTTCCTCTAGCTCGTCGGGTTGAAAAGTTGTAGTTCATGTATCACCAATTTTGCCCACCCTGTACATTGTTATTTACATGAAAAGATTTCACTTTATTTAAGCGGTATCTTATTATTATTTGAAAATTGTCTCATTGTTGTATCTTATGAGGAACCACATTTTTAGTTTTTTCGTCATAACATTTTCTGTAGTGTTCGGAAGAAAGAAAGGTGTGATAACACATGGACACAGATGCGTTAATATTATTTTTAAATGTAGTTCACCGAATTTATATCAAATATAATGCTTACACGAAAACGCTATCAACCTCAGCGACATCTACTGGCGTTATCCGCACGAAGGAAAATAATTTTCTTCTTTTTTTTCATTTTATCAAATTTTTCACTGTTTTCAAAAAATCCAACAGAAAAACTTCTATAACAAACAGTTCATCCAATCTTGAGTTATAAATGGTGTAACCAACAATATGGCCGACTGAGTTTTATATATTAAGATGAGACATAATGGGGAAAATGTGAAAAAAAAAACTGATTTAATCGAATATAATTTATATAGTTATTCCAGAATTTAATCCAAATTCAATCAGTCCCTATTACCACCTCCTCTTTCAATCATCCACCCAATACGCCTAAGCATCCTATGAATGCAGTCGATAATGAAATTTTCAGGCATATCGTTTTATTCTTCCAGGAGGGCCAAACTCAATTCCTGAAAAGCCGAAGGTGGGTTTAGGTGATCGAATATTGCTCTCCCTGAGTAATCCCATACGTGCTCAATTGTCAGGTGAGTTTGCTGGCCAGTTCATTCTCTAGATATTGTTCTCTCGAAGAATGTTTGAAAACATTGAAAAAAATTGAAACATTTCATTGAAATTATATTGAAAAGGGTTGAGGATATAAGGGAGGTTTCATTTTCCTCAGTATTATTCATGTTTCTTTTTGAATGTATGTTTCCAAAGACACTCCTCACCAGACTTGGTGCAATGTAATATGGGTTCAACTGAAACTTTCCCCACATTTTTCATGGCTAAACTAGAGTTGACTCGTGGGGGGATTTAATTTTATTCTAGTCAATGGAGGGGGTTACGTCCCCATTAACCCACTTTTCTGCGTTACGTCTATGACCTCTTTTTGCTCAAGTAATTGATGGTCTTCAGTACGATAACTGAAACAGTTAAGTACCTATGGTGCATTTTCAATTCATGATGTTGCTGATGATGAATCGTATTCTAATGGGTGCGTTTTATTTTCTAATCAAATCAGCCAATATTTTTTTAAAATTGATTTTTTTTGTGGACCTCAAGATAAAAGTCGAGTTGAGCGCACAAAAAATCATTCAATACTGACATCAATTAATGCTTGATTTTGGATTTTAATGCATATTTGTCATGGGCAACCAAACAAAGAAAATTCAGATATCTCACAAATAAACTGCTATACATGAGTTAGGGATATTGACTTAAATTGCAGAAAAATATAATTTAAATGAGATTTCGTGATGAAAATTAATATTAATGTGATTTCAAGTTGCAGGAAATAAAATTAATTTTAGCCTGTAGGTCCGCAGCATACAAGAAAAATGAAGTAAAATAATGAAATTTTATACCCAGAAAATTCAAACAATACAATGTATGGCCTCCACGGGCATCAATAACAGCTTGACATCTTCTTTGCATACTACACACGAGATTGTTGAACATTTCGTGAGGATTTCGGTTCCATAAACGGGGCAGAAGCTCTCTCAGATCATTTAAGGATTCTGGAGTAGGTTGATGATGAAGCATATCCCATGCATGTTCTGTGCCATTCAAATCTGCCTAATGCAGAGGTATTGGTAAATGTGGAATACCAAGCTCCTGGCGAGCATTCTCAACTATGGCGTTATCGTCTAGAATATGAAAAGTTTCACCAATAGCAGCATGAAAATTTGGCCAAATATTGTCAATGATATGCTACCTTTAGTGTACGGCGGTCATATTCCTAGGACGAATGTGTGGATCTGTGCACCCGTTGAAACATATCCCGGCCCATACCATAACACTACCCCCTCGGAATGGATGGACTTCTTGGACAAAGCGACGATTACGGAGTATGAGTCGGATTGTCCATACCATTATTCTTTGATAATCTGAGAAGCGTTTATATCTGGATTCATCAGTGAAAAGGACACTACGCCATTGATCGTTCGAATTCATATGTTGCCTTGCCCATTCCAGTGTTTGACGCTTAATGGAACTCCTCTTAATGGGCGTCTAGAACCTAGATTCACCTCTCTCAAACGTCGTCTGATGGTTTTGATGGAAACTTGGACCCCATCTGTCTTTTGAAGAGTATTCCGTAGCATTCTACACGTAGATGTAGAGCGATGATGAAACGATCTTGAACAGGTGTTGTTTTTCGTCGCCCATAAAGTCTTGGAACCTGTCTCCCTGATCCTAGTCCAAAGTCGAGATATCACACTTTGGCTGACTTGGAGCTCTTCCTCTACAACAACCTGAGTTGGGCCACCCTGTAGCATTCCGATGGCCCTTAGCGTTAATTTACGTCTCAGCATATTCAGAAAACTCAAAGCGAAGCCGTTATTAACTGATTCCATTTCAAAATAAGAACATTCATGAAGCATATGTAAAGAACAAGACTTCAGAAAAAAGGCGACCAGATTGACAAAATGTCTCATACTGATTCTTATTGGATCGATTCAAGTTGTTATTGAGTTTCAAATGATTTGACAGCGATTTTCTCGAAGACTACATATTTTTCAAAACGATTGAATACGATATCCCTAACTCTTGTGGAGCAGTATATCTACCGGAGATACGCCAATAATTTCATTCAATTTGGTTTCAATAAATTCATAAATCATGTTATAAAGAATAAAACACTTTTTATGTTAGAATTTCTTCATTACATTATTTGTCCGATGGAAAAATTATGCAATCCACTCGTTTATTAATCTAGCGATTAATGATTTTGAATATTAATGCGCTCGCTTCGTTTACACGTTAATAAACCAGTTGATTAAATTAATAGAGTTTGATAATTCTCGTCTTAACTTAATATTTCAATCAGGAAGAGATGTTTCCAGTCTGAACTAAAACATAACAATCCCAACCCACCAAACAAATCAAAATTGTATCCTTCATTTTCCTGGAAAATGATTGAATTAATCGAATTTCCATGTTTAGAAAACGTACCAAATGATTGTATTATTCATTGCTTCAAAATTGAATAGTTCTTTCTTAGAACTTGGTACCTTTTTTCATCTCGAAAATATTTCATTTGGATGATGCAAAATATAAATAACCTACAATATATTATGGTATAGGTAAATCGAAAAAATCTGTCTGCCAACTATATCTACTGGAAAATGTCATGCTAAATGTCGGCTGAATAAAGCAACCAGCAAAAATTCATACATCAATTGGGAAAAGTCCCACTTTCAATTAGCTGATATAAGTAATGAAATGGCTGAATTAACTGATAAAAAAGCCGAATAAAGCTCTTGCACTGAAATCTAATTGTATCTATCATACATTTCGCACTCGAACTGTGATTGGTTTCTCAATTCGTGCTCGTTTGACCAATGGCATGAAGCCTTCACGCGCTAGGTGCCAAATGCGGGTACGGAATGTCTTAATGCCTCTGGTCTGTGGGCAACTCTGGTTTTCAGGAAAAAGACCACTATGCGCCTTACTGAAGTCTGTAGATTATTCAAACGTTGATTCCACAAAGCTTCTTGATGTAGGGCTACTATTTTTTCCTGGTCAATTTCACAACTTCGAGTGAATCTCTATTCTGCTGAACATGAAACATTTGTTTGCTGGTTTATTGTTTTCATTTAAGTGATGAGTTGAGAGTTAATAGGGGTCAAGATTTTTTACAATGTGCGTATGTCAAATTCTGAAACGGTGTCGGACGTTGATTAAATCTGAGGAGAATTTCGTATTTTCCGAAAAGTCCTACGTTTATTACGCAGTCGATTTAATGCAGGCGTCCCGAAAGCAAGTCCTCGTGGACGTGGGTTGTTGTAAACACAGACTTAAATCTACCGTTATGGCGTCAAAATACATAGAGAGATCCAACATGGCGGCCTGTGTTTGCCACTGCCTAACAATCTCCGTCAATTAAGTGATTACCATTTGGTCCGGCAGTAAGCCGATTTCTTCAGCTGAGTGAATTCACTCCAAATCTCCAAATTCGGATAGCGCTATTGATTATGCGATATAATTGGCCACCTAATTTCATTGAAGTTTGCGATGAAGTTGGGAAGTTTGTACGGCTTAATTGAAAAAGGGGTAGGAAATGCGTACGGTGAAAGCAAAAATTTCAATTTGAACTTTCAATCTCGTAACTTCGCCGATTTCTGCACTATGCGCTCAATCATGCCGTAATTAAGGGCGTCGAGTCTTCGTTATTGTTTCCATGGTCTTGTTGGTTCTGTGGAATGGACGGTAACTGATAGCAAACAGGTAATTTGGGTAAATTTTCGGGTAATTTCACCGCAGATTCATCGAATTGATTAATAGCAAAAAAATTCAAAAAATGCAGATTCCTCTCAAAATTAAAATCGATCTGAATGAGATTTGATCCGAATATGAAAGAAAATAAGAATAAAGACAAACAAAATATTATTTAATTGGATTTCAAACCTTAGATAACAGTGGCATGTTTTTGCAAAACCACGCTATATATAGTCAACAACGTACAGAATGAATGTTATTCTCATAACACCTCTCGGTTTCTGAATTTTTTGAAAGTTTTTCAGTATTTTCTCCCACAGTCCCCGGGACAAGAAAAAATATGTTCAGTATTAAGAAAATTATATAAAGGCTGGGCCGGGAAAGAGCACACTTTTGTTTCAAGAATAGGAATCAAAAGATTTGAAAATATATACAGGGTGCCCAGACATCGACGTCAAGCCGAATCAGGTGACAGTCATAGCATTTTCCATTATTCGAGAAAATTCACGAACAACCTGTGATGATTTTCGAACTCCTGTTGCTACAATTTTTTATCTTTTTCAATTTTCATTTTTCCTATCTCATCCCGAATAGAGCTTTTGTAACCTGTAATCTTCAATTATGAGTTAAATGTTCAGCTTGAAGAATAATGTGTCCAAATGTTCAAAAATTGATATTTCGACCAACATCAATTTGGCAAGTTTCACCAAAACTTAGTACATTTAATGAAGTTTCTGAAATGCTTTGACACTTGCTACATCATTTCTTAGATCAGTTTCGAAACATTTTTCGAACTACTTAAAAATCCTGTATAAGATTTTCCACAAATACAGGAAATATTGTAAATACAATTTCTTGATTTATGGTTCTCATTCAAAGGTTTAGGTTTTGAAGATCGTAAATCATTTTTTGTTTTGAAACCAGTTCTCATGTTGAATTTAGAACCATGAACATAAGAAATCAAATTTATTAAAATTGGTTGTTCTTGACGGTTTGTTGTTGGTTCCTGATTGTTATTATCGTTTTGTCGCAGAATTGTTTTGTCTGAATTTGAAATAGTTTTTTCTATGAAATTCGTTGGATATTGATCATCCTCAAGAATATCTTTATTGAAATTAATTTGGTCATTTCGTACTTCAGTTGTCTATGAAATTAATTGAGCTCTATCATAAAGTGTTTTTATAAAACTTCTCTTAACACTTATTTGATGATTAGATTAAAAATTAAGATATCGATTTGTGTGTGTTTTTTTTCTGAACACACGTTTCAAAATGATTTGGAAATTTTTTCATCGAAATATTTAAGAAGGAAAATACATTATTTTGTTCCAACTCCATTGGGAATTTTATTGTAGGTTTTTTAATATTGATTTTATTGAAAAATGTTATCAATTTTTCTCTGATTCGATGAGAAAATTTCCAAATCATTTTTGGAAGTATGTTCAGAAAAAGAGGACACTTTATGATAGAGCTCAATTAATTTCATCGAAAACTGAAATACGAAATGACGAAATTAATTTCATAATTAGATGAATAGAAGATATTCTTGAGGATAATCAATATCCAACAATTTTCATAGAAAAAACTATTTCAAATTTAGAGTGAACAATTTTGCATCTTGACGATAATAACAATCAGAAACCAAAAACAAACCGTCAAGAACAACCAATTTTAATAAATTTGATTCCTTATGTCCATGGACTCTCAGAAAAAATTAAGAGAATTGCTTCTAATTTCAACATAAGAACTGTTTTCAACACAAAATTGATTAACGATCTTTATCAACAAAAACTAAACCTTTGAATGAGAAACAAAAATCAAGAAATTGTATTCACAATATTCCCTGTATTTGTGGGAAATCTTTTACCGGAGAAACATCAAGACAGAGTAAAGTTAGCAACTTGCGAAACTGATTCAGTACAATTTATTTCGAGTACAATCAGTTGAAGTTGTTCGAAATATAATTTTAAATATTTGGTGACATTATTTTTCAGCTGGGAAAATTATCTAAAAATCGAAGATTACATGTTACAGTAGCAACTTTCGAGATACCATAGGAAAAATGTTATTTTGAAAAACTTTCCCAAGAGCATTTTTCTCGAATCTTTACCAACATAAACACCTATATAAAAAAAATTTAAATGATATTAGTTATACGAAAATTAAAAAAAAAATTTACAACAGTGCCTGTACAATGAAGTCTGTGGGCTTAAAATGGTTCTGTATTCAGGCCACCACGTATTTCTTTTTTCTACTATCAACACTACTAAGTGCACTCCCTCCTGGCCAACCCTGTACCTCATGAAAGGTCCTGAAAGAAAGGATCTTGAGGAATTCAGGGATCGATTTTGTTTACCGAAACCGGTAATTATAGAAGTTGCTGCGTTCGTCCAGATAGAACCCCACCCACCCGAATAAGAAAGCAGCAGCTTCAATCGTAATTTTCATTTTTCCCCATTGACAGAGTTTCTTTTCGTGACGAAATTAAAAAAGGCCGCATTGCTGAACATTGAATAATGAATGGGAACTATCGGGTGAACTTTTTCGATTCTAATCAGCGGTTTCGACTCCATTAGCCATGGCTGGTAACGAAACGGAACATGCAGGTATTTATGTGAATCACTACACCTGAGGATATGAAAAACAGATTTGATAAATAGCGAGTGGGAAAGCACCTGAGACTTGTCACCGTTTGAATAAATTATTGCAGGCTGTGTTCTCTGCTCGCCATATGGAAAATTCGTTTATGCCAAAACGATGATATAGCGTTCGATATACCGGAAGAATCGGGATCCGACTTACTCCACCTTAGACTTGAGAGCCTCTGAGATATTCAAGATTTCCTTCCTATGGAACTAATTCGAAAAACCAACTTATAATCGAAGTCAAGAAATGCAGGCTTGGGATGAAGTATGGAACCAAGTTAATATCTTTTGAACGAAAAGGACAATATTTACGAAATTTTACAGGGAAGTACACAGGCGCAATACCGGAAATACCCCTAATTTATATGGGACCTGCTGTATATCTCTGCAGATTTTGAAAATACTTGGAATTTCAAATGCGCATATACTTTTCAGTGTAAAAAAAAACTATAGGAAATATAACATCTTTCTCTTACTTCTAGACTGGCTTAATTTATTTACTGCTGAGGTAATAATATTTTAAGGAAAATTAAATAAAATATTCAAAATACCAGACGTTCACCTCCTCACAATGTGCCATACTTTATGCAAATTCTTGAGTCACTCCGGTGCAACCAAAAGTATATTATCAACAAAAAATTGTACAGGGTAATTCACTTATCTTGGTAACCCAAATTTTCTCGAAAACGTCCGAATATTTTTTCATTCTGTGAATGGCGTTTTGAACAAGTCAATGTTGACTCGAGATGCTCATAAAAATCTGCCAAATTAATAAAGACGCCAGGCAACATACCTTTTTTATCATGTCATTCAAAAGATAATTTCATTCTGAACTTTTGTTTCGAATACAATTTTCATCCATTTCAAACGTCACAGATGTGCACCGTGTTTTATGTCGATTCTATTCCATTTATTTTATTTTGTATTGTGGTAGTATTATTTGGAGACAAAGATATGATTTTGTGCCTTGAAGTCGAAAGGGCTTGTTTTCTAAACAATCCACCTCCTCAAATAAGATTAAATATTTGGCTACGGCAAGATGGAGCTCTATGTCACAACGCTGAGAAGAGATATTTAGATCAAGAATTCGAAAATAAATGGATAGGTATCAATGGACCAACACATATCTCCAGACCTTGTTTCCAAATTTTAAAGTTGTCTTTCTTCGAATATGGGGAGGTACAATATCTGAGAGAACGGGTAATCTAGAATTTTTTTTAACCAAAATCAACTTGGATGGTTCTCTTTTTATTGACAGTGCTTTCACACATAGTTATTTGATGTCTTCTGCAAGAACATAGAGAGCATCAAGCAGTAATCTCAACTTTTCCGAACTCAAACATTTGCGTTCATAATCGTTAGTTCAGCCTGTTGAATTAAATCTATAAATTAGGTTGTAGATGGACCTGTTTTGAACTCGTGCTATTCTGTTAATAGGTCATGATATAATAGGCGTGTTAGATATTTCACATATTTTTAATAAGATGATGTTTTCCCTAACGAAAACTCGTTATGGTTATGGGTTTTCCTTTTCCACCAGTAATAATGTTATATTTCATGGGATATTCCTACTAAAACTAAATAGAAACACACCTATCTATGGGAACCAAAGACTTCGTGGTTATTTTTTGATCCTTCTGATAAAATAGACCTAAAATAAAATCCACTGTGGAATTAGAATAGGATATCTTTCATCCAAATCTAAAGGGTATTTCTCTGAAACTCTTCTATTAATTGATTCTCAAATGACATCTTTCATTCAGTTTCATATAGACTCGAAACGAGATCATGAATCCTCAAAACTGCATTGTGAATGGAACTAAATTATAAAAATGCAAAATAATGGAGCCACTTTTCACGTATGAAATAATCTGAAAGCAGGATTATGTGTAACTAATACCGCCAATATGAGATATTCCTGATACATGTGATCGAATTAGAATAGGATCGGTTCTCATTACATGTTCAAATGCATAATTCAACATTTATTAATCAGTTGATATCTGTGTTACAGATATTTCGACGCGATGAAACATATATAACAAACCATATAATTTCTGTCAACTTCAAAACAATATTTTATTCATGCAGGGGTTGAAAGTTTAAATTATCATCGCTTTTTTATGCAAAATGTTAGGAAAAAGTGTGTAATGAGTATTCAAAAGAAAAGCGTTATCTTGATCAGAAGATATTTTCGAACTTTAGAATTCTTTCAAATATTGCTGTCCACATCGAAAGTACAAGAAGACCTCAGAGACATACTCAGAGAATCAAATTCAAATAAAACTCAAATTTTTCCAAAGAATATCAATTTTATGATTATACAAGACTTCTTTTCATTCAAATTATAATATTTCACACTTGTATACTCCCATATTTTACTTAGTTCTTCTAATTTTTGAACCTTACATGTTAATGTATAATGTACCTAGTGTCAATGTCAAGATGTTGAGATACGTTAAATTGAAAAAAAGTTCGCCAATCATAATAACAGAATCTCTTATGTTCTTTAATTTATTCAACGTCTCAAATTTTTTAATTAAATTAATGAAATATGTTCACTTTGGAAAATCAAAAAATATTCATCTCGATCTGAAGAAATTTGAAATAAAATTGTCTTAATTGATTTGTCGACCTGATAATTACGGAATAAGTCAGGAAAATTTCATTCAGATCAAAGATTTCAGTTCCACTCTGCGAGATAATTATTTTCTATTATTACACCAACGGTAACAGAAGAAAATCTTCTCTAAGGAAGGTGATCTGATTGGTTTTTAGCTTAGTCTTGTCCACCCTAGCTTTTTTGCTTTATTCAAATTTGAATGTTTTCATTGTTGTTGAATTTTCTATTTCTACCTCTTTCTATTTTCAGATTTCAATTTCAGGTTTCTCAGGAAAAAATATTTTCTTTCTTTCTACAGAAGATTTGGAATATCCAGGATATTGACCTGTCTATTTGCCGAATCAATTTTCACTATCCCTTTTTATTATATTTTTTTTAATGATCATATCAAACGTAGAAAAATGGTTCGACTATTAGGAAATATGCAATCCGACGGACGATTTGGTGTTTTTGTGGATAATAATAGTAGTTATTTTGAAACTTTGAACAATAGTGTTCCACAAGGTTCAGTTTAAGCACCTCTTCTTTTTAATCTATATTCGTGCGATATTTCAACTAATTCTTCTCAAAAATATATTCATGCTTTAGTCCAGATAATAAGGTCCCCAGATTGAAGTCGCGTGAATCATTTTGGCCAATTTTTCAATCAATATGAATAAAAGCGGGAAAAAAATTAGACATTCTGAATGGAACAAACATCTAATTACTGATTCTTCTATTAGAATTTCTGGATTCGACCTCACAATGAGTGTTTGATCTGTTCTGAATCGTATTGGAATAGGTCATGGACGTAACAGTATATTTTCAAGATGAACTTCGGTTGAGAGCCCTACTTTTGGGTATGGGGAATTGGGGGAGACAATTGAACATCTTAAATTGAGATAAAGTTGTCCCATTTATGAATTCGAAGGTAGTTTCGAGACTATACAGGAAGTAGAGAATGTATTTCTCAAATTGGTGGTTGATTTGAAAACAATTTCATTTATCATGAATAATTATTTTTTTCTGCATTTTTTTCGAGCCAAGATATTGACGCGATAGTTTTCAAATTGGTGTAGCGTTATTCCAAGAACAAGAGGAGTTTGAAAAAGTTAATTTTCATTCAAACTAGGTTTAATGGCATGGTTCAAATCGAAATTTTCCGCGTGTTTCTGGGAATTCTTTTGCGTGCAGATGTACCTTGATTTGTCGGAACAGCAACAATGAAACTTCAAGAAAACTCGTAAACCACATCACATTCGACAATTCAAAATGCACTGAAAACAACATTTGTCTCTTTTCATTACAGATTGAGAATTTCGGGTAGATTGGTGAACACTCTGTTTTTATCTGTCTCCAGAAGAATAAAATGAAAATTTCCTTCAAGATCACGTAGATGTCCTTCCAGATCCTTCGTTATGAAATTTTTTTCTATGTTGGGTCTTTTCTGGTTATGTTTTCCCTGTTTTATACGCAGAATTGTATGGTTTCCCTTTGCACTAATCTCAGCTAGGTACTTTTTTGTTTCAATATGTATTGTATTATTTGATATGTAAGAGTATCAATTTTATTCATTTTTTTCATTTCATATTTCCTTGTTTATTTTCATTTTCTCAGGAGCTTGAATTTGGTTTAATTTTATTTTAATGCTTTCGAATTTTCTCACATTTTTTCGGAGCTAAGACATTGACGCGATAGTTTTCAAATAAATGTACCGTTATTCCAAGAACAAGAGGAGTTTGAAAAAGTTAATTTTCATTCAAACTAGGTTTGTTGGAATGGTTCAAGTCGAAATTTTTCCGCGAGTTTCTGGGAATTTTTTTGAGTACAGATGTACCTTGATTTGTCGGAACAGCAACAATGAAACTTCAAGAAAACTCCGTAAACCACATCACATTCGACAATTCAAAATACACTGCACTTATTTTCATTTTCTTAAGAGCTTGAATTTGGTTTAATTTTATTTTAATGCTTTTGAATTTTCTCACATTTTTTCGGAGCTAAGACATTGACGCGATAGTTTTCAAATAAATGTACCGTTATTCCAAGAACAAGAGGAGTTTGAAAAAGTTAATTTTCATTCAAACTAGGTTTGTTGGAATAGTTCAAGTCGAAATTTTTCCGCGAGTTTCTGGGAATTTTTTTGAGTACAGATGTACCTTGATTTGTCGGAACAGCAACAATGAAACTTCAAGAAAAGTCTGTAAACCACATCACATTAGAGAAGTCAAAATGCACTGAAAACAGCATTTATCATTACAGATTGAGAATTTCGGGTAGATTGGTGAATATTCTGTTTTTATTTGTCTTCAGAAAAATTATATGAAAATGTCCTTCAGGATCACGTAGATGTCCTACCAGATCCTTCGTTATGAAATTTTTTTTTCTGGTACTCTTTTCCCTGAGCTCCTGTATTATACGCAGAATTGTATGGTTTTCCTTTGCACTAACCTCAGCAAGGTACTTTCTTGTTTCAATATTTAAGGTATTATTTAATATGTTAGAGTATCAATTCTATTTATTTTTTTCATTTCATATTTCCTTGTTTGTTCTCATTTTCTCAAGGGCTTGAATTTGGTTTAATTTTATTTTAATGCTTTTGAATTTTCTTACATTTTTTCGGAGCTAAGATATTGAGGCGATAGTTTTCAAATTGGTGTACCATTATTCCAAGAACAATAGGAGTTCGAAAAGTTCATTTTCATTCAAAGTAGGTTTGATGGCATAGTTAAAATCAAATTTTTCCGCGTGTTTCTGGGAGTTTTTTTGCGTGCAGATTTACCTTGATTTGTCGGATCGGCAACAATGAAACTTCAAGAAAACTCCGTAAACCACATCACATTCGAGAAGTCAAAATGCACTGAAAACAACATTTGTCTTTTCTCATGACAGATTGAGAATTTCGGGTAGATTGGTGAACACTCTGTTTTTATCACGTAGATGTCCTTCCAGATCCTACGTTATGAATTTTTTCAATGTACGGTCTTTTCTGGTAATGTTTTCCCTGAGCCCCTGTATTATACGCAAAATTGTATGGTTTCCCTTTGCACTAACCTCAGCAAGGTACTTTCTTGTTTCAATATTTATTGTATTATTTAATATGTTAGAGTATCAATTCTATTAATTTTTAATTTTAATCATTTCATATTTCCTTGTTTGTTTTCATTTTCGTACGGGCTCGAATTTGGTTTAATTTTATTTTAACGCTTACGAATTTTCTTACATTTTTCGGATCTAAGATATTGACGCGATAGTTATCAAAAACAAAAGGAGTTTGAAAAGTTAATTTTCTTTCAAACTATTTTTAATGGCATGGTAAAAATCGAAATTTTTCCGCATGTTTCTGGGAATTTTTTGCGTGCAGATGTACCTTGATTTGTCGGATCGGCAACAATGAAACTTCAAGAAAACTCCGTAAACCACATCACATTCGACAAGTCAAAATGCACTGAAAACAACCTCAATTCAGTAACCGCGATCCATGAACATCTTCAGCGGAGTTTCCCGAAGCGGCAACGTGGAAAAACGGTCAGCAGAGCGCGTCTCACTACAAATTTCCCGACAGGCGAATGCTCAGCATGGCCCTCTTCGTGGAGTGCTTTGCGGCCTGCGTTGAACGTTCGCGGGCTGATTCAGACTGGCTCCAAACTCTGGGAAAACGACCCTCTAGCGAGCAATCGCGGAGTTACACGACCCAAAGACAACACAAACAGTTGCTTCAATATAGATTTCTCAACTCAGACGATATTTTGAGGAAATGTTGACGTTTGTCCGGTCCTTTACATAAATCTCTCATTTCTCAGTTCCAGCAGACAATCCGAATCTCCCTCCACAGGGATCATTTAGTGGACCACCCACACGACCCAATATTTCTCGAAAGTTTCCGCAGGAAAATATTTCTAATTGCGAAACTAATACCACCTCCAATTCATAGGCCCATAGACCATTTATAATAATGACAATTCTCGTAATATGTCTTAGTTTTTGGTTCTGAAAAATATTATGTATTATAACATGTTTGGTTTATCTATGGGAGATGATTGCCTTTCATTGGGGTCCCGTAGCGGTCTTCAAACATCTGAAGTGCCGAAAAATCATCACCTGGAAGGTCGTATCCGGTTTGAAAAAACCCTCACGACCAGAGAGCAACAATTTGTGGATTTTGAATTTGAATATCGAAGGAATTTCGAAAGACAAGTGTGATTACGTCTCCAAATTAGCTGATGAACATGGTATCAAAGAGATTCTTCTGCAAGAAACCCACACGGCAACAGAAAAAAAATCCTCGTGAAAGAGGACAGTTGAACGGTTATGTATTAATTGATTTCTTACAAGTTTAGCCTGTTATGTTGAGAAATTATCAGTTTCGTAACTTCCAACAGATTCGGAAAGGGGAAATTGATGGAGTTTTTTTTTTCATTTCTTTCAAATTTTGTGACATTTCTGTCATGAATATTTATAAACCTCCAAACATTATTAGGCCAAGAAATCTTAATATTGATGTTTTTTAAAGTAGCAAATTCATTTCCAAAATGCATTCGATTTATTCTGAATAATCGGTTTCTTTTCTGCTTTTGTCTTTTTTCATTTCAGATTAAGAATTACGAGTCGTTTGGGAAGAATCTGTGTATCCAAGCCCATCGACGGATAACATGAAGATGATCACACTGATGTCTTTCAAGATTTTCCTGCTATTTGATATTTTATGTTATTTTGTTTACGGGGAGGCAGGTTTTTTCGGCTGATGTTTTTTCCACTGGCTGTATAGTATCGTATGATACTAGTGTTGATAGTATCGTATGATTCTATAGTATCATACAAAGAATGTTATGATACCCCGTTCTTTTTTTACCTCAGCTTAGGTACTTTTTGTTTCAACATTTATTGTATTATTTTAGTTCTCTTTTTCATGAGAATATATTTATATATATATATATCAGGCTGGAGAAATCAAATAAGATTTTATCACTGAAGGAAGGGATATAATACCAGCTTCAGCCTGATTTGGCATCATCAGCATCCCATATCCCTCAGAGACAAAATCTTTTAGAAATCCTCCTCTTTTTGAACCAACTAATATGAAAAAGGGATGCTCCACATTTCCAGTCTCAAACTAATCAGGGCCCCCATGTTTTTCAGGAAAAAAAGCGAAGAACCTTTTGTTTTATCTTGTGTTCTTTTTATTAAAAAAACTTGCCTTCACAGACACAAAAAATTGGGCGATTTCATTACTCAGGAAATCATTGATATCTATTGAAAGATTTTATACGAAGTCTCTACATTTTCCTGGAATTTGTCTTTAGGGTGTTTTCTTCTAGTGTCTGGAACAGAAATCAAGTAGTTTTTTTTCAATAATAGAAAAAAGGGACCCGCGTAAAATTTATGCACTTATTTGTCAGGTACTTTCAAAAAAATGTTGACTAACAATGAAAAAAACATCAGTTCAAACTTCGTGAAGTTTCGGAGTCTATATCAGAATTCTAATTCAAAAACTCTGCAGGATTGTGAGATTTTTTGATTTATCAATCCATAAATCAAAAATTCTACCTATCGAATTAAATCATTCGACAAAAACTGTGATTAGTCAAATGTGGTGCAAGACACTGAAATCTACTGATAGCCATAGAAAATTTCATGCATTTTCCGAATATTCTAATCAAATTCCAATATTCATTCGTACAAGGTGTTGACTCTCAGCTTGAGAAAAGTCACATATTTTTCTGATACGTACATGGATTTTTCGAGCAATCGATAGATGTATCTATTTACCCATGGAATTGTTTTTTCACTTTTCAAGTATCAGTTCATCATAATGGGTGATTCAAAAGTTATGAGCACTTGAAAATATTCAAGAATAGATGGATCAGATTTAATTTGAACTATCATATGAAGGTTTTTTCGACCAATGAAGCACCCTGTATATTCGTTGTTGTGATAGAATAATTCAACCAAAAACATTTTCATGTAAAATATTGCCAAGACGAGGCCGTATTTCTAACATTGTCAAAAAATTATCAGATCTCATGTAGAGCCAAGCTGCTAACTTATTTTCACCAAGGCATAAAGTTTGTGAAATAAGGACTTGTGAAGATGAAGAGTTAGCAGCTTGGCTCTACATAAGATCTGATAACTTTTTGACAATGTAAGGAATACGGCCTCGTCTCGACAATATCTTACATGAAAATGTTTTTAGTTGGATTTCAATTTTTTTCGTACGTTACTTATGACAAAATACTTTCATTCTGTTAATTTTTTTCTCAATAATAATTAAATAAAATATAATTACTGCGAGATCTATTTCAAGTCAAACTAATTCACAATTCATGTTCAAAATCAACAATGTGCGAAGAATAGAAATATACCATTACCTACCTAGGATCAAGCTGCGATGGCGATGGAATTAAGAGCAACCATCACAACAATTGTATACAGAATCCTATATAATATATAATGTATTCGGTGTAAATACACATATGGCATTTTACGAGCACCTAATTGTATCCCCTTATTTGAAATGTGTGGGCAATTTTCCTTGAGAATTCTTGAATATATTTTCTAACATTTATAAAAAGTAGTCCTCCGTATATATCAATTTTCACACCACTAGCATCAAAATTGGCGAAAGTCTCATACAAACTTTTACATTCCTGGTTCTAAGGGTTGGGTGGGTGACAGATTCGAGTTTGAGAATTTTTTCGTTTTTTGTGTACCGAAACTAACTCACATACTAAATTTCAACTTGATAGGACATCGAGAAGTACCCTAACAGTTTTTATGATCATCAGTGAGTGAGTGACGAAATCGGGGGTTTTTAGATATCTATAAAATCTAAAGTAAACTTGATATGCACTTCAAACTTTGCATGTTTCATAAGTTCACTACTGACATTATATCTTGAAAATTTTGTTCATCTACTATATTCGAAAGTCAAGTTATGAGGGTTCAAAAATACGACGAAACACTTCGATAAAATATAGATAGTGTCCCCAGATTCGTGAAGATTTTGAAATTTTTGTTCCTGGTAGAATCAAAGAGAATATTCCTTGAATATTATATAGGATATTTCACCCTCAATTCAGTTTGACATTGATATTTCTGGATCATCCTAGACATATCCAGTCGGGAATAATCAATGCTCTTGGGTAAATGTTTGAAAAATATACATTTATTAGTTTTTTATGAAATTCCTTCATCCGAATAAGTCCCTCATTATCCAGAATCGCGCATTTTTAATTTAAAAATTGGCTTTTCCCAACATGCGAAAATTCATTTGATTTCAAATTTTTTTTTAAAATGAATCAATACATTACTATTGAGTATTCTTAATCAACTATTTCTGCAATTTTCTACTATGGGTTCGAACGGTCAATCATTTGATTGATATAAGAATCCATACCTTATTTCAAAATTATTAAAATGTCAATATCATATGTCCTTATTCGATTCTTCTCATATATTCATCATATCACATACGTAATCTTCTCATTATAAACAATGATTGGTTTGTCTTTCTTCAAAATTTCAGGAATATGTAGATTTGATGCTTATTCAGCCTCTATTTCGCCTTCAAAAAACACGGAGATTAAACGATCTCGTCATGAATTTTTTTTCTTATAGGTGGAATACAAACAATATCACAAAGGATTTCATTTGAATGAAACTGACTATAGTCAGTACCTCCAAGTCAGATTGCAGATTGAGAAAGCAACAGTACCAAGGTAAGACTCTTCTTATTTATTGAAACATGCCTTTTTATTGATAGGTTCATTTTTCACACGCTGTTTTGAATATAGCTCATACGAAAATATATGCAGGAAAATCGGTTGAGTTTTCAGCTTTCTGTTCAACAACACAGTTTTTAGGCCTAATATTGATGTTTCTTTATTTATTGCGAAGAAAGGAATATTCTGATATTTCTGATGGAACTTCAATGAAGTTCATCTTGATGTTAGGAAAAGGCTTTGGTGCAGACATTTTCAACATTGAATCGACACTCTCTATCAGGTTATGCGGATGATTTTCCCCTATTTTCCGAATTTGCAGAGATTTCCCACTTACCCCAGATTGAGGGTGGTTCACATTTCGACGCGTATGTAGTTTTTTGATATATGCGAACTGATTAACACAGCTTTCCGTGAAAAAGTTGCGTGATACCGACATTGTTCAGTATCTCAAACGAACTTCGGTTGCAAAGAACTTGCAGTAAATCAGCTTTCTTGATATTGAAATTGCCTCATAAACCTGGTGTTACCCGAACATACAAGTACAAACACGCGATCCACCCGAGTTCATGAAGGTTTTCCTCCAATAAAATCAAAACAGGATGGTGAGCAACAAAATATTAAGTCTGTATGTACCACTGCATATTTCCACCTTCGCCTGAGCGCAACTGTTAACTGAAACGAGGCAAAATATTCCATATATTCCCATGATGACGGAATGAATAGTTGAAAATGAATGAACTACATTGAGGTTCTCTTCATGAAGAGGAAAAATGGTAACGTAGGCTCGTTCACGATGATCCAAATGTATCCAGTGATAAATGATGCTATCCAGATCTTCTCTCCGTTTGTTGATCCGCAGTTGCGTAGACGTTTCTTCTTCTCCACGATATTCAATTATGCCGATGAAAAGAAACCTTATGTATCGCAGAAGCTGCGGGACATCCTTTATTTTATTCGCGTCTGCTTGATGTAAAAAACTCGAGTGCAATATGATGTTACGTTTGTCATCATTACTAACTTCATTAGGAATTCAAGAGCAACGCGGATGACTCTGCATATATCTTGCAGCATAAAATCCGAATAAATTGTCATTTTTTTCAATGTTGACATTCGTTGGTATATTTCGGGAGTCGACCGTCACACATTTTTGATTGGAGTTAATTGGAGAACTTTGAGTGTGAGCAGATCTATGCTAATGCATAATGAAATACAAAACCAACAAAAATATTCGGTGCCTAACAACTCTGCACAGAACTCAGAAAAAACCATATCAAGAAAATCACCCTGTCTTCCTATGAGTGTGAGGAAAAAATTGATTATCTTGATTCTCTTGTCTTATCAAAGGTCCAAAAATTCTATATT
This sequence comes from Hippodamia convergens, assembly GCA_038502775.1. Lineage (NCBI taxonomy): Eukaryota > Metazoa > Arthropoda > Insecta > Coleoptera > Coccinellidae > Hippodamia > Hippodamia convergens. The sequence goes on along the minus strand of CM076613.1, from coordinate 6,204,834 downwards.
TACTCAGCTGAATAAATTGAAAAATGTTTGATTGAGGTTTGTGCAACTAAACATCTCAGCATATGATATGGCAGCTCAGGAAAACACCCCATCTGAAAACACTTTGTGTCTCTGTGGGTCTGATAGAAAAAATTATTGTCTTGATTATACAGGGTGGGCCATACATAACTTTTCACTCTGAATTTTGAGCTTTGGGATGGAATAACGAAAAAAGGCGCAACAGGTCGAATTTTGTTGAAAAGGGAACAAATAAGGGTGTTCAAATGAGTTTAATATCACTACTCCTCTAGCTGCAACCCCTAACAGCTCTTATTTTCGAATAGGAAAAGGTGTGGAGCAGCACCTTGTGGAAAGACAATTCATTTCTGTACGGGTGTATTTTTGTTCATCTCTTTATTATCATACGGAGTGACTCAGTATTCAATCAATAACTTTCACATGCCGAATTTGGATCTTTGAGATACAAAAAACGCTCGGACGGGTCAAAAATGAGGTCGATATCACTACCCCTCTAGTCACTACCACTCAAATCTATTATTTTTGAATAGAGGTAATAGGTCGTGTAGCTTTGTTGAAAAGGTAATTCAATTACCTGCATGAGCGTATTGTTTTTTTTCTTCGATCGCTCAACTATTAAAAAGGATGAAACAGTAAATAGGGGTAGTGATATCAAATTCATTTTTTGGACCCGACCGAGCGCGTTTTTTCCATCTCAAAGATCCAAATTCGGCGTGTGAAAGTTATTGATGGAATACTGAATCACTCTGTATAATAATAAAGCCATGAAAAAAATACACCACGCAGGAAATTGAATTGCCTTTCCAACAAGGTGCTGCTCGACCCCTTTTTCCTATTTAAAAAATGAGAGCTGGTAGGGGTTGCAGCTAGAGAGGTAGTGATATCGAACTCATTGAACACTCTTATTCGTCTCTTTTTCAACAAAATTTGACCTGACTGAGCGTTTTTTCGTTATTCCCTCCCAAAGCTAAAAATTCGGGGTATAAACTTATGGATCGCCCACTCTGTATGTCAGAGAAGATAATTGATCTTCTGAGGCCCGGATTTTTTCAAATAAAATACTACATCTACCTGAACAGCCTTTTTTTGGTGAAACTTTTTTGAGTTATCAATTCTTGTTTCGTTATTTCAAAAACCAAAATTGGCATTGTGACGTCAAATTTGGAGAAAAATTAAGAAATTTCATACACTCTCATGTTGACATGAAATATACACAACCTAACTTATTGTCGATTCTCAGTTTCCATAATTTTTCTATATTATCAGATATCTCTTGGGCTTAAATCTTCCTCTGACATGGCTTTTTCTATTCCTCTATTCCTTTTATCCAAGTTGTGTTCTGTATGCTTTTTTAAGAAATTTTTAGGGTATCCAGTTCAGGATTTGATTATCGTTTGAAATATACCCACATACTTATTATTGGAGGTGTCTGCATTTTTGTGAAATTTTTTACCCAGTCTTATGACAAACCTGATAATTATGAAAGAATCAGTAAGCAGTCAGCTGTATTTTGTTTAATGAGAATAATAATAATGCCCATGTTTCGGTTTGCATTCATTTGTTGAAGAAAGAACTGATATCAGGAAATTTTGGGATAAAATAGATCTTTCTTATATGGGAGTCTGATGTAGACATTGAGACGTTACAACAATTGAAATTCAAAGTGACATTTTTTTTTCATTGGCAACAAGTTTTTGAAAGACAAATTAGTGCACAAATTTCAAACAGGAGCTATTATTAAAAAAAAAATATTGATTTTTGTTCTACAAATTGGGAGGGAAAATCGAAAAAAACAGAATTTGAATTTCGTTGATCTAGCACCTTCTATACATATTTTTGATAACCTTTCCAATCTTCTTCAGAACCCATTTCGATATCTAAAAGATGTTCATGTTATATCCTGCTTCGTTAATAAGTCTTATACCCATAAAATAAAACATTCCTCAAAGTGACAGAGTAAATATCACTTTTGTGTTGTTAATAGAAATTTTGCTGAACCGTAGTAGCTGATTCAATGCCCAAAATTTGTCCCATCCCTAAATTTCTCTATCAGTTTTTTTATATTTTGAGTTTTTGACATATAGAGTGTTTCCAAACTAATGCGGAACATTTTGATGGGTGATTCTTTAGCAAAAATTAAAAGGGGTCCTTCATATAACTTTTTGTTCAACGCCCCTTTTCGAAATTACAGCCCTTTGAAATTAGATGAGAGGAATTGTTTTCATTTAACTTATTCACTTTGCATAAATTTAGATTAATGAATTTTAACAGATAACTGATTCTAATAAAATGTAACGACAAGAGGCTGAAAAAAACAACCCCTGTTATATTTTGCATCAGAATTTTTCGAAGCGTCGATATTTTCATATTTAAAAAAATTTACCGTTCCCAAAATGAATACAATTTTATGAATAAACCTATTGCCGATTATGGAACATGTTTTTTAAATTGCATGGCCAGTATGTAATTGGGGATTGTGATGTTCGGCCATCTTAATCCTATAGAATTGGATTAATACTCTTTATTGAAATCATTCTGAATAGTTAATTGAAAACCTCAAGAAATGTATATTAAATGTTTTTTTTCCAGTTTGAAATAGTTATAAAACATTTTTCTCTATTTCAGTATCGTAATGAGTTCATTACAGTACTAACAATAGTGCTGTAATGAAACTCATTACAGCATTTTTCAGGTATATTTTTCGTTTTGTAGTTGTCAGTACTGACGAAAGATCCTCTTAATTTTCAGAATGACAATTCTCGTAATATGTCTTTAGTTTTTGCTCCTGAAAAATATTCTGTTTTCTTGTGTTATAACATGTTTGGTTTATCTATGGGAGATGATTGCCTTTCATTGGGGTCCCGTAGCGGTCTTCAAACATCTGAAGTGCCGAAAAATCATCACCTGGAAGGTCGTATCTGGTTTGAAAAACCCTCACGACCTGAGAGCAACAATTTGTGGATTTTGAATTTGAATATCGAAGGAATTTCGAAAGGAAAGTGTGATTACGTCTCCAAATTAGCTGATGAACATGGTATCAAAGAGATTCTTCTGCAAGAAACCCACACGGCAACAGAAAAAAAATCCTCGTGAAAGAGGACAGTTGAAAGGTTATGTATTAATTGATTTTTTACAAGTTTAGCTTGTTATGTTGAAAAATTATCAGTTTCGTAACATTCAACAGATTCGGAAAGGGGAAATTGATGGAGTTTTTTTTTCATTTCTTTCAAATTTTGTGACATTTCTGTCATAAATATTTATAAACCTCCGAACATTATTTATCCAAGAAATCTTAATGTTGATGTTTTTTAAAGTAGCAAATGCATTTCCAAAATGCATTCGATTTATTCTGAATAATCGGTTTCTTTTCTGCTTTTGTCTTTTTTCATTTCAGGTTAAAAATTACGAGTCGTTTTGGGAAGAATCTGTGCATCCGAGCCCATCGACGGATAACATGAAGATGATCACTCTGATGTCTTTCAAGATTTCCTGATATTTGATATTTTATGTTATTTTGTTTACGGGGAGGCAGGTTTTTTCGGCTGAGGTTTTTTCCCCTGGCTGTATAGTATCGTATGATAGTAGTGTTGATAGTATCGTATGATTCTATAGTATCATACAAAGAATGTTATGATACCCCGTTCTTTTTTTACCTCAGCTTATCTTAGGTACTTTTTGTTTCAACATTTAATGTATTATTTTAGCTCTCCTTTTCATAAGAATATATATATATATATAATTTTCAAATCAAATCAATTCAAATTCCGTGATTTGTCAAATTTCGCAAGTCACACCAACTGCCAAGATGCAATAATCCCCATTTTCTGGAAGTAATATTGTAGATGTTATTCATCAATTTTAAATCTCCAGAAAATGGGAAAGTTTTCAAAACTGATTGTGAAATAGTATATTCTGGAACAACTTGCAGAATCATGGAGAGTTTATTCAGAGTTATAAAACATATTCAAGAATTCTTTCAATTCACATTTATTGGGGTTTCCCATTATTCATTCAGAATAATTTTAATTGAAAGTGCAATAATCAAGGATCAATAAGGCCAAAAATCGCAATCTGTCATCTCATATTAGGCATGCAATTGAAAAAATTGTTCGATAATCGGCAATATTAGGTTTATTGATAAAATACTCATTATTTTGGAAACGGTACATTTTCGCTAAACTAACATAAGGTGTTAGTTGAAGTAAACTGCTCCACATGAGTTAGGAAAATATACTTGAATTGCAAAAAAATATAGTTTAAATGAGATTTTTTGATGAAAATTCATATTAATATGATTTCAAGTTACGAGAAAAAAATTAATTTTAGCCTGTAGGTCTGCAGCGTATTCAGGGTATTTAAGAAAAATCGAGTAAAAATACAAAGTTATTCCCAGAGAATTCAAGCATTCCAAGACTACCAATACAATGTATGGCTTCCACGGGCATCAATAACAGCTTGATATCTTCTTTGCACACTACACACGAGGTTGTTGAACATTTCTTGAGGAATTTGGTTCGATAAACGGGACAGAACCTCTCAGATCATTCAAGGATTCACGGGTAGGTTGATGATTATCTTATCTTCTCTGGAGCACATCCCATGCATGTTCTATGCAATTCAAATCTTCAAAATTAGATGCCGCTCAACCCCCTTTCTCATTGCTATCATAACACTCACAAAGTTGATTCAAATCGATTGAAACCAATCATATAAAATGTTTTTTCATTTTAATTTTTTGAATTAACACACTGTATATATATAGGAGTTTGAACAATGTTGTCAAGAGCTGGGATCTCCCTCAGATTCTTGGTGTATTGATGCAAATATACAAATATATCCTCATCTATCATGTGCCAATTTTATTGTGGGAAGTTTAATGAATTATTTCGATAATATTGGTGCAACTATGAAAGATGATTCTCTAAAATTCTCAGGTTTTCTCTCCCACTTTCAACTGAGCTTTTTGATTTTTCCATGAAAAGCCATGAACAAATAGAATCATATTAAATAAATTTTGTTGTTCTTCACGGTTTTACGCACTTTTGAATCAAAATTATGTAACAAGTAACTAATTTTTTGCCCAGTTAAATCTACGATAGAGCATCTCCAACTCATTAATATATATAAGGTGTCGTTTGACTAACTAGTTATGGGACACCTGTATGTATACTAAGATCCAATCTTTTCATATTCCTCGATAACCTATTCATTTTTTCTCAATCCAGAGTATGAAAATCGCGTTGTTTAATGTTTTATTCCATTCATAGTTATCTGCATCAAGTTCTCAGTCTTAATTCCTCCACCTTTATTTCAATATAGGCTCTAAAAAAAAAAGAGTTCCGTAACAATGCCGCAGAATGTGTTGTGATGCCCGATCCGAAAAGCGTTTTAATTATATTCCGCGGCAGAGGCTGCATATTGAAAAATGAGCGTATTTAAATTCATATTCGACCGGAGCAATTCCCCCGGCAAGATACAAAAAGACATTTCCCCAAAAAACGCATCAATTTCCATTAAAATGAACCAGGAGAGAGAATGGCGAATTCATCATTCCGTTTCGGGGTGTTCCTCCTTGGCCAAACGTAACCGGGAATCGCATGTTCTGTTCTTTAGTGTTTTCCATCGTTATGTAGATTACTCTTAGTGCTTCCGTAGGATCCATCTAGTCCACGCAGTGCTGTGAGTTACGGCCAGAAATAACGGCTGGATATTTGTGCGTCGAATGTATGTAGATTTGGTGAGGCGTTTACAAATGCTCCGAAATTATCACCTATCATAGACCCGCTAATTGATATAAGTCACGCGTATGCTGACTTTGCAGCATTCATCAACAGCCAAGGATGCATCCTTCCTCTTCGGATATTACCGGACAGCAAGAAGTAAATTACTTCTTAGCATGTTTTCAATAACGCTGGCTATTTCCGATCCCACCACTATTTTAGGATTCGTCCAAGACGTTTTTCCCCTCATTTTGGTGTTAGTTGAAGTAAACTGCTCCACATGAGTTAGGAAAATTTACTTGAATTGCAAAAATATAGTTTAAATGAGATTTTTTGATGAAAATTCATATTAATATGATTTCAAGTTACGGAAAAAAATTAATTTTAGCCTGTAGGTCTGAAGCGTATTCAGGGTATTTAAGAAAAATCGAGTAAAACAACAAAGTTATTCGCAGAGAATTCAAGCATTTCAAGACTACCAATACAATGTATGGCTTCCACGGGCATCAATAACAACTTGATATCTTCTTTGCACACTACACACGAGGTTGTTGAACATTTCTTGAGGAATTTGGTTCAATAAACGGGACAGAACCTCTCAGATCAGTCAAGGATTCTGGGGTAGGTTGATGATTATCTTATCTTCTCTGGAGCACATCCCATGCATGTTCTATGCAATTCAAATTTGGTGAGTACGGAGGTATTGGTAAATGTGGAATACCAAGCTCTTCGCGCATTATCAACTATCGCTGCACGGTGTGGTCTAGCGTTATCATCAGTTTCACCAATAGCAGCGTGAAAATTTGGCAAAACTTTACCAATGACATGGTCCCTATAAAATAAGCCGGTCATATTCCCAGGATAAATGTGTAGATCTGTGAGCCCGTTGAAACATATCCCGGTCCATACCATAAGACTACCCCCTCGGAATGGATGGATTTCTTGAACATAGCGACGATTACGAGGTATGCGTGGTATTGTCTATACCCTTATTCTTTGAGAATCTAAAGATCGTCCATATCCAGATTCATCAGTGAAAAGGACACTACGCCATTGATCGTTCCAATTTATATGTTGCCTTGCAGATTCCAGTCTATGACGCTTATGATCACGTGTTGATGGAGCTCCTCTGAATGGACGTCTAGAACCTAGATTCACCTCTCTCAAACTTCGTCTGATGGTTTCGATGGAAACTTGGACCCCATCTTCATTTTGAAGATTATTCCGTAGCATTCTACACGTAGATGTAGGCTTTTTTCTCGCTGAAACGGTGATGAAACGATCCTGAGCAGGTTTGAATTTTCGTCACCCACCAAGCTTTGGTCTTTCCAACACAGAAACTGTCTCCCTGAACTTATTCTAAAGTCGAGATATCTCACTTTGGCTGACTTGGAGCCTTTCGGCTATAGTAACCTGAGTTAGGCCACTCTGTAGCATTTCGATAGCCTTATTAGCCTCAGGATTTGTTAATTTACGTCTTGGCATTTTCAGAAAACTTCAAATCGAAGCCGTTGATGAACTGACTCCATTTCAAACTGAAAACGGTTATGAAGCATATGCAAAAATCCAAACTTCAGAAAAAAATCCTCCCAGATTGACGAAATGTCTCATACTGATTTTTAATGGATCGATTCAAGTTTTTATTGAGTTTTAAATGATTTTACAGCGATTTTCTTGAATATTACATACTTTTCAAAACGATTGAATACGATATCCCTATCTCTGGTGGAGCAGTATATTTCAATAGATATCCGGATAAACTTCTACATAAGAGCGTATGGCACAGCCATATTATATGAAAGCTCATCTGAATATTTTTATAAAGCATTTCAAATTCAGGAACAACAACTTTCTTCAAAAACAAAGTAAAATAAAGTACAAGACTCGAATTGAATACGAATATTCTATGAAAAGCAAATATTTCATGCCAGCTGTAAGTTTTTTGATGGACCAACTGCTTGGTAAACAAGACTTCTGAAAGATGGAAATAAAATATCATCATACTTCGTTGCGCTAGTAGTTAATTTTAAAACCGAACATCACTTATATCTCCAAAACGGCTCATTTGCAGAACCATGTTTATATGCAATTTTCGACGTACAATTAACTCACAAAATACTGAAACTCTGTTTTTCAACACCCTATAAAGGATTCTACATTTCCCAAACTTCTGCAAGGTTTTCTCTCCCAGTCTCTGAAACTAAATCACTAAGAATGAGGACGAATCCTTTCAAAAAATCGTTATCTAACAATGAAACAAGAAATTTCACTTCAACTATCATACTTTGTGACGTTTCAGAGTCTTTATTAGAGTCCTTGATCAGACCATTCTCAAATGGGAAATAGGGATTGAGTGACACCTTGTTTCGAAGGTAATTCCATGGCCTTTTCAAAAATAGAAGAAGGCTCAAGTTTATGGCATTTTCGAAAAAAAAATTATCTTCAAAACTAGATGCCGCTCAACCCCCTTTCTCATTGCTATCATAACACTCACAGAGTTGATTCAAATCGATTGAAACCAATCCTATAAAATGTTTTTTCATTTTAATTTTTCAAATTAACACACTGTATATATACAGAAGTTTGAACAATGTTGTCAAGAGCTGGGATCTCCCTCAGATTCTTGGTGTATTAATGCAAATATATAAATATATCCTCATCTATCATGTGCAAATTTTATTGTAGGAAGTTTAATGAATTATTTCGATAATATTGATGCAACTATGAAAGATGATTCTCTAAAATTCTCAGGTTTTCTCTCCCACTTTCAACTGAGCTTTTTGATTTTTCCATGAAAAGCTATGAACAAATAGAATCATATTAAATAAATTTTGTTGTTCTTCACGGTTTTACCCACTTTTGAATCAAAATTATGTAACAAGTAACTATTTTTTTGCCCAGTAAAATCTACGATAGCATCTCCAACTCACTAATATTTTAAAATTTGATGGTATCATGGGGTAGTTCATTTTTAAATTCTCCCTAAGCCCTTTTATCATTTAAAGAATGGTGAGGAACCTCTTACAACAACTCAACCCTTCTTGTTTGATTTTTTATGGTATTTTCTATTTCCCTTTAAAATCAAATGTCATTAATCTTGCTATTTCGTATCAACCTGTCAACGCATATTGTGAATACGCTCTCGAAATTGATCGATCTCAAAAAAAACATAAAAATTAGCAGGTTAAGACTTCTAGTCAACGATATCGAGTATACATCAAGGAAGTCGGTAGAACTGAGAGATATTCCAGAGTGCTGCAGCCATCAGTCGGTTATCCTCAAACTACATCCTCAGGTGGTCTCGTTACATGCATTGTCCATTAGTTTCATTTCCATTCCGAGCCGTGAAATATTTCAGAGAAAAAAGAAATTCATCTTCTTCATGCTTTAAAAGAAATAATATCCTACTACTGATGTAATCAATACTTGCTTGATGATAATTTTGCGATCATCAATCATCAAACTCTCATCGAAAAAATGATTCAGAAAGTTCACCGTCGACAATAATGATGATAATATAATCCTGAATCTAAATATTCCCAATTTTTTTTTCGAATTTTTTTCAAGATCTTCCCAGTCTTTGAAACAAAAAATCAAAAAGAAGAATCAATTAGAAAAAAGAATTAGAAGAAGCTCTAAGCAAGAACGTTTCTTCTATTATTTAAAAATTGCTCCAATTTATTTTCTGTTTCAGTGACTGGGGAGAAAACCCTGAAAGAATTATGAAAAAAGCAGAACCTCCCATAAAATATTTCAATAGGTGTTGTTTCTATTATTAATTTATTTAGGAAAGGAAATTTTCAGAAATTTCATAATTAAATGAATGAATCAATATATCTGTACATTGACAGAAATATTGAATTGTTCTTTCATTTTTAGTCTTCAATCCTTTCCAGCTAATCCGATTTTGACCAAATAAGTGCATCTGCATTTTGCAATAATGTTGGTATATATTTGTTCATATTTCTTGGCTGAGCTGAGTTTTTGACTAGAAATTCTGGAATCAAAATGATGACAAGGAAACATTTGGTCACTTAGGGATCCTACATGATTCAAAAAGTTTTAGACAGAAACTAGAAGTATCAATATCAACTATCTAGGAAGAATTCTAATTTCACTGCATTCTACCATCGAATATAGAAGAATCCTTCCATGGTATGAAAAAGAATAGATTTCTGTAATCATAACGATTGAAAAAGACGGCAGTTAAATTTGGTGGATGCATTGCATTAGCAGAGCAGATGTTCGCTAGTGCTTCCACCATTTTAAAGAAATTTCGATCTGAAAGTGTTCTGTATGCCGAAATCAAACACCATTTTTATCAATGGAATAATTCTACAATTATCAGGGTGAATTAAAATGAAATGTTCTTCTGCAATTTTAATATTTTCACAATAACTGGAGAAGTTTAATGGACATGGGTATCAAATAGGTAATTTCTGAAAACATTTATACAGTGCTGATGATGATACCATTACAATATTCCCATTCTAAGTTGGGTCAATCGTAATTTACAATAAACATTATAACCTTGATGTTCATATTGAATATATTTCATTCTGAAATCATACTAAGAAATCAAAATCTAATTATTTTCACGAGAAGAAAATGTTCTCATGAAACTAGGAATATTCGAATAATAGATTTTAAGAATTCATAAATATCTGGTTCTAGAAATACTTATTATCTCAAATATTCTAAACTATTCAACATTCATTATCGACAATATTTCATATAGGTAATATATTGACATTAAGTAATTTTTCTGACTCTGTTATAAGTATATCTGTCTATGTATATATTAAATATATAAATGTTCATTGATTTGAGCAAATTTCATATATGAACATTATAATAAGTCCACAAAATAATTTGGTGGCTTTCAGTTGTCAACATTTTGTTCCCTTATCACCAGAATTAATGAAATAGTTCGTTTAAGAAGTATCTGACGAAAAATCATAGATTTTGATTGAAAACATCTTCACTTAGGGACGGATAATATGGTCTAGGACCCAAGATGTTCGTTGAAGTCTTTTTGAAGAAATTACTTTGTGAATTTTGTCTGACTGTTTCAATATGAATCTACAAATCTGAAGGATATTTCAAAAGTCAGATTTGCAAATTGTGTGTTTTTTTTTATCACATATTTAAAATCCGCCACATAAAATCTGCAAATAACATCATTTCATTCAATGTTTGGGCGCACTTCTGATCAGTTTTTTATAATTTACGTTCTCAACAAACATCTTGTGATCCAAAAATATATATTCATCGTTTCGAGTGTAAGACTGAAGAAAGAATTAACGAATCTTTACGTCTGAGAAAATTCGAATGGATTTCATCACATTATACTACATAAGCTCTAATTTGAAAATCTAAGATCGAAATCAAGATTACATTAGAATTTCTAAATGATTTCATACATTTCATTGATTCAAAGTGCATCTTTTCGTTTTACTCGAATAGAATTGTGACCATCTAGGGAACGAACGTAATACTATAGTACTGCTATTTGCTTATGTTCATTTTGAGTATTTTATTCGTTCAAAAATAAAGTAGTAAAATAGTATTATATTCATCGATCGACCTTATTTTCTACAGAGGATAATAATCTACCAACAAGTTAAATCCTTTGTACTCCTTTTATCCGGTTAATGCATATTTTTGTTCACTGCTCGTAACAAGCTTATCACGAATGTCTGAAACGCCAAACATATATTACACTTCTAAGACAATCCGATTCAGCATTTAAAAAAATCGAGCAATGTTCAATCACTTCAACTCAACACGTTTAGTTCACACAGTTTCGTTCTTAATTCGTAATTTCCTAAACCAAATTTAGACCGAATAACAATGGTTTCAACATCGCTGCTCAAAAAGTATATCGTATTATCTGACGGAGATATATCCATTTTCACATAAATAAAATTCTAATCGACATTGACCATTTTTAATGTTTTGATCAAGGAAAGAACAGGAAAGGTACTCCTAAACGTAGGATTTTATAATTGGATATACCTATCCTGACAATATGTAGAGCCATTTAATTTTATGAATACGAAAATAGTTATGACCTGTTGTGATATATTTCAATTATTGCCTTATCATATTTATAGAGTGGAGATTGAAATGAACCATAATCAAAGAACACATCGATTGTGAAAGTATTTCCGGTGATAATGAAATACACATATTCAACCCTATAATAGAGGTAAACCATAAATAGACATTGATTTTTTCTTTATGACATCTGGAGGATAAATGCCATTGATATGAAATGTTTGATGATTATGATGATATTCTCGTAGAATAGAAACAAATAGACAGAGCTGGACAGCTATTAATATTCAGTCGTACTAACTTTGATGATAAATCATTAGAATAATGTCCATTGGCGTCTTTTACTTCGAACCTTGAATACTCCACTTAATATCTCCATTAGATATGAAAGAAGGAATGGAATAATGGTAGATATGCCCTATATTTTTACAGCTCTTATAAACGTGACTTGCGCATTCTTAATAACTTCATTTTAATAATTCGGACAGATCATTTGATCACCAATTAATCCATCCGATGCAATCATTTCACTCAGAAAGATCAGTCGAAACATAATCCAATTTTTCGGATAATTGCCAACAGATCGTAGTTCATAATTAGATTAATTCTGATATCCGTTTTGGAAACTAGGCCATTTCACTTCGAACTGACATTATTGTTCAAGTTGCGATTGAAAATTAATCTTTTGAAATGTATGATTAAACCGACAACAACATTAATCATCTAATAGGGGATGTTTTTGTTATTAAGATGGATGAGGATGTATAGGTACACAAATATTGTTCCAGATGTGGCTTGCATTTGGTGTAGGATTCTTAGGATTTATTCCGGTTGAGTTTAGGTCCTGTGGCTCTTTCGAAATTCTTATAAGTAATTAGGACGTCGTACGCAACATAACATTCCCATGTTCTTGTACAAGGAGTTTCTTCTGCGTTTATTGGTCCACGAATGTCCTACTTCCTCTCCTAGTGCCGTTGATTTCTCTGAAACGAAAATTCAGTTAAAAAATTTTTTTTTCCAGATGGAATGCTCAAGATCGTTTCAGGAATTGCCATGATAGCACCATACATTGGTTGTGGCTCCAAAATTCCTCTCAGAAAGGATCTAAATTCACCATTCATGAAACATAAACAGAATTGATTCTTTCATTGCTTTGATACAACAAAAATTAATAAAATAAGTTGATGGCCAATGTGTATTCTTTCTGCACTGCTCAAAAATGCATGTGATAATATACAGGGTTATTCACGAAAATGGCCCTATAGAATATTTTTATCAAAAACAGAAGATTCAGGATTGAAATTCTAAAGGAGAGCTTTTTTGGAGACTCTAGGATTTCCGTTTTTTCCGGAAGTGACATCAACTTTCGTTTTCTAAATGGGGGGGACCATTTTCATTGTATAAATAGATTCTCCATTGAATTCTGAGTCTTTTCGATTTCAATAGTTTGAATTTTCTCGAGGAAATTTTCTTTAAATGAGGAAATACGAAAAAAAATCTCGAAATTGCACTCTTTGTCCAAGTTAATAGTGACGAAACATCAAAAAATCGTTTTTTTTCAAATTTCCGAAGCATTTTCGAAATTTTCGTCAAAAAATAATAGGAGCATACGTCTTTTATCCCAATATAAGTATTTTTGGAGGTACTCAGGAACCACGATTTTGTCTTCAATTTTCAATATCATTCCGAATGTGTTTTTTTTACTGGATAATAATTAGCGGTCAAGTGAAATATTTTCAAATCTCTGTTATCGAGAAAATATTCACGTTTATTCAGAAGTTCTTGAATTATCATCTGTAATGCAAGAGCAACAATTGGTTTTTTCTCAATGTGAGCGTTGGTGAAGTCAACGTAAAAAATTCTCACGAATGCAGAAAAAAATGATTTGTAATAACTTTAAATGCTTCTGAAAAAATAATTAACAGAACATATAACAATTTCATTACTGAAAATTCAAATTTCCTCACCATGACAAAAAATAAATTCTCCAGAATTAAGAATTTGCGGAAATTATCCTATGCTTTAAAAAGAACTGAACTCGTCTGAACTATAAGATAATATTTCCTCGATAACAGAGATTTCCAAGAAAAAAGGAAACTGAGGGCGTTATTGAAATATTCTACACAGTTTATGAGAAGAAGGGCCTCCAAGAATAATATAGTAGAACAGATGGTATGAACAATATATTCGACATCCAGTTCAATGGAATAATATCTTTTTCATCCGCAACGTTCACTGCTATGGCTGCATCTGAAGCTCACGGCATTACAATATGTGCCTGAGAGATATATACAGGCTGGTTCATAAGTATGAGGAGTGAGATGACTGATGAAGATTTCCGAATTACAATTTTTTTGAATTGACTGAAATGGACGAATCAAGACATGAAATTTTTGGGGATATTGGTACATTCTTTCTGAAGGGCTTAACTCGATAACTGAGATTGCTGTGACCAGTTCATTCTCTGGTTATGATGTCTTGAACCCTCCGAGGGCGTTATCATCATGATAAATGAAATCATCAAAAATTCTCTACGTAGAGAAACTATGATTGTTTCAATGATGTTTCATTTGTTCAAGGATAAAAATAGGGGTACGGCATCCGAATATTATACCCCCCAACACATTATTAATCCAACTTGAAATAGCAAAACTTCCCTTGCAGGTATACTTGGTCTATGAAATAAATATTGCTATCTTAGTTTGAGGTGTATGCAAGGTTACACGACTTTACCCAAGTCTAATCTCATTCAATCTGATATGAACTCATCTTTTGATCATAAAATAAGAAGTTGATTACGCTTCGAATATGGTAATTTTGTTGACGAAGCAGCAAGCTGAAAAAACTGGATAGAGTCGTGACTCTCAATTTCATGAGTGTGACTTTGTGGCCTGTAAAAGGTACGGACGATCATTAGTCCATATTGTGACATATCCTGTACTCGGGTGTATATTCTGCTTCAGAATGAGGCAATGAAGTGTCGGACACTAATAGAATTGAACGATTCGTGATTGAAAAGCGGCAGGCGTATAATAAAATGAAGTTTCCGTTCCAATTTGAATGCAGCATGACATCGCGTGGGATCTTCCGAAATCTGTGGTCAATTATAACAATTCCTGCTAACGAAACTCATTTAGCGCTGGCAATTGAAGTCAGTTTCGAATACATACTCGGTGTCGCACCAATTCGTTAGTTCAAATATACACATCGTCAAATGTCTAGCAACTTGTTGAATGTAACATCACAATTTTTTCTGTTAAGATGCAGAATAATGCAGAGTCAGAGACCTCCCATAATATAATATACTAAGTTACTAAGTGACATAGAACTGGAACATCTAGAAGGAACTGTTTGAATATTAAATTTCTTCTGGTAGAACATAGGTAGTATAGCATGCAGTAAATCATTTTAATTTAAAGAAATAAACAAAGGGTTCACAATTTTTTTATTAGATTTGTTAATAATGTGTTTTTCTACCGCGGTTATCTATTCACTCCCTAATAGGTCTTGGCATTGATGCAAGAAGATGTTTTTTTTCTTGGGCGATACTTTCCCAAGCTACCTATACTTCATGTCTCAGAGCCATCAAAGTCCGTGAGGGGCTGAATAGTTTCTATGTTTAGGGGATGTTTAGTCACTACAATTTATCCGACTTATGAAATATAATTTGATAGTTACCTCAAGAACATATTAAACAATCAGAAATGTGGAAATGAGTTCATTCATTTTTTTAGAGTTTTAAATCGTTTGACAAATGTTTTGGCTCATGGAAAGTGTCCGACACTTATGATACTATTTTAGAATTAATATTCTACAAAACATATATGAAATTTGCCAGGGGTTTTGTTCCCCTAACCACTCGTCAGCAAAAGATCGAGTTGTCGAAAATGGGTCTCTGATGGCCATAAGTCGTAGACGTCGTTCGATTTCACTTATCTGGCGATAAATCCGACGTACGAGTGCTCCAGGCAACAACTTAACATGGACTTTTTTTTCTTCCTCGAGCAGCTGGTTTGTTGTAAAATTTAAAAAATTCTGCAAAAAAACGACTAGAATATTCAAGTAAAAATTTTGACATTCAAAAACCTTCTCGATTTGTTTCTCCAAATTTCAAACATCAACTCCTTGCTATCTGTTTCACCAAAAAAAAATTTAAATTCACACAGTTAGTATATTTTTAGATATTCATTGAAACATTGTCTGGAAGTTCTTTGCATTTTCCTGGAAATTCAATTTGGGTTTTCTCTCTCAGTCTCTGAAACCAGAAACAATGAGAAACATTTTTTGAATAATATAAGAAGAGCCCCTGCCTAAAAATTTGAGCACTAATTTGTCAGCGGCCAAAACTTTACAAGAAGAAATTGTTGCCTAACAATGAACGAAAAGAAAACACTGCGAACTTTGTCAGACAATTACTAGTTTTCATTCAACTTCCTAGAATCGTAACAATATCTTGATATTTTGATTGACATTTGTCGATATATGATGAACATAGATAAATATTGATTATTATATGCTGATATCGTTATTTTATATCAAAATTCCCTGAAACCAGTTTTTTTTTCGGAGGGGGGTCTTTGTATTTTCCTAAAAACTCAATTTGGATTTTCTCTCCCAGTCTCTAAAACAAGAAACAATAAATTTTTTTTTAATAATAGAAGAAAGGCCCCTGCTTAAAAATTTGAGCACTAATTTGTCAGGAGTCAAAATTTTACAAGAAGGAATTGTTGCCTTACAATGAAAAAAACACTTTTAACTCTGAAGCGTAACGTTCTGGAGTCTAAAACAGACTCCTTCATCAGACAATTACTAGTTTTCATTCAACTTCGTAGAATCGTGACAATATTTTGATTTATGAATCAATATTGATTACTAGATGTTGATATCGTTATTTTATTTAAGAATCCCTGAAACCAGTTTTTTTTTATTACATCCATCCAAATTCGATCTATTCCTACTGAACAATTAGCAAGATTATTAGCCTCATTCAACAAAATACAAGCTGACTCCTTTATTTTTCCCTCATGAGAATTTTTGTGCCATTCCAATACATCATGTGATTGCCGTTATTGGAACATATAAAATCTGCTATCTGCGATCTACCAATATTTCTATTTTTTATGTTATTCTTATGTTCAAGTTTTCTGATTTCTACTGGTCGTGATGTTTCTCATGTATAAGATTTTCCACAAATACAGGGAATATTGTAAATACAATTTCTTGACTTTTGATTCTCATTCAAAGGTTTAGTTAATGTGAATAAAGATCGTTAATCATTTTTTGTATTAAAAACAGTTCCTATGTTGAATTTAGAACCAATTCCTTTTATTTGTTCTGAAACTCCATGAACATAAGGAATCAAATTTATTAAAATTGGTTGTTTTTGACGGTTTGTTGTTGGTTCTTTATTGTTATTATCGTTCGACGCAAAATTGTTCTCTCTGAATTTGAAATAGTTTTTTTTATGAAATTAGTTGAATATCTTCAATGAAATTAATTTCGTCATTTCGTATTTCAGTTGTTGATGAAAATTAATTTCGCTCTATCATAAAGTGTTTTTATAATATCTTTTTAAACACTCATTTGATGATTAGAATAAAAATTTAGATATCGATTTGTGTGTGTCTTTTTCCGGAGCACACTCGTTTCAAAATGATTTGGAAATTTTTCATCGAAACATCTGAGGAGGAAAGTACATTATTTTGTTTCAACTCCATTGTGAATTTTATTGTAGGTTCTTTATCATTGATATGATTGAAAACTTTCATCAATTCTTCCCTCTCATGTTTTCAAATTACGAAAATATCATCGACATAACGCCATCAAGTCTTTGGTGTCAGTGAATATTTTTTAATATGGTTTTCTTGAAAAAAATTATATCTTTCAATAGAAATTTTGTTTTCCCTTCATGTCGCTCGGTATAATAACGATACATCAGGGTACCCCAATATAAAGAACGACATTCTGCTGTTGCAGCTTCAACAAAGCCCCACCAGCCATTATGTCACCTCGTCATGCAAGAATCCTCAGGGGAAGCAAAAATACACTTAAGAGGATTAGGTGTCTAAATGACCTGAAGCGGAAATTAATCGATGACCTCAGAACCGCATCGATTGAAATGTTTTCTTTTCATGTATCGGGGAATTTTAATTCAACGGCGAAGAAAACTTCTGAAACTGTTCACTTACACAAACATAGTGCGAAGTTTCTATGCCCTCAATCGAGGCCATGACGATGCATATTCTTCAGCTATGCAGCGAGTAGGAACTCTGCTGATGGCAGGAATTGGATGGTTTTATAAGATATTTGAGAGCGAGATTTAATCTAGTCGATAAGCATTGGAAAAACTTTTTCATTATCCATTACGTTGATCTGGAAAACTGCAAGTAACTTCCCTACTGAAATGTTTCGAATATAACTTCGTCGAAGAACATTCTGGAAGATGCTTTTCGAGAATTTTCTTTAAAATATAGTGAGTCAAAAAATGATTGTCAGAAAATGAATTTTTTGGTCGTTTCAAAATCTACTGATTCATGAAAAATCGAATGTTAACTTCCTCATATTCATTCCATTCTTTTGCTCCTCGGTTGATAACGTTTTCAGATTCAGGCTTTTCGAGGTTTAGAAAAGTTATTGTGTAATTTTTTTTCAATTAACATTTTCGAGATGTTCTGGTTCATGTATCAAATGCTAAAAATATGTAGCAGTTCGGTCAGGTACAATGTAAGAAGAAGAGAGATGGTCAAAAGTACATCTTTTCGAATTCATTGGCAACACAAATTAAAACTTGGAGATTATGCACGCAGAATAACCTTTTGTTAAATGATGCTCCAAGGAAATCCTGATTTCTCAAGGAAAATCATCTCGACAGACCAGGCAAAACTTTGTCAAGTTGTTATTTTCAACACAAGAAATCTGTATTTTTGGGCAAAAGAGTCATAATGGACGTTGAGAAGCAATTTCAATTCAGAATTGATAGTCCAGGATCCCCCGTACATTTTTGCACGTGATTGCTATCAAGCTAATTTTCTTGCGTAGCTTTTATTTGATGAGGCGCACAACAATATCCTTTACGAACCTCTCTATTGGGGTAGCTAACAGGGGTGGCAAGGATAAAATATGTCGATCTGATGAAAAATTATTACTAACTAGATCCTTCTTGGTGAATCCCAAGATAATTATTTGAATCATTTGAAAAAATTATTGTTTCACAAAATTTATGGTTTGATCAAAGGAGTAGGGAAACCGAAGAAACTTAATTTAGGGTAGATTCATGAGTTGTAAAGGATTTAATATCGAAAAAATCGAATATATTCAGAAACAAACCTTCTAGAAATACTTCTTCAACATTTTCTATAACATTTGGTATCGGTTATCACGATTAAAACAAGACTATTCAACTTGGTTAATTCTAACTATGATAAAGATAACAGAAGAGATTATTACAACGAATGTGACATTAATGACTGTAATAGGAAACGAAAAGACAACATGTTCCCATAATATATCAAATTTCAATCAATCAATATCCCAAGATATTGCAAATTGAAATATTTCATGGGGAGTCTTCACATTTTTCTGAAAGTTTTTCTAGGGTTTTCTCTCGCAGTCTTTGAAACGATACTTTATTAGAAAAAATTTTTAAATAACGAAAAAGGCCCCTGCGTAAAACTTACGCACCAATTTGTCAGAGGCCAAATACTATCAAAAAATGTTTGACTATAATTGATAAATGAACCAACACTTCGAATTTGTTTCGGATTCGATATAAGATTCCTTCGTCAGTAGAATTCTCAACTTCATGAAAATTTTTAGAATCGTGACAATTTTTGATTTCTAAGGAGACACTATTTTGTTTCAGAAACTGGGCGAGAAAACCCTAAGAAAAACTTCCAGAAAAATGTCTCCAACTCTAATCAATCTTGAAATTTTCATGAGTTCTAGTTTCTTATGTAATTGAAAAAATCATGTTCATGAGAACGAACATATCAAACAAGATGAAAAAGAAAATATTAATAGTACAAGCTTCAACAGCCCAAGCTTTGCATTCCAGACACTGAAGTTAGTGAAGTTTGATTGATATTGTAACTGAAAGCAACATCACATTATGTATTTCATCGTATCAATAATAAAGAACCTACAATAAAATTCACAATGAAGTTGGAACAAAATAATATTCTTTCCTTCTTAGATGTTTCGATAAGAAAATTTCCAAATCTTTTTTAAACAAGTGTGTTCAGATAAAAGACACACACGAATCGATATCTGGAATAAGAAATGACGAAATTGATTTCTTTAAAGATGTTCTTGAGGATAATCAATATCCAACAAATTTCATAGAAAAAACTATTTCAAATTGATAGAGAACAATTTTGCGTCAAAACGATAATAACAATCAGGAACCAACAAAAAACCGTCAAGAACAACCAATTTTAATAAATTTGATTCCTTATGTTCATGGTCTTTCAGAAAAAATTTGAAGAATTGGTTCTAAATTCAACATGAGAACTGTTTTCAAAACAAAAAATGATTTACGATCTTTATTAACAAAAACTAGACCTTTGAATGAGAACCAGAAATCAAGAAATTGTATTTACAATTTACAATATTTCCTGTATTTGTGGAAAATCCTATACAGGAGAAACATCAAGACCATTAAAAATCAGAAAACGTGAACATAAGAATAACATTAAAAATAGAGATATTGGTAGATCGCAGTGTGTGTGTATTCCAATACCGACAATCACATATGATGGATTATAATGGCACAAAAATTCTAATGACGGAACCTGATAGTTACTAAAGAAATCAAGGAGTCAGCTTGTATTTCGTTGGATGAGGCTAATAATCTTGCCAATTGTTCAATAGGAATAGATCGAATTTGGATGGATTTATTAATAAAGGAACTGCTTTCAGGTAATTTTGAAATGAAATAACGATATCAACATCTAATAATCAATAATAATCTATGTTCATCATGTATTGACAAATGTCAATAAGAAAATCAAAATATTTTCACGATTCTACGAAGTTGAATGGAAACTAGTAGTCTGATTTAGACTCCGAAACGTTACGCTTCAGAGTTCTCTTTTTGTATTGTATTGTATGTTTCTAATTGTTTCTTGTTCTAGAGACTGGGAGAGAAAAACCCAAATTAAGTTTTCAGGAAAAGGCAAAGACCTCCCAGAAAATATTTCAATAGATATTAGTATTAATGCAAAAGAAGGATGTTGAAAAAAAAAATTCTATTTCTTCGATAACAAAGGACAAGATGTCGTGGATATTATCGCTTCGCTGGATGAAAATTCGTTGTTTATCGCGCTATATTCATATTCCAATCTTCCGTGCTTAACGACGCACAATTCCGTGAAAAAAATCGAAAATAGGTGTTGTCGCCCGCTACTATCGTGCAGATATAACTGAATCCGCCAAATTGCCCTCATAACCGCTATCTATGTGTTTCGGATTGGAAAAGTGAAAGTCGATGAACTCCGAACGATTTTCTCCTCGATTGATGGAACTTCCTATAATGAAATTTCGACCACCTGAAAGCGAAAAACAAATTTACTTCATTATCACGTCCCCTGTCTTCGGAGATATTTATTTGATGCGAGTGCACATGAATTTCGCCAATGCTCCAGATATATGTGTGCAACGCCATATAACAAGATAAACGAGACAAGAGCAAGATCGAAACCTGCTCGGGCCAAAACCGAGCCTGCAATACGACGAACCATTATTTACAATTCGACGTTGGAACAAATAAAAACCTTCGAGGATGTCTCAGATCCCGTCAGGGTTCCGTAGCAGCGCTAGAAATTTCACGGTTCATTTTTTCGGGAACGAAGACCAACAACACTCTTTTTTTCCTGAAACTTTTCAGCGTTTTTTACTTCCAGGATCTGAAACGAAATGAATCCAGAAATTTCAAATAATGGAAATTATCCAAGTGAATTATTTAGAAAAGTTATAAAAAAATTGAACTTCGAATAATCACATCCAATAAAGTCTGTATCAGACTCCTTCACAAAATTCGGAAATTTATAGCATTTTAAAATTTATCATTATTTGTTTCAACAAAGAGGTATTATAATTATTATAATTGTTTTTTGTTTCAGGGACTGGGAGAGAAAACCTTGAAAAAATACCACAAAATGCGAAGACCTCCCATGAAATATTTCAATAAACATAAATAAAATATTGTTTTTATTTCCTGGATCACTATTTTCAATTTATCTTTGTTTTGAAAACTGTTTTCGGTATGGCCACCTTCAAGGCAAAGAATTTTCTTCATTTTTCCTTTTTCTTTTCCTTGAATGAGAATTTGTTTTGTCGTGTTATAGTGAAACTTTTTAACTATTTTGGTATATTATTCAGGATACCAGGATATAATTTATTTCCATTATATAGAGCTTAACATTTCCAATAGATATAGATACAAATGATATCTACAGGCAATTTTTTTCGCGGAACTCTTGCTTTTCTTCGACAATGCCATGGTTCCTCATGGGGCGCTGATGCAACAATACTGCGGCAGCGCTAGCTTTGGTTTTTTCTGCTGCTGAATATTGTTGCCTCGTTTGGTTGAACAGTGTTCATGTGAACAAAATTGAATATTTCTATGAGGATTATTACTGGTACTATCAAATCTACACCTACTCCTTGGTTACCAGTCCTCTCAAATATTGCCCCCCCCCCC
The DNA here is from genome assembly GCA_038502775.1 of Hippodamia convergens. Classification (NCBI taxonomy): domain Eukaryota; kingdom Metazoa; phylum Arthropoda; class Insecta; order Coleoptera; family Coccinellidae; genus Hippodamia; species Hippodamia convergens. The sequence goes on along the minus strand of CM076613.1, from coordinate 6,182,337 downwards.
ATATTCGCAGAGAGACAACAACTTTGAATTTTTGGATTGAATTTAATTCCTTTCCAAATTAATTTCCCATACTCGCCTATATTCCAGATAATAAGGTCTCCAGAATGAAGTCGCGTAAACCGTTTTGGTGGAATTTTCTAATCGAATGCATGCAATTTTTTCAACAAAGATCTTATTACTGATCCTTCCATCAGAGTTCATGGTTTTGACCTTTCCAGGAGAATATGGTCTGTTCTATATTCCAGATAATAAGGTCCCTAGATTGAAGTCGTTTATATTTTTTGGTCGAATTTTCTTATCGATATACACTGCGACAAAAAATTAATTATGGAAATCTCAAATTCATTCTACAACTGAAGGTGTTCTCAATGATAATTATTTCTACCAGAATTATGCATGCATATGTTATCCACTTCCAACATTTTTCTTCAATACAGATGTTTTTTCCCAGCAGGAATAAAAAAAGATGATATTATCAGATTTTGAATGTATTGGCTCCATTCTAGAATAAGTTGTTCTCGATCAGTTCTAGTGATCAATAGTTTTTCTTTCGTTTGATTTCCTACACTCGATCGCTATGCAACGCGAAACAAGCAATTTTACTCAAGAGAAATGTGCCCAAGCGGTAGTTTTGGGAGAAGAAGGGTGGACATACACAAGAATTGCAGAAAGGTTTGGATTTTCCCAGACAAGTGTGTCCAGAATGTTGCAGCGATTCATGGAGACAGGTATAAATGTCCGAAGTCCTGGACAGGGTAGACCACGGGTAACAACTGCCATTCAAGGACGTTACTTGAGAGTTTCTTCGTTGAGATAACGGTTTACAACCACTCGCCTCCTTCAAAATTAGCTTGAGCAAACTCATGGGGTGCAAATTAGCACTCAGACAATAAGAAATCGCCTCAGAGAATATGATTTAAAGCCTTGTGTCGCGCAAGAGGCCCAGCTCTTACCCTAGCCCATCGAAGGGCGCGTTTGGATTTTGCTAGAGAGCATATCCATTGGAAAGAGGCCGATTCGAGAAGAGTTATCTTCACAGATGAGTCTAGATTCTGCCTCTGCCATTGTGATCGACGTTCCCTTGAACACAGACGTCCACATGAAAGATATGCTCAGTGCAATTTCCTGAATACTACTGGTTTCAGGGGAAGATAAATTATGATATGGGGTGGAAAATCTTTGAGGTCTCGCACAGACCTAGCAATCCTTGATAATGGAGCTATGAATGCTGATAAGTATATAAGGAACATTCTTGAAGACCATGTAGTGCTATTTGCTCCTTACATTGGTGAAAATTTCATTTTCATGGACGATAATGCCAGACCCCATCATGCGCGCATCGTGCAGGAGTACCTTGAAGAAGATGAAGTCTCTCGAATGGAATGGCCAGCAAGAAGTCCAGATCTTCATCATCCAGTTACTCTTAATAACTTAGGAATCCAACTCGGAGAAATCTGGGAAGGATAAGATCGGAACATGTTAAGATCACTCATTTTGAGTATGAACCGTCGTTGCCGAGCTGTAATTAACGCAAGGGGTGGAAATCCTACGAAGTATTAAATCACTTATCAGCATTTCAATATTTTGAAAATTGTTCATTTCTCTTCTTCCACATAAGATTCGGTGAAACCCTGAATTTTTCTTCCATTTAATGTGTCTTGTTTTGTCCAAAAACTTCCCGAGAGAACATAAAAAATAAGTTATAAAGTCAATGTAGAGTTAACTCTCATTAAAATTGAGATTTTCTGAATGTGCGTTAATTTTCTTGCGCAGTGTAGATATATAATGAAGTTTATTGGAATATAAACATTAACCGCGATATCATTCATTATGATTTCTATAATCCGAACGATTCGATGTACCGAACCGGTCCTGCCAAGTTTCTTTCCGGATTATTCAAACATTGCCGTATTTATAGGTGCAACTCCCATGATGTCATATTAACCCCGGGTGGTTATGTTCAGTAATTTCTCATCGGGAAAATTGAGCCGCACGTTCATCTTTATCATTTTCAAATACCTGAACAGTTGCTGAATTTCCTATCTCATTATCGGGAATAGGCTATAGATATAACATTACGCATGAGGGAATATCTCGTTCCCGCAATATGAAACTCCATCTAGCAGAAACTATGATAATTACTTTCTGAATATCCAGGAATTTTCAGCTGAAGTGTTGTCAGTTCCAAGAATAGAAAGCGCTTGCCTGGCTTTGGACGTTTTCCGAGAAAATCGGGATCATAGATGATGTTTTCTGTGTATTGGTGATATTTCAGCGACAGATAGAGTGACGCTGGATCGGTTGAAGTAATCCACAAATTAGCCTCGAAATGGGGGACGATCTCCTTCTCATTTGCTGCTGTCCTACTTGTGAGGATTCTCGAGCGGTTGAAGTTTCTTTGAAGTATATCAACATTGCCGCTAAACAATCTCCCACGTAGCCAATGTACATACAATATTTTCCCACCAATTAAATAATGTACGCATCGTGTTCAAGGCCAACATCCATACACTAATTGATTGCAAAGTACACAATCTTGCTAGCCACCAATAAGCTAGAGCTCGCCCTTTCTTCGAACTGCTTGTGCAAGATTCAGGAAACCGGTCTTCCTGTGTTTACCCCGTAAAGGGTCTCCAAATATCGAAAGACATTGAAATACCATACAGTGTGGTCCAACGGAAACTTGAATTTTCCTTGGACCACCCATATGTTCATTTATCTATTGAAATATTGTCTGGGCGGTCTTTGCATTTTCCTGAAAACTTAACTTGGGTTTTCTCTCCCAGTCTCTGAAACGAGAAACAATCAGAAAATTTTTTTAATAATATAAGAAAAAATTTGAGCACTAATTTGTAAGGGGCCGAAATTTTACGAGACAAAATTGTTGCCTAACAATGAACAGAAAGAAAACAATTGTCACGATTCTACGAAGTTGAATGAAAACTAGTAATTGTCTGACGAAGGAGTCTGATTTGAACTCCGAAATGTTACGCTTAAGAGTTCAAAGTGTTTTCTTTTTGTTCATTGTTAGGCAACAGTTTCTTCCCTTGAAATTTTGGCCCCTGACAAATTAGTGTTCAAATTTTTAAGCAGGGGTCTTCTTATATTATTAGAAATTTTTTAATTGTTTCTTGTTTCAGAGACTGGGAGAGAAGACCCAAATTGAGTTTTAAAAAAAAAACATATATACATTTGATTTGAGCATTAAATCATCGATTCTTATTCAGAGACCTCAAATAATACAAAACATTTTGAATAAAACCGGTACCTAGCTGGGGTTGGTGCAATACAGGAAAACTATACAATTCTGCAGCATGATTAAATGAGGAAAGGGAAAAACCTCAGCTGAAAAAAACCCTCACCTTACTGAAAATATTAAATATCAGAGAACTCTTGAATGAAAACAGTGTTATCTAAGGGAACATCTTCATGTTAAATTCTTCACAAAACGACTAGCAATTCTAAATTTGAAATGAAAATAGACGAAAGCAGAAGAGGAACCAACTATTCAGAATGAATTAAATTATTTCGAAATTAACCACCCATTTCAGAAATGCATTTGTTTCTTTACGTACAGCCTTAAAACCATCTTGAAATGTATAAATTGGAAAACTATTTTTAAAATATTCTTTAGTCTCCTCATTTTCCCCACACTCACAACTAGGGCTCTCAACCGAATTCCATCGGAAGAGCATGCTGTTGCATCGCCCATGGCCTGTTCTAATACGATTTAGAACAGACCATATTCTCCTGGGTAGATTAAAACCAGTAATAAGATCTTTATTGAAAAAATTGCATACATTCCACTCAGATTGTCAAATTTCTTTGTTGCTTTCATTCATATCAAAGAGAAATTTGACCAGAAAGGTTTACGCGACTTCAATCTGAGGACCATATTATCTGGGATATAGGTGAGTATGGGAAATGAATTTTGAAAAGAATTAAATTTGTTCCAAAAATTCAAAGTTGTTATCTCTCTGCGAATAAGGGCAGGAACAATATTTGAGAGGCATTTTGGGCATAATTTTTTTTACATGAACACTGTTCGACCAAACAGGGCAACAATATTCAGCAGCAGAAAAAACCAGAGCTAGCGCTGCCGCACGAAGTATTATTGCATCAGCGCCCCATGAGGAATCAGCAAGTTTATGAAGAATATAGTTTCGAGTTGTAAGCTTCAAACTCAGATCATCTAAATTCGCGTTGAAATTTAGAGAGGAATCAAGTTTGATTCCCAGGTATCTAGGATTGAAATTATGTTTTAAGGGAGAAGAACCGCTCAATTTTCTATATTTCTCATGATCATTCGAATAAAAACATAAAACCTCTGTTTCATTTTCATTCAGGCACAAACGCCACTGTAACAGAATAGATTTTCAAGATATCAGAATCTGCGGAAAGGGTACTTTCTATTGTTTTAAAATTAGAATGATGAAAAGCCAGAGAAATATCATCAGTATAAATCAATTTTTCCACAAATATAAATTGGAGAGGTGCTAAAACTGAACCCTGTGGAAGACCATCATTCAAAGTTTAGAAACTACTACTATTATTGTCGACGAAAACTCGGAACTTCAGTGAGATAACATATTTTTTAATAATAGTCTAACCATTTTTCCACATTTTAAATGATTAGAGAGGTTATGAAATAATCAATCTTTCCATACTGTATCATATGCAGCTGATGAATCCACAAATGCTTTCCCTGTTTTTGAGTTTCTATTGAACCCTGGTTCAATAAATATGGTGAGGATCCTGATCACAACAATTCCTATTTCTCCTGAAACCCCCCTGACAATTTCGTTATGATTCTACTCTAAATAGAATCAATTTTTCTTAAATTTCGTCGATAGAAACTTTGAATCTTGAATTCTTCTATATTTGAAACACTTTCCTCATCTGATATTTATTGAAATATCGTCTCGGAGATCTTTGCATTTTCCTGAAAACTTAATTTGGGTTTTCTCTCCCAGTCTCTGAAACAAAAAACAATTAAAAATGTTTTTTAATAATATTAGAAAGGCCCCTGCGTAAATATTTGAACACGAATTTATCACGGGCCAAAACTTTACGAGAAGCAATGTTGGATACGATACAAAAATCAAAATATTGTCACGATTACACGAAGTTGAAGAAAACTAGTAATTGTCCTGACGAAGGAGTCTGATTTAGATTCCGAAACTTTACGCTTAAGAGTTCAAAGTGTTTTCTTTTTGTTCATTGTAAGGCAACAATTTCTTCTCGTAAAGTTTTGGTCCCTGACAAATTAGTGTTCGAATTTTTACGCAGGGGCCTTTCTCATATTATTAAAAAAAAATTCTAATTTTTCTTGTTTCGGAGACTGGGAGAGAAAACCCAAATTAAGTTTTCAGGGAAAAAACTTTCTAGATCTGATCACCAATTTCAAACATCCCACAAACGTCTCTTAAATTAATAGTGTTTTATAACGAATTTGTTCATCTTTATCCAACGCTTTGTACTCACCTAGGTTGTTCTCCTGCTTAGGCATAAACTCCTGCATGTCTTTTATCAGTTTCGAAATTTCTTGCGAGTCCTTTATGATGCTGCATAGTTCCTCTTGATGAAAATCTGGGGTTATCTGTTTACACAAAAGAATCTGACTAATAACATTTCCTAAATTAGATGGACCAGCCCTATTATCTGAAATTAAAACAAAACATGATTGGATATTGTATGTTCTAATCATGAAATGAGAAGTAATATCATTCTGGAGCAAGTCAAATTTCGAGATTTTCCAATTAATTTCGAGGCCGTGAACGTTGCTTTGACGATTACTGAAGGGTTGCGAATTACTTCAATCAAAAACATGAAACAAATAACGAATGACGAATTCGTCCCCAATTTCGCGATAGCTCAAAAGGTAAACGTGGGAATCAATTTACAGATACCTACCTTTATATCGTCATACAGCGTGCCAAAAAAGTAACGGAACTCGTCAATATTCTTGTACGAAGAATTATCAAGGAAAATCCCCAAACCCGTCGATTTTTAATTTCAAAGGCAATTTATCGTATGCTCTTTTAAATTTGATATTTCTCACCCCTACGCCCCGTACCCCTCTACTTTATTTTTCCAAATGGGAATAAATGGATTGTGACATATCAAATGAAAGGCAATTTGATTACCTATTCAGCGATGTGGATAAAAATTGAATCGGTTGTACGGTTCTTCTATTAAATAATTGGGAAATAATTTACAATTTGTGATTGGAGAGTACTGCTATCGGACCATTATTCTTTCACTAATTATAATTAAGGGAAATCCACGGATCCATGGATTTGTAATTTCGAAAGCAGGTCTCCCCATGTTTTTTGAATTTGCAGTCCTCACCACACCACACCTTTCTGCTGTTTTCTTTTTTCAAATTTTTCGTATAAGAATCATTAACAAGTTACGTAACTTTTTCGGCACCCTGTATAGAAATGAGCATGGCATTGACAAGACAACTTGCAATGCGAAAATGACGGGAAAGCGTTGAAATGAATTATTGTATAGCTTCTGCATGCTCATTCGAACTTAAGAGCCATACAATGTGGAAAATCAAAATGAAATGAATGTATTATTTTGTTCACTGAACATATTAATCGAAAATCCAAGAGTACCTCAAATTTCAATTTCAAATTGTCATATTATCAAACGTAAAAATGACCAAAATATCTTTATACAGGTTTGTTCTTAGAGGTGCCACCCCGTATATTTCTTATCCCAAAGAGATTGGAAAATTTTCCCAAAACAAGTCCAATGATTTTGAGGTATATTTGAGGCTCTTCAACCCCTAAAAATTGAATAAAGAAGAGAGGTTGAGTGATACTTCATTTCAAAGATCTTCGAAGCCTTCTTACAACGGTGCATTAAAACATTATTTTAATGAACTGTTTTTGCGAGAGCTCAAATGAGCCTCCTTGAATATTTTGCTTATTTTTTTCACCTATTTTTACTGAGCCCTTTTTACAAATATTATATTATATTATACAAATATCGGAATTTCCTTCTATTGATTTCCATTAAATAATCTTGAGTGAAAACCGTCTCTGACATGGTTCATCACAATTGGAGTTATTTGGAGGAATTCCTTCACAATTCGTTCAAAATCACAAAAATTCCAGTTGATTAATGGGTTTTTTTTGCAAAAACGGTTAATCGAAATGACGTTTTTTATACACAGTTGTAAAGATCCTTCCAAAACCTCTCAAATGCAGGATCACTCGATCAACTTCATATTCCGTGTGAAGATATAAGCTAAGTTGACCTTCATTTATGTTATACTTCTAAATATAACTGGTAAATGGTATCAACTTTCTTATTTCAAATGGAAAACCCTATATATTATGATTTTTTCGGATAGATCTCCGAATGCCACATTCATTTCATGTAGCACTTCCTGTAGCTATCTAAAACCGTTTTCGAGTTATTCACGGTTTTTTGAAAAAAAAATTAAAATTGGAGCTTGTAGAACATTGATAATTCAATGAAAGAAGAACACAAAATCTCAGATAAGTTTTTTGAAATGGGTTACCGAAAAGATATTCGACGTCACTCCGTAGAAAAAAAACCGAGAACCAAATTATTTCAAATGGAAACCCAATTTTTTTCACGTATTGATATTCAAAAATATTACATAAATGAAGGCCTACTTGGCTTATACCTGCACAAGGAATTCGAAATTGATTAAATCATTTTTTTCCCATAAACTTCTAATGGCACTCCCGGTGGGACACCCTGTATACAGTGCATCCCAAATTCGCTCTCCCTTAAGGTATTTCTGCAAAAATTCTAAAAATTTGAAATTTCTACTTTTTCATGAAAAATTCAAAGGTGCTCCAAGTTTTCTGATATATGTTAAACTCTGGGTGATTTTGAAATAACTGATTTATCGGGGATACCAGGTATATCATGAGAGATTATCGAGATACACAGTATCTCTGAAAATGCAATAATTTCAAAATCATCCTGTAACTTCCAAAGTTTAATATACTCGTTCATCAAAAAACTGAAGACACCTTTGAATTTGTCATGAAAAGTTTAAATTTTTCATCTCCAACGGTTGCAGAAACAGCACCTTGAAAATCTGATTCAAGTACAAAATGTGAGTTTTCACACGAAAATCTACTTAAATTGCAGTCTCAATTCAGGTTTTTTCTTTCACGTAATTCTTTGTTCGTCCAGAATTTTAAGCAAACTCATATCATTCTCAAACAGAACTAATTCTGAATAAAGAATTCCCAAGTGTTGAAACATGATTAAATACTCATTTCTTATATTATGTCAATAATTTTTAATTCGCCACTTAGGATCTGCCACATCTTAAACAGGGGTTGTAAAATTTCGTTATTGATAGAGCGTAGTTTCGATGATCTTGTTGAGAATTAGTTAATCTGGCTAGATGCGATTGTGTGAAAAGAAACTTGTGATAAATCATTTGTGATATGATTATGATTAGTTTATTGCATCAAGTATTAATACTTACCATAATAACCAGACATATCCATAGGGATAATCTGGACTAGTCGATGGCACTTAGTGAGTTCCCGAAGAAAGAGTTGTGTCATAAAAAATAGCAGAACTAAGTGGGGATTATCCACTGGAATACCCTCTGCAACAGAGCTGAAAACGACCAAGGTGTTCATTAGAAGGCTAATACATCCGGGAAACCATTAGCTAATGCCCGGTTCAGGGGTTGAAGGTTGTGTGTCTCACCTACGTAAATGCGGTAGAATGAGTTGGCTAGTGTGTTTACACGTTTCAACGCAGTTCTTCGTAACTTTCTTATTTTTTCTCTGAGTTCCGGACAATCTTTCGGCTGTCCTATATGGATCAGTAGGTCGCGAAATAGCGCCACTTGGCCATTTATGTCAAAAATCAACTGAAAAATAAGAAAAGTCAAGAATATTATAAATGTACACCTACATCACCAGATTAGTTGCAAGATGTGGGCACTACAGATTGGCTCAACGTGTGTTTTTATGACCAATTAGCATTTTAACGCCTACGTCAGCCAATATCCGTCGATTCAGGTCTGAGATCAACCCCCTTCAAAGCTTTGAGCTTGTGCGAACCGCAATATAACCAAGAGAAATGATTGCCTCTTCATTTTCCGATAACGAAAAGGGGTCTGCCACTCTGAGAATGGAAATTTAAAAGAAGATACACCGGCTGTTTTTATTACTACCTTCTACTTTATACACTGCCCCACAGTAGATCTCATCGTATACAAAATGACAAATATGAAGCCTGAATGAAATGTATCAAAAACTCAACAAAACATTATTATTTTTCATAATCTGTGACAGAACAAGATTCAAACGTTTTGAAGCAAGTGATCTCAATGTCAACTTCAGCTTGAAGAGTTTTCCGAAAAAGGGGGATATAAAAACATGTTTTCCTTTTAATTTTTGAATAATTAAGGTCATCAGGATATCCTTCTCAATAAATTTTTTTTTTCAGGTACCTTGAAGAAGACCCACTCCATCTTTTCGACGGTATTCCTGCGAAAAAGTGAAATACACTGGGTGAGTCTTTGTCTTGTACATATATTCTAACAAAAGATTCTTCCGGGCAGAAGAAATATTTTTTTTGTATACTATTTTTCCCGATTTGGCCTGAAGACAAAGATATGAACATTTCAAATTTCAGAATGAGTTATGCCACCCTTGAAAACTTAACAGTAGAGTTCTACCAAACGTTCGATCTACCGTCTGAACCTTCGTACAATTTAGCAGAACTTTAATTTTGTGAATCTTTTTAACAGGGTTGCATTCAGTTAAAGTAACCAATTTCTCTAATTTCGCTAATAAAGTTTTTCTTGAATTATGAATTACTCGAAAAGGACGCTTTTCAGAAGGATATACCTATTTGCAAAAACGGCCAAATATTCGTTAAATAGCATTCAACTGACTTTTGAGAGTTGGGTCCCTTGAATTTCTGATATCATTTTAGAAAACAATGGGGTAATTTTGTGTTCATGACAGATTCACCATATCAATGAAAACCTTCATTTTTTAGTAGGAATTTCAGTTTTTGTTATCATTGTTATAAATCGGCATGCCATTCAACAAAATACATAAAAATGGAGCTTTTATCGGAAGAAAGTCTATAAAAAATAGAAATATGAATAATTAAAAAAAAACTGGATATATAAGTATGGATGATTCTTCAGCGAGAATTGAGGGATCTTTTCATTTGACTTCTTGTTCAACACCCTTTGCCTCCAAATTCCAGCCCTTTAAAATGAAGTTAAAAAAAAATTTTCATTGAATTTTTTCATTTTGCATAAGTTTTCAATAAAATTTGACAGATGTTTCAAATACCCTGAAATGTAATCACAAGGGGCGGAAAAAAACAATCCCTTTAATATTTTGCATCGGAACTTTTCAATTCGCCTCTATTCTCCTATTTAAAAAATTGATTCATAAAGGCAGATTCCAAGTTAACCTTATGTTCCTCTAATTTCTAGCCTTTTATTTATTCATTCGAACCATATTCATCCAAAAAAGGGCAGTAACTTGAAGGGAAAAGGGTGTTGAACAAAAATTTATATTATTTTTAATTTTTGCCAAATAATCACAAATTGAAATATTTAGTATTAAATCAGATAAACCCTGGATATCAGTTTTTTTTTATTCTTCATTTTTGGATTTTTCATTATGTTTTCATTCATCAATACTCTTTCATCTTCGTCAAGTTTCAGCGACTCGGTTTTTCTCTTCCTCAGAGGAACAAAAATACCATAATACTAGATATAATAAGAATATTAAAAAAAATTCTACTAATGAAATTGAGGTTGCGATTTTAGAAATTGAATACATTCGTTACTGGAAACATAAAAAAAGAAAAAAATTGTGAAATTAAATTGATTTGGATTAGAAAGAATATTTGACATTTCTTCGCAAATCAAAATGTCAATTAATATTTTATACCTAACCAGTCAAAAATGACAGACAGATTTCTCTCATTCAATTGATCATGTGTATTTTTTACTAAATCATAACTCATTTCTTAGGTATTAATCAAATAGAGTTTAGTGATTTCTTTTTGAGATTTGATTGCATTCTCGTTCTGAGATATTCTTACCCTTTCGAGTAATGTTATTTTTCATTACAATTTCCGTATGCACTTAATTTTTTGTGGAATCTTTTTTTTTTCAACCATATACATATCATACATTCCCTATGAACTATGTCATCTGGTATGTGGTAAATTTTTCAAGTGGAACAGCTAGTATGTTTATCATAAATTCCCAATATATCGTCGATTTTTGTCAACTTTTCTGGGAAAAAATAAAACCTGAAAATTGAACACGTAGACAACACAAGTAAAAATACTTCAATTACAAGATGTAGGTTCAAAGCATCAGCTATTCAAAGTGTTAGTCCAAGCTCCCAGAGCTGTATGACGTACCTTATTTTCATATGGCTGATTTTCATATTTGTTTTGTAGAATATCATTTCCAAAATTGTATCATAAGTATCAGACACTTTCCATGGGGTCAAAACTTTTGCCAGACGCTTCAAAACTCCAAAAAAAAATTAATGAACTTATTTTCACATTTCTGATTTTTATATATGTTATTGAGGTAACTATCAAGTTAAATTTCATAAGTTGGACAAATTGTAGTGACTGAACATCCCATAAATGCAAATATTATTCAGCTGAATTGTTTTTGTTTTTGGAGGATGTAGTGACTACTACAATTTGTCGAACTTATGAAATATAATTTGAAAGTTACCACAATAACAGATTAAAAAATCAGAAATGTGAAAATATGTTCATTCATTTTTTTTTGAGTTTTAAAGCGTCTGACAAAAGTTTTGGCCCATGGAAAGTGTCTGACACTTATGATACTATTTTAGAAATAATATTCTACAGAACATGAAAATCAGACATGTTGAAATAAGTTACGTCATACAGCTATGGGATTTTTTATACAGATCAGAAGACAACCAAATTCAGTTAACTTTGAATCAAATATCAACCAATAAGTGTACTTTACAGTAGCATTTTGAATACTTAATTATTAACCAATTATTGATTTCTCAAAAAATCATTGACCTATTCTTCTTCTATTGCCAGATGGAATAGTAATCAGACCTTCAATTCAGATTGTTAAATCTACATGATACGTTCAACTGGTTCTAGATAAGAATTGGACCGAAATAGTTTACCCGACTTCAATCTGAAAATCTTATTTTCCGGAGTGAAGGAGAGAATAGGAAATGGATTCGGAAGGGAAAACGATATGACCTTCAATATCGAATATGAGCTCATTTCGAAAACACTTCCATTTATTTATGGGTCAAGGAAAAAGAGAGGTTTTGGTCGCTGATTTTTTTTATACATCTCTTCCGAAACTTATAGTGTGACATTTGTACGAAATGTTCATGAAGCAAGTTTCCTAAGTCGACTAGAGTCGAGTTCCACAGTTGGGCATGTGGAAGCTGAGAACGAATTGGCGAAAATTGAAAAAGTATCTTTGGCCAGGTTGAAACTGCCGAATCCACGATTGAGCAATGTCAACCCTGATGCCAAACTTCGAAACGCAACCCGTTGTAACACGATGTTTTCCCGTTATAATATATATATATATATATATATATATATATATTATATATATATATATATATATATATATATATATATATATATATATATTCTTTTGAATAAGAGAGCTAAAATAATACAATAAATGTTGAAACAAAAAGAACCTAAGCTGAGGTAAAAAAAGGAACGGGGTACCACAACATTCTTCGTATGATACTATAGTATCATACGATACTTTCATCACCAGTATCATACGATACTATAGAGCCAGGGGAAAAAACCTCAGCCGAAAAAACCTGTCTCCCCGTTAAAAAAATAAAAAAAATTGTTCTGAATATTCTATATAGAAGGACATCACGATCAGCGGGACGGCTCTTCGGAGGAAGGATTTCCAAACACTAACTCCAACCTGAAAATAAAAAAAGCCAGAACAGCAAGAGAATTCAATTTATACTTCATCAAATTGATCTGAAATTTTCAACCCATTGCAAAAATGAGTTTGATATATTGTGTATGGCTCTAATGCCATCTTGGAATTTATAAATCGAACAATTATTAATTAGGTGTTCAACTGTTTCCTCTGATTCACCACATTCACAATTAGGACTATCAACCGAATTCCACTTGAAGAGCATGCTGTTGGTACGACCATGACCTGTTCTTATTCGATTAAGAAGGGACCATATTCTCCTGGGAAGGTTAAAACCAGGAACTTTATTCGATGGAACAGATATTAGATCTTTATTAGATAAAGAACATACATCCCATTCGGATTTCCAGATTTCGTTGTAGCTGAAGTTCGAATTCAGAAAGTTATTCGACCAAATAGGTTTACGAGATTTCAGTCTTGGAATTCTATTTTCTGGAACGTAGGAAAGTATCGGAAAAGAATCCGGAAATGAATTGAATTTATTCCAAGAATTCCAAGTTGCAGACTGTCTTCGAATATGGGGAGGAACTATATTCGATAGCACTGGTAGCCATTGGATAGGTGTTGATCGGATGGTTCCAGTAATTATTCTCATTGAAAAATTGAGCTGTGCATCGATTTTCTGAACATGAACACTATTGAGCCAAACAGGGCAACAATATTCAGCGGTGGAAAAAACCAGGGCAAGGGCTGCTGTGCGAAGTGTAGTCGGGTCAGCACCCCATGACGTACCAGCAAGTTTCTGTAGAATGTTATAATAAATGCAGTAGAATGAAATCCTGCAAATGAAGGACCATCCGGGGTAAGTCCGAACTGGAGAATAACACGGGAAACTTTTGAAAAAGTTTTCCCGAATCCGTTGTTATCGCGAGTACTCCTCTGGCAAATATTTTCCGCAATTCGTTATCTGCACTTATACGACTTGCCGAAGTTCAGTTCTGCCAACTCGAACGTAAATAAAAATTAAGCGATGTTGGAAATGATCAATCGAATGGAAAATTTCGACTGTGGCTCTCGATTTTTCCGCATTCACAACAGTTGTTGATTCGCAATGGCGGCTGGATCCACATTATGAATAAATCTCACGAAATCATTGGAGTCATTAATTTCTCTGATTCTGTGGAAAATCTACCACATCCTGTACAACAAAATCGTGCCATAATATCTCAGTTCCTCACAGTTTTCATGGTTATGTTTAATCATTTTATAAAACATAGATGAATTCAAAATAGTAATCATCGAGATGAATACCATTTTCAATTCCCAGGCTAAGAGATCTTTTATCATGAGGTTGGAGAAATGATATTAGATTTTGTCACTGAGATGAGAGATATACCGGTTTCGGCCTTGTTGGGCCTCATCAGTATCCCGCACATCTCAGGACAAAATCTTCATAAAAAACTTCAGAATTTATAGCAATTGGTTGTGAAGTAATGAGTAAAATATTATAAAGTACTAAGGTGGTGACATCCAATTGCGTCAAAATGAAGTTTCACATCTCCAATCAAATGCAAAAAAGAAATCTGTACTTCCTCTTTCACTGAATGAGATTTTAGCAGTGGCTCTATTCAAGGCCCGCTTGCTAGTTTCTCAAAGTGATGGAAACGCCCAATTCTTTTTGTGACTGTGAAGCCTGATGTTTTTAAGAAAACGCCTTTACGAAGGTCCTTCTGCCTACCCCCTATAGCCACCCTTCCAAATTTTTCGAATAGAACATCCTATTCATTATTGAATTTTTCCAAAACTTTATTGAAGAGATCCTTGTATCTCAGTCGATCTTATGAATGCTGTTCAATCTTTCATAAATCAAATAATGCCGATTCCTGCAATATCTTGCGTTGTTTTCAATAATTATAATTCTGTTGATGATTTTTTATTTTTAATTCTGAAATACCTTTTTCAATCAGTGTCATGAAAAAATTATTAATGTAGGCTTGTTTGTACTTTGGGACAAAATGAAAGTTTAACTTTTCTGGAATAAACTTGGAAATTTCATTAGATAAGTATTTAAACTTGAAACTTGAAACTTGAATTTCACTTATGAAATTAAGACTATCGAGTATTAACCTTAAGTTATACTCCAAGATCCCAGAGCTGTATGACGTAACTTGTTTTCACATGCCTGATTTTTATATATGTTTTGTAGAATATTATTTCTAATATAGTATCATAAGTGTTGGACACTTTCTATGGGCCAAAACTTTTGTCAGACGTTTCAAAGCTCTAAAAAAAATGAGTGAACTCATTTTCACCTTTCTGATTTTTAAATATGTTATTGAGGTAACTATCAGATTATATTTCATAAGTTTGACAAATTGTAGTGACTGAACATCCCCTAAACACAAAAACTATTCAGCTAAATAATATTTGTGTTTAGGGGATGTTGAGTCACCATAATTTTTTAAATTTTGTAAATCAGAAATGTGAAAAAAATTCATTCAATTTTGTGGAGCTTTAAAGCGTCTGACAAAAGTTTTGGCCTATGGAAAGTGTCTGACTCTTATGATACTATTTTGGAAATAATATTCTACAAAACATATATGAAAATCAGCCATGTGAAATCAAGTTACTCCATACAGCTCTGGGATCTTGGACCATCAGAGATTATTTATCAATATCTATTGAAATATAGGTATTTGAGAAAAATGTCCCGAGTAACATGGACCTTCCTTTCTATAAAAGTGAAAAGTTAAAAAAATTATGCCACTCATGCAGCATCCATAGATAATTAATTTCGGCGAATTATTCAATAATGTTAACGAATAACCTCAGAAATGTTTCATAATGTTCGAAACTCATTTGAAGCTCGATTGTATCATGTATTGAAAACTCAATCAATTTGAGCATCTGAATGCTGAATTTTTACGAATTAAAATGGTGGATTTAAATTTTCCCTACCTCCTTTATGTGTCATACATTTTTTCATCCTCTTTCAGAGGAGAATCCAACAATTTAATTATGTTTTGATGTTCTATTTGAAAAATTTAAATGAGTGACCAAGGAAGGGGGATATCTATTGAAATATTGTCTGGAAGATCTTTGCATTTTCCTGAAAATCTAATTTGAGTTTACTCCCCCAGTCTCTGAAACAGGAAACAATTAGAAAATTTTTTTGAATAATATAAGAAAGGCCCCTGCGTAAAAATTTGAGCACTAATTTGTAAGGGGCCAAAACTTTACGAGACGAAATTGTTGCCTAACAATGAACAAAAATAAAACACTTTGAACTCTTATGCGTAACGTTTCGGAGTCTAAATCAGACACCTTCGTCAGAAAATTACTTGTTTTCATTCATCGTAGAATCGTGACAAAATATCATATATTGACAAATGTCAATTAAAGAATTGAAATATTTTCACGATTCTGCGAAGTTATATGAAAAATAGAAATTGTCTGAAAAAGGAGTCTGATTTAAACTCCGAAACGTTACGCTTCAGAGTTCAAAGTGCGTTCATTTTTTTTCATTGTTAGCCAACAATTTTTGGCTCCTGACAAATTAGTGCTCAAATTTTCACGCAGGGACCTTTCTTATATTATTCAAAAAATTTTTTTTATTGTCTCCTATTTCAGAGACTGGGAAAGAAAACCCGATTTAAATTTCAGGAAAAAGAAAGGGGTGTGTTGATATTATAACGAATTATTTTTCTGAAATTTTTCAAGGTTTTCTCTCCCTATCTCTGGAACAAAAATCGATTAGAAAAATTTTTGAGTAATAGAAGAAAGGTCCTGCTTGAAACTCATGCTTGAATTGGTCAGGGGTCAAACCTCTTCGAAAAATTGTTGCCTAACAGTGAAACAAGATGTAACCCTTCGAAATATCAAATTTTGTGAACTTAAATTCTTAAAATCATGAAAATTGGTTCGTCAATTGGCAATGAATTATGTGGGTTAGATAGTTGAAATGCTTTGTATATTTGAATATCCTCCCAATAAAGTAGCGCTTCATCCGAATCTTGCTGTGGATTCAGTCCACAATTCATCCCTTAATCGACTGCCCAGACATCGAATTCTGATTAATGTGAAATATTCACAAATGGGTTTGAGGGTGTAGCGATGGATCAGCGTGGAACATTGTTTCCGCATTTTTTTGTCCACTACCTAAATTTTAAAATGCAGACACTCCAGGTTCTTGCTTACTGTAGAGACTTACATGCCTCACTGAAGTTTTACTCTTCCATTGACCTTATCAATGATAAAGTGATTTTAAAGCATGACAATACTCGACCCCATGTCATGTTAGGATTTTCCAGACGTTGCTCCCTCGGACAGTGACTTGTTCGATCAATGGCAATGGTTTTGCTGATCAGCTCTTATGAAGAATTAAAAAAATTGGATCGATTCGAAAGATTACGAGTTTTTTCAACATCGGTTTTGTATCCTGCTCAAAAGATGGAGAAATTAGTGGCCAGCGATGGACAATACTTTAAATCATAAATGTTTAACCAGGTATTGACAATAAGGCCTCGAATTTTGGGAAGAAACGGCTGAAGCAAAGTTGAACACCTATTGTATTCTCACTTTGTTTCAAGCTGTAATCCGTTTTACATTTATAATTGTTCTCAAGAGGATCATGACAGAAGTATGACATTCTGATGGCTTCTGGTACGTGAACGCTCGAGGAGTAAATATAGCATCCTTCGCATATCTCGTATTAATTTGCGTAGGAAATATTCCTTACGAAATTCTCCGAGGAAAGTTGCAGGTTCTGATTACACAAATAATCCTCGAAATAAGAAAATTCAATTTATTCGTTAACTACACGGTCCGCTTTTGATAATTCAGAAAGAGACAAATTTATTCGCAATGTAAATGAAAACGGAATTTCGGCCTCTTGCAATGCGCCTTTCATTCCGATGGAAAATTCAGATAGCAACGAGTTGTAACCTTGCACTTTTTGCGCACTGTATCCACAATCTGATAATGTCACATTGACGAGAGAGAAAAATGCTGAAACTTTACTCTTTGATCAGTCGCGCATGCAACTGCAATTTATTAACGACGAAGGTATTTTTGTACATTTTATACGTTAATGACGCATTTTCTGGAACGAAATTAAAAAACCATTAAACTGCGTTTCATGTTTCATAAAACAAACCAATAATGCGTTTTTCGTAAAAGTCAACCTTATTCCAATGGGGTTGTAGATGAGTCAATGAAGTTCGTGCCGCAGTTCTTATGTCTTTTACAGCTGTACGCTGCACGCAATCTTAGACACCATTTATAACTCCGGCACCTTGGGAACAACAGATAAAATCATATGAAAAAAAAACAACAGTTCTATTATAGTGAAAAATATTCTGTTTTCTTGTGTTATAACAAGTTTGGTTTATCTATGGGAGATGATTGCCTTTCATTGGGGTCCCGTAGCGGTCTTCGAACATCTGAAGTGCCGAAAAAATGGAAGGTTTGAAAAAACCCTCACGACCAGAGAGCAACAATTTGTTGATTTTGAATTTGAATATCGAAGGAATTTCGAAAGGAAAGTGTGATTACGTCTCCGAATTAGCTGATGAACATGGTATCAAAGAAATTCTTCTGCAAGAAACCCATACAGTAACAGAAAAAAAAATCCTCGTGAAAGAGGACAGTTGAAAGGTTATGTATTAATTGATTTTTCACAAGTTTAGCATGTTATGTTGAAAAATTATCAGTTTTCGTAACATTCAACAGATTCGGAAAGGGGAAATTGATGGAGTGTTTTTTTCGTTTCTTTCAAATTTTGTGACATTTCTGTCATAAAAATTTATGAACCTCCGAATATTATTTGGCCAAGAAATCTTAATGTTGATGTTTTTTTAAAGTAGCAAATGCATTTCCAAAATGCATTCGATTTATTCTGAATAATCGGTTTTTTTTCTGCTTTTGTCTTTTTTCATTTCAGATTAAGAATTACGAGTCGTTTTGGGAAGAATCTGTATATCCGAGCCCATCGACGAATAACATGAAGATGATCACACTGATGTCTTTCAAGATTTTCCTGATATTTGATATTTTATGTTATTTTGTTTACGGGGAGGCAGGTTTTTTCGGCTGAGGTTTTTTCCCTGGCTGTATAGTATCGTATGATACTAGTGTTGATAGTATCGTATGATTCTATAGTATCATACAAAGAATGTTATGATACCCCGTTCTTTTTTTACCTCAGCTTAGGTACTTTTTGTTTCAACATTTAATGTATTATTTTAGCTCTCTTTTTCATAAGAATATATATATATATATATATATATTTGAAAGGGAATCTTTGATCCTGAATTTCGGCAAATCCAGCCCTGATCTGAATACCAGGGGTGGCTCTGTGTAAACTCAGCCACGATATGCATATCCCTAGTAGTTCTAATCGTCTATAAACATTCTTTCTTCATTAATTGAAGTAGATTAGTTGGGGTTCCTTCACGAATTGTGTCATCCCCCAAGGATCGTGTCATAAATTCAATTCATTTGGCAGTTTGGAGTTTCTGGCAATTATCCTTGGATTAACAACACAATTCACATTGAAATTCTGTAGTTTAGGGGAGTAATACTAGCGCGTCTCAAATCATCCATACGTACAGAGTGGAACAATGACAAAACATTTTTCTTGTTTGAGTGTAGTGTACTGTTCCTCAACTGAGGAAATTGTATGCATTGTAGCATTATTATTTCGTAATTTCACATTGACGTGAGCTTTATTACTCAATATTCATGCCCTCTATAGTTTCAGTAGCACTTGCGTTTCAGTAGCTAGAGCCTCGACATTGCTATGAAAAGTAAAAAATGCTTTTAACGAAACACTAGTGAAAGTGAGGAAATTACTTTTGTGAAGCTGAGATACAATTATAAAGCGAAAGTAACATCTTTATTCAGTAACTACACTGCGCAAAAAAATTATCGCACATTATGGAAATCTCAGATTTATTCTACGGCTGAAGGTGTTCTCATTGAAAATTATTTTTATCAGAATTATGCATGCATACCCTATCCACTTTCAACGTTTTTCTTCGATAAAGATGTTTTTTCCCAGCAGGAAAAAAAAAGATGATATCAGATTTTGAATGTATTGATTCCATTCTGAAATCAGTTGTTCTCGATGAGTTCTAGTTATCAATAGTTTTTCTTTCGTTTGATTTTCTATACTCGATCGCTATGCAACGCGAAACATGCAATTTGACCCAGGAGGAATGTGTCCAAGCGGTAGTTTTGCGAGAAGAAGGGTGGACGTACACAAGAATTGCAGAAAGGTTCGGAGTTTCCCATACAAGTGTGTCCAGAATGTTGCAGCGATGCAGATGAGGCTAGATTCTGCCTCTACCATTATGATCGACTTTCCCTTGTATACAGACGTCCACATGAAAGATATGCTCAGTGCAATTTCCTGAATACTACTGGTTTCGGGGGAGGATCGATTATGGTATGGGGTGAAATATCTTTGACTGCTCGCACAGACCTAGTGGTCCTTGATAATGGAGCTATGAATGCTGATAAGTATATAAGGAACATTCTTGAAGAGCATGTAATGCCATTTGCCCCATATCCAGATCTCAATCCGATTGAGCAGGTTTGGGACAACCTCAATAGATGGCTGAGAAGTTCAGAAAATCATCCAGCTACTCTTAATGACTTAGGAATCTAACTCGGAGAAATTTAAGAAGGATTAGATCAAAACATTTTAAGATCACTCATTTTGAGTATGAACCGTCGTTGCCGAGCTGTAATTAACGCAAGGGGTGGAAATACCATGTATTAAATCACTTATCAGCATTTCAGTATTTTGAAAATTGTTCATTTCTCTTCTTTCACATAAGATTCGGTTAAAACCTTAATTTTCCTTTCATTTAATATGTCTTGTTTCGTTCAAAACCTTCCCGAGAGAACATAAAAAATAAGTTATAAAGTCAATGTAGAGTTAACTTTCATTAAAATCGAGATTTTCAGAATGTACATTAATTTTATTGAGCAGTGTACTGAATGTAAAATGATTGCGAAAATTTTTTGTTGAAAAATGATAAGAAAATACGTCTTTCTGTAATATTTCACTATCCGCAAGCACAAACGTTTTGACTAGAAACCAACAAGTTCTCTCATTTCAAACAGCAAATCTGCAGCAGAAATTCGACAACAGAGAGCTGTCTAATTGAAAAGTTCCTCGGAATTGAACAATACAAACGAAAACGAAAATGTGGCGATGAGAAAACGATAGCAAGCGAGATTTTCAAAAGATAGTCACGTTGTGTTTCGAAAAGTTCACCGGTAATTCAAGTACGGTTTCACTTCTTTCAATCCAATTCGGAGAAGTTCATGAAAAACTCCTCAAGTTATAAGAATAGAATCTCCCGGAAAAGGCTCTGATATTCGGATCCCTTTGAGGTATAACGATTCATTTTAAGGGTCACTTACCGTAACGAAACATTGGGAAAATCCAGCGGTTAGAATTGAATGAGAAAACTACCCGGGAAGAAACGATGTGTGAGAATATATTCGAGGCGATTACTATCGAAACAGTTCAAATAGAAATCTCACATATTCTCGTTTTCACGGCCACAAAAGACCAAACACTATTGGCGATATATAGAGGGTATCCTACAGTTGACAAAGAACACCACAGAGCTGTCCATCAACTCGCCTTTAATATTTGAGAACCTTTCAAAATTTCATGGAGGAAAAGCATGTAATCCCAACAACACGAAACTTAGGTCCTTTATACCCCCACTGAAATTCCACATATGAAAAAGAACATTATTTTTCCCCTTTCGAGAAATTCCTAGTAAAACACTTTGAATATATGATTCATATTTTGGACAGCGATCGAATTGATACTATTTTTCGGTTCAGAATGTACTCGGTAAATATCGTCAATATGCCGTCAAAGTTTCCACTTGAAAGGGCTTTCCCTCTTCAACTGGCACTCCACAGGCTATAGAATGCCTCCAGAGACTTCAGGCCTTTGAATAAAATGGTCGATGTGAAATATTGGGGGTTTCCACGTATTTCGAACAATGTGCTGGTGTTTTTCTACACACATACCTAACCAGTATGAAGATCATGCTCGAAGATAAAGTAATGCCTTTGGCTTTTTAATAACATGTTTGAATATTCACATGAAATGTTATGATTTTCCTCGAATTCTGGGTCGGATCTGGTGAGCTTATTGGGTAATTCTTGGGTATTTGTTGCCAATACCAAGAATATCGAGTGAGGACTTTTTTTCAAGAAAAAGAAAAACTAGAAAACAAAAAATTCCTAGCCTTTGTCTCTAACATTTTTTTGATGATTTCTTTTTTTGCTATTTTCTCCTTTTGTTTCTTGTCCTTTATGTTCTCGGCGTTTGTTTTTAGGAAGTTGTCTAACTCTGAAATCTGTGCCGAGTTACGTAATCTAAGAATGCTGATGTTGAGAGGGTCTCAATTGGATTCAGGGACATTTTCTGAATATAAGTTTGAAACATATATTTTGCGCAACAATCAAAGGAACAGAAAACTTTTCAAAACTTTTTGGTGATTTTCAACAAGCTATATCTCAGTGAAAAATGGTGGTATTGGGAACAGAAAAACTTACTTTCGAAGCTTGAAGACTCTAGTTTCTTAATTTATTGTTTTAAAATTTTTGGGATCACCGATAGCCATGCAATCTTCGAATAAATCGGGAAGAAAAAATTTTCAAAATTTTTCAAATTATTATTTGAGCTATAGGCGCATGGAAAAATTTCTTCAAACTAGACTGATGAAAAAGTCACATAGCCTATTCATTCAGATCTAATTTTCTTTTCATGACCCCCGGATATGACCATTTGTCTTCGAGATATCCAATTTTGAATGCATAAGAAATCGGCAGTGGAGTGAAAAAGGATCTTTCTGCATTTAAAGTTAGATATTTCGAAGACAAATGGTCATATCCGAGGATTGTGAAAAGTAAATTAGAGCTGAATACACAGACTATGTGACTTTTGTATCGATCTAGTTCCAGAAAATTTTTCCATAAGCGCAGAGCAAAAAAAAAAGTGAAAATTTTTTAAAATTTTTTCTTTCTAATTTATCCGAAGATTGCAAGGGTCACCGGTACTCCGGAAATTTTTCAACCAATAAATTGAGAAACTAGAGTCTTCAAGCTTCAAAAGTGAGTTTTTTTTATTTTCCATACGACCCTTTTTCTCTGAGATCACCACAAAATTTTTAACCGCAGTATGGTGAAAAAATCATGCTAAGAACCGTTTTTAAATTCTTCTTGCTTCACATCCTATTTTACAATGATCGAATAGAAATCGTAGCTACCAAACACAGTTATTCCTCTAAGAAGATATCCAAAGTGGCAGTATACGAATCGTGTGAAGAAAGTGAGTCCTTGTCAGTTAGGAGAGCTCTGAATAATTAATTCGTTCATTATACTTTCGTTACGATTATATGTGGCACTTAATTACGTGACACCTAATATTAACTCGTAAATACACTCATCGTCAAAAGTCCTGGCTCCCGTTATCAACTCCCAACTTGTTGAATGTAACATGACAATTTTTTGAGTGTGGAATCTTCAATATCTTATCCTCCGAATGAAAACAATTATTTAGCGATATGCCTGAGAATTTCATTAATGACTTGATTCGTGCGATTGATTCGTTGTATAGGGTAGATGCATAAAGCAATGAGAAACAAACACAAACACAAATTTTCTATCAAATATATTGCAGTCGAAATAGAGAAAAATATTCATATAATTTCCAGAACATAGATCGTTTATTTCTTTACAAACCTAGAGGAGACAAGACTATTGACTTATGGATATCGTATTCAATCGTTTTGAAAAGAATGTAATCTCCAAGAAAAACGCTGTGAAATCATTTAAAACTCAATAACAGCTTAAATCGATCGAATAAAAATCAGTATGAGACATTTCGTCAATCTGGTCGCCTTTTTTCTGAAGTTTGGTTCTTTGCATATGCTTCAAGAATGTTCTTATTTTGATATATCAACGGTTTATCAACGGCTTCGATTTGAAACGAGTTTCCTGAAAATGCCAAGACGTAAATTAACAAACCATGAGGCTCATAGGGCTATCGGTATGCTTCAGGGTGGCCTAACTCAGGTTGTTGTAGCGGAAAGACTCCAAGTCAGCCAAAGTGTGATATCTCGACTTTGGAAAAGGTTCAGGGATACAGGTTCCGTGTTGGCAAGACCAAGGCTTGGTGGGCGACGAAAAACAACACTGCTCAGGATCGTTCCAACACCGTTCCGGCGAGAAGAAGGCCTACATCTAGGTGTAGAATTTTTGAAACATAGATGAATTCAAAATAGTAATCATCGAAATGAATACCATTTTGACTTCCCAAGCTCAGAGATCTTTTATCATGTGGTTGGAGAAATAATATTAGATTTTGTCACTGAGATGAGAGATATACCGGTTTCGGCCTTGTTGGCCCTCATCAGTAGCCCGCACATCTCAGGACAAAATCTTCATAAAAAACTTCGAAATTTGAAGCAATTGGTTGTGAAGTAATGAGTAAAATATTACAAGGTACTAAGATGGTGACATCCAATTGCGTCAAAATGAAGTTTCATATCTCCAATCAAATGCAAAGAAAGAAATCTCTACTTCCTCTTTCACTGAATGAGATTTTAGCAGTGGCTCTATTCAGGGCCCGCTTGCTCGGTTCTCAAAGTGATAGAAAACGCCCAATTCTTTTTGTGACAGATTTCTTTTTTTGCATTTGATTGGAGATGTGAAACTTCATTTTGACGCAATTGGATGTCACCACCTTAGTAATTTGTAATATTTTACTCATTACTTCACAACCAATTGCTTCAAATTTCGAAGTTCTTCATGAAGATTTTGTCCTGAGATGTGCGGGATACTGATGAGGCCCAACAAGGCCGAAACCGGTATATCCCTCATCTCAGTGACAAAATACAATATCATTTCTCCAACCTCATGATAAAAGATCTCTGAGCCTGGGAATTCAAAATGGTATTCATTTCGATGGTTACTATTTTGAATTCATCTATGTTTCAAAAATGTTCTCGATGTGGCCTTCATAAAGGCAAAGAATTTTTGTTTTTTAGGTGTAGAATGCTACCCAATACTCTTCAAAATGCAGATGGGGCCCAAGTTTCCATCGAAAACTATCAGACGACGTTTGAGAAAGGTAAATCTAGATTCTAAACGTCCATTAAGAGGAGTTTCATTAACACGTGACCAAAAGCGTCAAATACTGAAATGGGCAAGGCAACATATAAATTGGAAGGATCAATGGCGTAGTGTCTCTTTCACTGATGAATCCAGATATGGACGATTTTCAGATTCTCGAAGAATAAGGGTATGGACAATCCCACGCAGACCCCTGAATGTCCAAGAAGTCCATCTATTCCGAGGAGTAGTGTTATGGTTTGGGCCGGGATATGTTTTAACGGGCGGACAGATCTACACATTTGTCCTGGTAATATGACCGCCTTACACTATAGCGAGCATGTCATTGACAATGTTGTGTCAAATTTTCACGCTGCTATTTGAATTGCATGGAACATGCATGGTATCTGCTCCAAAGAAGATTAGATAATTATCAACCTACATCAGAATCTTTAAATGATCTGAGAGAGCTTCTGCCCCGTTTATTGAACCAAATTCCTCAAGAAATGTTCAACAGCCTCGTGTGTAGTATGCAAAGAAGATGTCAAGCTGTTATTGATGCCCGTGGAGGCCATACATTGTATTGATAGTCTTGAGATGTTTGAATTCTCTGGGAATGAAATTCCGTTATTTTACTCGATTTTTCCTAACGCTGCAGATCTACAGGCTAAAATTAATTTAATTTCCTGCAACTTTAAATCATATTAATATGAATTTTCATCACAACATGTCATTCAAGCTATTTATTTTTTTGCGATTAAGTCAATATCCCTAACTCACCTGGAGCAGTTTATTGAGGGTGGTTTTACCTCATCGAATCCACAGTAAATGAATCGTTACATTCTTGTATTTCAAGAAAGCGCAACACGTCCAATTTCTCTAGGCTCCTGCCGAATGCTAACCGTTCAGAATTCTGTTTCCATCAATGAAAATTACATTGGAACGATTCAGACTATTCGCACAATCGGACATTGTTTCAGCTCGACAGTCATTTCGCTTTGAGTCGAATGCATCGGTGAGGGTTGTTAGAGGAGGGAATAATGATTTCCCGTTCGAAAATTCTTCGGAGAACCGATCGTAAACGTTAATACTCCGCCAATTCGCCAGCCACTTTATAGGAAAAATTCAATCGAGATTTATGATACAAAATATCGGGCGCCATAAGAACTTTTATCGATCGGAAAATTATCGTCCGAAATTCCGAAACAAATTTCTTCGATAAACACTGGGTATACTTAAAGCTGGGTATTTAAGTTTAACAGGTGGAGGGACTCGTCGAAAAGAACCACAAATCACGTAGGGTAAAGGGGTGAGAGTTTCTGCATAGCAGGTGCCTGTGAGATTAAAATGAGATTGAAACTTCATGAAACTTTTCTAACATTGCTTAATTATCATATAAACAGAACGACCGATCAACTCATATTTTCGTCTTGAAATTCATAATACGAGAAGGCAGTTGGTCCACATTTAATGAGAGTGGTCGCAGAAAAGATATATAGTGTGTCCCAGAAGTCAACGTCAAGCCGGAATCGGATACCAGACTGTCATATTGGTCATCAGAAAGAAAATATAAGTCATGTATTTCCCAAATTATTCTTTTCCATAATTCGAGAAAATACACAACTTGTGATGATACTCGAACTCCTGTTGTTACAGTTTTTAACTTTATCAAATTTTATTTTTTTCAGGTTAGAATCGTCAATTATAAGCGAATTGTTTCAGCTTGAAGTATAATTTCACATTTTGCCGAACAAAATATTCAAAATGCCCAAAAAATTAACGCACATTATGGAAATCTCAAATTCATTCAACAACTGAAGGTGTTCTCAATGATAATTATTTTTATCAGAATAATGCATGCATACCTTATCCACTTTCAACGTTTTTCTTCAATACAGATGTTTTGTCCCAGCAGGAATAAAAAAAGATGATATTATCAGATTTTGAATGCATTGGATCCATTCTAAAATCAGTTGTTCTCGATCAATTCTAGTGATCAATAGTTTTCTTTCGTTTGATTTTCTACACTCGATCGCTATGCAACGCGAAACACGAAATTTGACCCAAGAGGAATGTGCCCAAGCGGTTGTTTTGCGAGAAGAAGGGTGGACATACACAAGAATTGCAGAAAGGTTTGGAGTTTCCCATACAAGTGTGTCCAGAATGTTGCAGCGATTCAAGGAGACAGGTATGAATATCCGAAGACCAGAACAGGGTAGACCACGGGTAACAACTGCCATTCAAGAACGTTACTTGAGAGTTTCTTCATTGAGACAACGGTTTGCAACCGTTCACCTCCTTCAAAATCAGCTTGAGCAAACTCATGGGGTACAAATTAGCACTCAGACAATAAGAAATCGCCTCAGAGAATATGATTTTAGGCCTCGTGTTGCGGCAAGCGGCCCAGCTCTTACCCCAGCTCATCGAAGGGCACGTTTGGATTTTGCGAGAGAGCATATCCATTGGGAAGGGGCCGATTGGGAATGAGTTCTCTTCACAGATGATTCTATATTCTGCCTCTACCATTGTGATCGACGTTCCCTTGTATACAGACGTCCACATGAAAGATATGCTCAGTGCAATCTCCTGAATACTACTGGTTTCAGGGGAGGAACGATTATGCTATGGAGTGGAATATCTTTGACTGCTCGCACAGACCTAGTGGTCGTTGTTAATGGAGCTATGAATGCTGATAAGTATATAAGGAACATTTTCAAAGAACATGTAGTGTAATTTGCCCCATACATTGTTGACAATTTCATTTTTATGGACGATGATGCCAGACCGCTTCGTGCGCGCATCGTTCAGGAGTGCCTTGAAGAGGTTGAAGTCCCTCGAATGGAATGGCCAGCAAGAAGTCCAGATCTCAATCCGATTGAGACAACCTCAATAAAAGGCTGGGAAGTTCCGAAAATCATCCAGCTACTCTTAATGACTTAGAAATCCAACTCGGAGAAATCTGGGAACATTTCAAGATCACTCATTTCGAGTATCAACCGAAGGGGTGGAAATTCCAAGTATTAAATCACTCATCAGCATTGTAGTATTTTGAAAATTGTTCATTTCTCTTCTTTCACATAAGATTCGGTGAAATCCTGAATTTTTCTTCCATTTAATGTGTCTTGTTTCGTTCAAAACCTTCCCGAGTGAACATAAAAAATAAGTTATGAAGTCAATGTAAAGTTAACTTTCATTAAAATTGAGATTTTCAGAATGTGCGTAAATTTTTTTGAGCAGTGTATGACCACTATGACAGCCTGATCCCGGCTTAACGTTTACTTCTGGTCACCTGTGTAAAGATAAAAAATCTTAAAACCAGAAACACAATATCCAGAACATTTCGTTGTTATTTGTTGCAGAGGGATAAGGATCGTTCTATTAATTATTGCGGTGACCTTGGCCTTAATTAGCCCCTATTTCGAACTGTTGGTGTGTACCCGACCGTGTCCATAGGTAACGAATGCAGCTGAAATGAAACCCTTTTCATAAAGCATTAAGAAAATGTTGATTTTGTGTTTCATTGAAATATTAATCACCAGACCTTTCCGAGCACGTCGACAGAATGCCGAGATTCATACTTCCATGAAAACATGGAAAATAAATTTCCTTGAACGACATCACATCAAGAGATTCCTTCCTCTGATGAATCATTTTTTTCTACCGTGGTACCTCGCGTTATCTACAAGACAGCGAAAAGCGACAAACGGCGGAATAAACGGAAGGAGAAGTTCGTCTTCTTACATTTCCTTTCATTCGGTGGCAATTGAATGGATAAAAAAATATATTTATGTCTGCCCACTCCCAACGTTTCCGTTTCTGGTCGTCCAAACAATATTTATAACACCCACAATATCTTGCGACTCGAATTGGACAGGCTGAACTTGGCAATGATTCGTTGTTTCAGAGATGGAAGACTTCGATTTTGTAGTATCGAAATAGTTATTTCTCTAATTTTGTGACAAATCCATTCATTCTGCCAAATCTTGTAAAACAAAATAATGCTAGAATATTTCTTGCTTTCATAGTTTTCATGGGTATATTTATTGACAACATGTTGGCCTCTTGCCACTGATTTATTCATTATCCGTCAAATGTATGAGAGGTAAAACAGTTCAGCCAATCAATATTTTTCAAAGCAAAAAACGCTTAATAATATTCATAGAAATATGAATTGGAGAAGATAATATCTATTGAAACATTTTATTGGAGATCTTTGTACACTGCGCAAAAAAATTAACGCACATTCTGAAAATTTCAATTTAAATGAAAGTTAACTCTACATTGACTACTATTAAATTTTTTATGTTTTCTCGGGAAGGTTTTGAACGAAACAAGACACACTAAATGGAAGAAAAATTCAGGATTTCACCGAATCTTATGTAAAAGAAGAGAAATGAATAATTCTCGAAATACTGAAATGCTGATAAGTGATTTAATACTTGGTATTTCCACCCCTTGCGTTAATTACAGCTCGGTAACGACGGTTCATACTCAAAATGAGTGATCTTTAAATGTTCTGATCTAATCCTTCCCAGATTTCTCCGAGTTGGATTCCTAAGTCATTTAGAGTAGCTGGATGATTTTCTGATCTTCTCAGCCTTCTATTGAGGTTGTCCCAAACCTGCTCAATCGGATTGAGATCTGGACTTCAACCTCTTCAAGGTAGTCTGGCATTATCGTTCATAAAAATGAAATTTTCACCAATGTATTGGGCAAATGGCACTACATGCTCTTCAAGAATGTTCCTTATATACTTATCAGCATTCATAGCTCCATTACCAAGGACCACTAGGTCTGTGCGAGCAGTCAAAGATATTCCACCCTCAACCATAATCGATTCTCCCCCAAAACCAGTAGTATTCAGGAAATTGCACTGAGCATATCTTTCATGTGGACGTCTATATACAACACGACGTCGATCACAATGGAAGAGGCAGAATCTAGTCTCATCTGTGAAAAGAACTCTTTCCCAATCGGCCTCTTCTCAATGGATTAATGGATATAGTCTCTCGCAAAATACAAACGCGCCCTTCGATGGGCTGGGGTAAGAGCTGGGCCTCTTGCCGCGACACGTGGCCTTAAATCATATTCTCTGAGGCGATTTCTTATTGTCTGAGTGCTAATTTGCACCCCATGAGTTTGCTCAAGCTGATTTTGATGGAGGCGAGCAGTTTCAAACCGTTATCTCAACGAGGAAACTCTCAAGTAACGTTCTTGAATGGCCAGTTGTTACACGTGGTCTACTCTGTCCTGGTCTTCGGACATTCATACCTGTCTCCCTGAATCGCTGCAACATTCTGGACACACTTGTATGGGAAACTCCAAACCATTCTGCAATTTTTGTGTATGTCCACCCTTCTTCTCGCAAAACTACTGCTTGGGCACATTCCTCTTGGGTCAAATTCCGTGTTTCGCGTTGCATAGTGATCGAGTGTAATCAAACAAAAGAAAAACTATTGATCACTAGAATTGATCGACAACAACTGATTTTGAAATAGAGCATTCAAAATCTGATAATATCATCTTTTTTATTCCTTCTGGGAAAAAACATCTGTATCGAAGAAAAACGTTGAAAGTGTTCAGTTGTAGAATGAATTTGAGATTTCCATAATGTGCATTATTTTTTTTGCGCATTGTATAAGGTCGACGGAAAGCCGCTCTCTCGTTAACTAGTCAACATCTAGATAAACTCATAGATACAATTTTTTTACAAAGATGATCAAAATATTTATGTGTTCACCACAAAAGTTTTCTCAAGGTTTTCTCCCAGTCTCTGAAACAAGAAAAAATCAGAAGAAATTTTTAAATGATACAGGAAAGGCTGTCCCTGTGTAAAACTTTAGTACTAATTTGTCAGGGACCAAATCTTTTCAAGAAATTGTTGTCTAACTATGAAAGAAAAGTTTGAACTGAATTTCGCTGAATTTTTCAGGGTCGTAAGAACTATTGAATAGTAAGAATCAAAAAATTCATACGACTCTGAAAAGTTCAATGAAATCCAAAAATTGTCTGACGAATGAGTCTGATTCAGACTTCGAAACGTTACGCAGCCTTAAAGTTCGAAGTGTTGTTAGGCAACATTTTTTTTCGAGAAGATTTTGCTAGAATGATATATTCTCGCACGATTTCTTCTCACAAGAGGTGGCAGAAATGAATGAACATTGACACAAAATTAAAAAAAGTTAATTTTAATCGATATTTTTGTGGTGCTTCATGAATCTCTTTGTCCGACTTCCTTCTTTTCATCAATATCATTCCAAAAAATTG
Organism: Hippodamia convergens; assembly: GCA_038502775.1. NCBI lineage: Eukaryota > Metazoa > Arthropoda > Insecta > Coleoptera > Coccinellidae > Hippodamia > Hippodamia convergens. The sequence goes on along the minus strand of CM076613.1, from coordinate 6,150,992 downwards.
AGATTCTGTCGACTGTCGCCTTCCGGATTATGATCTCAACGGAATGAAATTCATTACCCTCTCGACCGAAAAATCAAATTTGCCCAATCCTCTCGGGGCCCATATTTTAAGCATTTATCGAAGTTCGAACTAATCACCAAGTACCTCTGGGGCGCTCATCTCCAAGTTTGTTTTCGGGGTAATATTGACTCATTCCGATTACAAATCAGGCCAACAATTTCACCCCAATTGTCTGAGCTGTTGTCTGAACAGCTTCCGAAGATAAACTCTTGATTGATGATCAAGCATCCAGTACAAACAGCTTTTATGTCATTCGTTTACCACGGAAAATTCCAGATCAACTCATAGCAATTACCCCCTGAGAAATTATTGCACTAGTTCATGTGTTCTTGTGTTTTTCTCTGAATAAGGACGCTATTTCCTTTTTCACTCATTCGTTCATAGGAACAAACTCGCAAAAAAAAGACGTGAATAATGGGTTTAAGAGATATCGGTTCAACCAGCAAAACATAAAGTGGATAAATCACTGAGAAATTGATTATCATCCCATTCAGGATTATCGCTTCGCATGTAGCCTTGCTCTGAAATCAGAACTTTAGTGAAACTATGTTACCTCGTATGGATATAGAATTCTTGAGATCCCCGTTTTAAACATCTGAGGCCTTCGAGTACTCAGGTCCGTATCCAAAGGGTAGCCGAGATTTGGTTTGGAGCAGGCAAATTTACAAAATTGCATGTCGGAAAAGTTCAATGTTTCGCAAGAAATTATATGGGAAACAAGGAGAGCACCATTGAAAATATATCAGTTTTTTTTTAACTTGATTGATTTGAAATTTCTTCAACGGTATTGGTCAAAAACTTTGTTTTTACGAATCAGTTGTAATCATCGTCAATCTCAAAAATTAAATATTGATAAAGAAGGGGGTTCAAAATGTTCGAGTGAAAGATTCATCCTTATATTCTTATTCTGATAATCTGTACAGTGTTATTTACGAATATGGCTCTATAGAATATTTTTAGGACAGACACAAGATTCAGGATTGAAATTCTAAAGGTGAGCTTCAAGTAAGAAGACGACTTCTCGTATATTTTTTTAAAGTTCTAGGACTTCCGGTTTTTTCAGGAAGTCATATCAACTTTTGTTTTCCAAATGGAAAAACCCATTTCTTCCAAATAGATTCTTCCTCAAATTCTGAGTCTTTTTGATTTCAGAAGTTTGAATTTTCCCGAGTAAATTCTCTTCAAATGAGGAAATACGAAAAAATCTCCAAATAGAACTCTTCTGAAATACAAACAACTTAAAGGTTTTTTCATTAAAAATTCTTATTTTTGAGAATCTTTGAGAAGAAAGGCTGATACTCCTTTTTTGATAGCTTCATTTTCAGAATATGATATAAGAGGTCACAAATTCTTTGTCCGAGTAAAAGTGACGAAACATCAAAAAATCGTTTTTTTTTTAATTGGAATCCCATTTTTTTGAAGCATTCTCGAAATCTTCGTCAAAAAATAATAGAAGCATACGCCCAAGACTTTTAACCCGAAATGAATATTTTTCGAGATATTCAGAAAAAACGATTTTGTCTTCAATTTTCAATCTCATTCCGAATGTGTTTTTTTATTGGAAAATAATTAGCGGTCAAGTGAAATTTTCAGAAATCTCTGTTATCGAGAAAGTATTTTCTTATATACGAGAAGTCCTCTTCTTACTTGAAGCTCACCTTTAGAATTTCAATCCTGAATTTTTTGTCTTTCCTAAAAATATTCTAAAGAGCTATATTCGTGAATCACCCTGTATAGGAATGGTTGCAATTATATATTTTCTATTGTGAAAATTTGGGAATTAGTCACAGAAAGTTAAGTATGAGATTTTTTTTTCATTTTTCAAAATTTATTTTGTAATATTGGTTCAACTTTGAGAGATTATTCACCTATTAAGATCTTGTGGCGGTTTTCGAACATCTAAAGGACCCTCAAGTACATAAAGGCTAGTGTTCACTTCGTGTTCGAAGAATTTAGACAATCGAACGCAATTAATATTCTGAATCAGGAGGTCAGCATCTTTCAACAGATGAAAAAGACAGTATTTATGAAATTTTGCAGTAAAATGTAATGGTATAAAATGCATCTGATGTACAATTTTTTGTCGATAATAATCTTTAGGTTGAACCGGAAATATCCTCAACTTTTTTGATTTATATGGGACCTCCTATATATTTTTGCAAGTGTTGAAATAGCTTGGGATTTCAAAGACCAGTGTCAAAATCTGTATACACGAAGAATCATCGCACGTTAATCAACTATTCTTGAGTTTTTTACATAAGTGTAAAAAACTTTCAGATAAATAAATTGTTGTGTGTAGGCATAGTAATTCAAAATTCGAATTTGAATATATTCAATTGTACAATAAAGAATGCTTCATGAGAGTGAAGGAGATGGTAACAGTAAGTTGCATTATGCATTATACAGTATGTGCGCATTCGAAATCATAAGGTTTTCCAACACCTGCAAAGATATACAAGAGGTCCCATATAAATTGAGAAAACTGATATTTCCCACAACATATTTGTAAATCATTACTTAATAAATATGGTATTTACCATTCAAAAGATATTTGCTTAGTTCCATACTTTATCCCAATCCTGGAATCTCAAATGTATGGTACTGCGTTACATAAACATCTTTGAATCTCTGGTACGCATGCTTTTCCACTAAAATATTTTATTGTTTCATTAAAAAAACATAAGGAATAATAAAATATTGCTTAGTGTCCTCCAAGATTTAATAATGGAAATATTATTGTGGGAATAGGACAAATATATGTATTAGACACTCTGACATATTGTAATTGTCCTATTCCCACAATAATATTTCCATTATTAATAAGGAATAATAATTTTAATTTGGGATTGACCAATTCACAATCAGTGTATTCAATATTTTCTAGTTTTGTTTTCCGTGTTAGTCTATGAATACATGGTGGTTTTGTCGTTGCTTTTTGTTACGAGTGAAGTTTTTGGAAATCAAATTTTCGTAACCTCTTGTGGTGTTAAATAAAATGAATAAGGTTTGGCAACAGAGTTAGAGTTATAGTGAATTATTTCTGTTAGGTTAGTTTCTTTTATTTATGTTTTCGCCTTGGACTGAAGAACATTAATACAGGTATTTGATCTGTTTGAAGATGCAATATTCTGCTTTCTTCGTCCACTTTGAGAAAAATTTCATAGTTACTTCCTCTCATAGATTATATCTTTCCATCCGTTTCTTTTCTATGATGGTGAGAAAATCTTGCCTTATTTTCCAAATTATGAACTATTGAACTTCACCCATTTTTTCATTCTGAGACCTTATAGCCATTTTGCCAACTGTTCTTCGTCTTTGTTCTTGCTTTCTTTTAAGCTGAAACAACAACTATGTATCTGAATTTTTCATTCATTGATATTTCCCATTATGACAAAAAAAAATTGCTGGGGCGATAGTTTGGCTAGAGACGACCCTGCCCCCACCTCGTGGGTATCGTTACATAAGATAGCTACAAGAATTATCTGCCTCAGATGCTGCAACTTTAAGACTCACGTGTGGAAGAAACCCTTACAGGAAGTTCATTCTATGAGCGTTTTTGAAGAGATTCTCTTGTATTTCTCATACAATTCTAGAGTTCACAAGAGGAGTGAGTAGCTTAAATTAAATTTAACACTAATGATGACTTTATTTTGAAGTGGCTCATGTGTTTCAGAATTCCCTGCTGATTAATTGAATAGTTTCCTCGAAGACAATGAATTTCTCTACAACATAAAATTTCCCACTTTTCTTCGAAGAATGATGAAGGTAGATTAGCCTAATCACATAGTTTTTTCTTATCTATGATGAGGTCTCGGATTTCATGCTATCGGTAAATTCAACCAAAATGATAAGATGTTTTAAGTGCAAGTTCCAATTTTTCTATCAAGAAATCGAACAGACAGGGTAATAGACTTCGAGGCCTTGAACGAATCAATTCACCTTAATCAATCCACCTGTAAATAAATATTCATGAAATAACGTGAAACACGTCGAATTTGAAGAGATAAGCTTTTGAAATTAAAAATCGACGAGTGCGAGGAGTTCTCTCAATAATTCTTCGTACAAGAATAACGTTATTTTTCCGATACGCTGTATATCAAAAATTGAACGCACTTTTTAAAACTTTCCCATATAATCAAAGCACAGCGAATTCTTCCTGTTAGAGTGACTGTAACCCAAAAACTGTTCATTATTCCGCTGTTTGTTCATTACATTTTTTCTTCAGTATGCCATAAGCTGCAACATGTTTAAAAATTGTCTGATTTCTCATGGAATTAGTGCGGGATCCTAAAAGTAGGCGACATCTCTAAAAGAATATATCGTACTAGAAAAATGATCGTTATACTCGGTTTTTCGCGTTCGAGTTTCGCCAGAGCATTGTTTTTTTCTTACTCATACTACGGGCTCACTGAATCGCACGTTATTTGAAGCAACTCCCATATATTTCAGCGGATGTTTCTCGGACCTTGATTTATGCCCCTAGTTTGAGCACATGATGGATTTCCCGATTTCCGCAGATAGTTTTCCATCAATTCATCAATGAGGGCAACGGTTGCTGGGATTCGGTTTAACTAGTCCGAAAACTCACTAACTGAATTCATTCCGGGGAAGTTTGTGTATATCGAATGACCACTGATCAATCTCGCTCAGTGTTGTGCATTTCCTTCTCAAATATGAACGGAAAATTGTTCGCCGATGATTTATCACCCCAAAAAGTCAGTTTTAACGTTTGAACCGTCGGGGGTCTCGTACAATATACGGCAGAACCAATATTCCATTGACCTTTTGAATGGGTTGAAATTGAATACTTCGTGTTAATCAAGAACACGTTATTGACTATGTGTGACAATTTATCAGTCAAGAGGTATTTATTGTGAAAAATTCCATCCATTCTCTCAAAATTAACCAGAATATCTATTCGTATTCATTCTGAGAACCATATCAGATTTTAAAACGAAAATATCTCATTAAAATTACAATTATCATCAGGAACAACCAGAAATCAGAAACAATAGAGAAAAATCAGAATGATCTATTCCAAATTGCTTTCAAGCACGAAATTATTCGAAATCAATATTAACAAAACTTAACCATTGACTGAGAAACAAAAATAACAAAATTGTGTTATGAACATTTCTTGTACACAGGAGGCTCATCAAGAACTTCAGAGATATGAAGATTGAGATTAAACCGGAAATATATTATCAACAAAATATTGGACATCAGATGCATTTCGAGACATTACACTCACCTGCAGAATTTCATAAATAGTGTCTTTTTTGTTCGAAAGATATTTACTTGGTTCCTTACTTTTCCCAACTCTGAATATGGAATGTGTATTTTCTGAGAATTAAATAAAAATTGATTATACATATTATGCATAATATTCATTAGATATCATTTTTGCACAACTGTCATTAAAAGTGATACTTTTAATGACATCAAACAATGTTAAAATTGATTGTTCACGCGAAAGCGTTTTGAAAATATTTTTAACATTAGTGTTAAAAATATTTTCAGCACTTCATTCTCTTATGATGAAAGCAGATGAGAAAAATTCAGCAATTACAAATTTTTATTATCAATATTTAACAATCATTACTTATGAACATTTATATTAATCGTAAAACTAGAACAATTACTAACATTTATGCCTTGTGACGATAGGGAGATTTGCAATACATTTTTAGAATCCTCAGCACCATCAGTACTCGTACAAACCGGAAGTACAATATTGGATGATGATGATCTAGAATCTGTTGAGGTTGGGAGAATTCTTTCAGCAATGACATTTCTATATGCAATGGAATGATCAACATAGTCTTCGGCTACCGTCGTAGATTTCCATCCACCATGTTTTTTTATATCCGTAATATTTGCTCCTAATTCTGCTAGCAATGAAGTGGAGAATCTTCGAAAACAGTGTCCTGTATATTGCTTTGGTTCTGGCAGTTTGAGGAATTTGGCAAATATAGGTGGAATTTTCCCAAATGTATTAATACCAACTGGATTGGCAGTGCATTTATTATTCATGTATTTCAGGAAAAAAGGACGATGTTTGATTACATTAGGCCGCAGTGCAAAGTACTTATGAAAATAGTCTACATACTTCCCAATAATTCTGAAAGAACGAGAAACTTTCGTTTTTGTATTTGGAAGTTGTATAACCAATGATTTATTTGTTATTTCGATGTCTTCCACTGATAATTTACACAATTCTTCACGCCGACAGGCTTCAAATAATCCGAAAATACTTGCAACCTTAAGTATCAAGTATTTCTCAACTGGTGCCTCCTTTGTAAACTTTTCAAGTTGTTCACGAGTGAGAATTTTGGATTTTTTGGGACGATATCATTCACTTTCCCGTTTTAAATAAGCTATTACCTTAAAATATAATAATAATATAATATATTAAGCAGTTGAAAACCCAAGACGAAAATTGGACAGGAACGAAATTCAAATGACAGCGTCTTTTCTTGTTTGGTAGTAATCATAACGTTGGCAACGTTTGCCATTCACAACCTTTTGATTATTTGAATATTAAAATTCATTTTGAAGTTTATTGTCATTGCTAATTCGCCCATTTAATTATCAAAATAGGGTAGTTTTACAAAAAATATTGTATAGCATTTGTGATAAAAGTGATTTTATTTTGATCGTGAAATTGTTCAATTCGCTCCGCTCATTCCACAAACTTTTTCACTCACAGAATAAAACGTCGCTTTTAACACTCATATCATAAATTACTATTAAAACTCAATAGCAAATTGAATCGATGGAATAAAAATCAGTATGAGATATTTCGTCGATCTGGTCGCCTTTTTTCTGAAGTTTTGTATTTCCCATTTTGTAATTATTTTCATTAGGATTTTTCATGTTATGCTCTGACTCAATTTGTACGAAGTCTCTCCACAATGATTCAAAGAAAATCTTGTTTATGAAAGATGGAGTGACATCCCCACACAAATTTAATAATAAACTCTCAATCTACCTCGCATTAGAGCAGAATGGGTTGTTCTTCCTCAGCAGCCAACTATGATGCATCTTGAATGAAATTGAATAATAACAGGTCTTGACAAAGTGCATCTGATACGAAGCCAGCGTTCTAATGATTCAATATTAATGAGTTATTATGGTTAAAATCGAATTGAGAGGCTTCATTCGGAATCCAACAAGGTGAAGCGGGAACTGTTCAAAGGTTGGGCATCAACGAAACTCGAAGTGTGGTTTATATCTATGTCGGAAACGCGATTAGAATGAATAATTCAATAGCAGTGTCAATATTCATCAGGGGTACACAACAATCAATTATTTATAGATTTAGTTTCGTAGTGTTGGTTCGAGTCAGGCCCTTTTCTACCCCTCTGCTGTTTAACCCTACCCGCATCTCTCTTCACTTTATTGAACGATCAGATTTTCAATAGTTTCTTTTTTTATTGAAACTTTTTTTATATGGATGCAGGGTGAGAGTTTGACTTGGAAAGTATGTTGCAAATGTATGGAATAAATTCATTAGCTCTCAAACAACAAAAAAAACTTGTGCCAATTTTCTGTGAAACTTTTAAATTCAGAAACAGAAATATTCCAACTACTTTTATTTCTGAAATACAGGGCGAAAACGAATATGTGCACATTCTGAACTTGTTATTATTCCTCAGACCCTGTATAAAATTAAATAAAAACTGCTTTCAGTGGCGTTGTTAAAAAAAAATGTTCAGACCACTCTTTTTAAGATTGAGCACAAACTTCTTAATTTTCAAATGAAACATCCTGTATATTTTAACGTCAGATTCTTGCAATTATTTTTCTGAATACATTGATGTATCATAACCTAACCTTTAATGAATTTTTGCTTCAAAAATCAGAAGAATCCATGTTTGTTTTTTATTTGATAGTATGTCATGAATTCTTTTACACATTCAATTAATTATTACTTTTTTAAAACGTCATGTGACTTGAACCCAGTTATATTATTATATTCAAACATAAACTCAGAAAATAACTCTTCAACATGAATATGAAACTGTTATAAACGAAACAAATTTCAATATTAATATTGAAATTATTTTATTCATGTTCAACTTCAGTACTTGTGTGTATAAATTCATGTCTTTTTATAAAAAAAACCTGAGCTGAGGTAAAAAAAAGGACGGGGTACCATAACATTCTTCGTATCGTATCGTATCGTATGATACTATAGTATCATACGATACTATAGAGCCAGGGGAAAAAACCTCAGCCGCAAAAACCTGTCTCCATGTATCTGAATATTTTATATAGAAGGACATCACGATTATCGGAACGGCTCTTCGGAGGAAGGATTTCCAAACACAAACTCCAACCTGAAAATAAAAAAAAAGACAGAACAGCAAGAGAATTCAATTTAAACTTCATCAAATTGATCTAAAATTTTCAACCCATTGCAGAAATGAGTTTGATATATTGTGTATGGCTCTAATGCCATCTTGAAATTTATAATTCGAACAGTTATCAATTAGGTATTCAACTGTTTCCTCTGATTCACCACATTCACAATTAGGACTATCAACTGAATTCCACTTGACAAGCATGCTATTGGTACGACCATGATCTGTTCATATTCGATTAAGAATGGACCATATTCTCTTAAGAAGGTTAAAACCAGGAACTTCATTCGATGGATCAGATATAAAATCTTTATCAGATAAAGATCATGCATCCCATTCGGATTTCCAAATTTCCTTACAGCTGAAGTTCGAATTCAGAAAGTTATTCGACCAAATAGGTTTACGGGATTTCAGTCTTGGAATTCTATTTTCTGGAACGTAGGAAAGTATAGGAAAAGAATCCGGAAATAAATTGAATTTATTTCAAGAATTCCAAGTTGCAGACTGTCTTCGAATATGGGAAAGAACTATATTTGATAGTACTGGTAGCCATTGGATGGTTCCAGTAATTATTCGCATTGAGAAATTGAGCTGTGCGTCGATTTTCTGAACATGAACACTATTGAGCCAAACAGGGCAACAATATTCAGCGGTGGAAAAAACCAGGGCAAGGGCTGCTGTGCGAAGAGTAGTCGGGTCAGCACCCCATGACGTACCAGCAAGTTTCTGTAGAATGTTATTTCTCGTTTTCAGCTTCATTCGTAAGTCATCCAAATGTGCTTTGTGATTCAAAGAGGAATCTAATTTAACACCTAAGTATTTGGGAGTATTATTATGTTTCAAAGGAAAGTTCCCGAAAAGGACATTTAATTTTCTAAATTTTTGATGGTTATTCAAATGAAATAACGAAACCTCGGTTTCATTCGGATTTGGACACAAACGCCATTCGAAAAGATAACTTTTAAAAATTTTCAGATCAGAAGTTAAATGTTCCTCAATACTTCGAAAATCAGAATGCCGGAATATCGTCGGCGTAAATGAATTTTTCAGATGAAGTACAAGGAATATCGCATAAATATAAATTGAATAGAAGGGGTGCTGAAACAGATCCTTGTGGAAGACCATTGTTCAAAGTTTTGAAGTAGTGTTAAGCCACTATTCGGAATGTCTCCTGGCTTCAGGCGTATCATGTGCAACCCAAGTTACAGTACACTTAAGAAAATGGTCACTGTCCAGTTCATAACTTCAAAAACTGTCTGGAGGATTGCCTCAGTTCTTTCCCTTTTTGGACAAGCCTCTTATGTCTCATGAATAAAAAGAAAAGGACACTCAATTTTCTATATGACCATCCAAGTGGAAACAAGAAACCTCGGTCTGATTCCACGGTAATCCCTAGGCAGAAGAAAACCAAAAAAATCCAGTTTAAACTGGAACATAGGCTCCCTTATTGGAAACTCCTTATCGCCTCGTGTCAAACCCTCATCGGGCGACATCTCAAGATCCCCATCTTTCCTTTCCTCGGATTCAAATGTTAAATAGGTCACCCTCTCGCACTTATCTGAATCTGGGGAACTACACATTTCGTAAACGTCTGAAACTCATCAAGGCGTGCGCCTCAAAATCTGTTGACCTTCCATGCCGAACTTCATAGTTTCGAGTTTCTATCGCGGCTGGAGAAATTCATTTCTGGTCTTCTGGCGTCGCTTCCATCGACATGCATGGCTTGGGCGGTCGTCGCTGAATGGGGCGAAAATCCTCACTCTAAATTCCACGGATTCGCCATGCACAATGAATCGGAATACCGAGACTGAACATCTAAAATCGCGAAGTTGAACGGTGAAGAGGTAGGGACGCTGAATATTTCATAAGATACAGATTTTCCGTCTTAGTTGCGGATTCTTCGTGGAAATGCGCTGACCATGCATGGAAAGCTGCATGCAGGACTATTTTCCACAGTGTTACAGCGCCTCTACATCTTCATTCTGCCACATCAACCTGCTTTCGAATTCCGATTATATCAGTCTTAATCGTCTATAGAACATGCCCCCAATTGGAATTATAATATGAATTTCTCTATTTCAGTATCGTAATGAGTTCATTACAGTACTAAAAGTAGTGCTGTAATGAAACTCATTACAGCATTGTTTCCAGTTATATTTTTCGTTTTGTGGTTGTCAGTACTGACCTCCGATCCAGTCAATTTTCGAATCAAATCAATTCAAATTTCGCAATCTGTCAAATTTCGTTGGTGACAACAACTGCCAAGATGCAATACAAAAGTCACTAATCTAAATTTTTATTTGAATTTCGAGAGTTTTCCACAAAACTTTACTGAAATAGAGAAAATACCGTCTAATACTCGTTGCAGAAGGCAATTCCAACACTCATGCTTTCGAACGAACTTCGCATTCGTGTTGGAATAGGAGCTCATTCTGCAACTTGTTTTATAATATACTATTTTGACACATGATGAAACGACTCAGATTATACCAATATCATTACATCATTATAGCTGGTTTTTTTAAGAAAATTCTCTTTGCCTTTACGGAGGCCACATCGAGAACATTGGGGATTGAAAATGGTATTCATTTCGATGATTACTATTTTGAATTCATCTATGTTTCAAAAATTATAGCTGGTGTTCCTCAAGGATCAATTCTAGCACCATCCCTCCATACTGCTCTCTCCACCATGACTTCAATACTAGACCACCAAATCACAAACTTACGAGGAAGAAATATTAACAACATAAATCTGGCAACAATTCTCTCTTGGCAGATAACCATACGAACCAAACACATTTCTCTTGCTAGAGAAATCCAGGAATCTTACTGAGCCAGAGATAATAAGCTTGTAAGGGGTGAACACACTTTTGAATATTATTATTTCGATGCTTGGTGTTACAATCAGCAATAACCGTTCTTGGAAAAACCAGGTGAGATTCATTGCTAGAAGTGCATCCCAAAAATTTGGTATTCTGTTTTGGATCAGATCTCTAGTGTCTTCAGAAATATCAGTTTCCTGGGGATTAACCCGTGGAGATTCACACAGCTGCGTGCTCACTTTGAAGAGCTGCAAAGCATCTCTTTCTGAAGAGTGTTTCATCTCAGGTGTTTCTTGTTGCATTGAACCAACCTTCCCGAAGATATATAGGGTCAGTCACGAGAAACTCTCATATACACCTAGTGTAGAAAGTCTTGCCCCCCTAGGTTTCATAAGAAATAAACAATCTATGTTCTAGGGATGAGATTAATATTTTTCATCATTTCAAGTGCAATAATTAAAGAAACAGAAAATTTTTCAATATTTCATGGTGATTTTCAATAGGTTGTATCTCAGTGATAAATTATCGTATGGAGAATAAAAAACTTACTTTTGAAGCTTGAAGACTCTAGATTCTTAATTTATTGGTTAGAAATTTTTCGGAGTACCGTAGCCATAAAATCTTCGGACAAATCGGGAAGAAAAAATTTTTAAATTTTTTATTCTTGCTCTACGCGAATAGAAAAACTTTTTTGAGCCAGACCGATGCCAAGGACGCATAGCCTGTTTATTCAGCTCTAATTTGCTTCGAACTACCCTCGGATATGACCATTTGTCTTCGAGATATCTAATTTTGAATGCAAAATAATCCTTTTTCGCTCAACTGCCGATATCTCTGGAACAACTGAGCACCTAGCGAGCTGAGGAGGAGTTTCTTTTTCTGCAGAAAATTTTCTACAATAATGTGTCATGGTCGATTGAAAAAAAAATTTTTTTTCGACTGCAACGTTAACGAGGAAAAAGAGCAAAACAATGCCGTTTGGTCATCTTTTGGTTAATGAACTATCACTTCTTCAATATTGGGGAAAAAGCTTAGGTTTTAAGAAATTGTTACAGCCTGATATTTCACAAAGTCCCCTCCTGAATAGGCTGATCGCTCGGTTCATCGGTTTTCTTGGACCGATTGATTGAAATGTTGAAAAAATTAAAGGAACAAGGTTTGAGTTTCTTCAACTTATTTTTTTCAAATCAGCGTTTTTACTGGATGTGTGGAAAAGTTTTCAGGAAACATGTTTTTTAATACATTGTAGCTCTACAGAAAACAGACAATATCTCAACGAGTATCATTTTATTCAATGAATTTTTTTCTGAGGAAAATTGAGGTTTGAATGTGTCCACAGCTTCAGGAGAGGTGAAGCAGAAATGGTCTCCTGTTTTTTCTCAAATTCAAAAATTTGTTTTTCGATTACCTATCGGAATTTAAAAAAAATTATAACTCATCTTCAGAAAAAAATTCAAAAATTTTAGTGAAGAATGAAGAAATAATGTCCTTATTGATTGATTGTAAAGTTCAAATTTGAGGAACAAGATTCTTGTCTGACGAAGGAGTCTGATTTAGACTCCGAAACGTTACTCTTGAGAGTTCAAAGTGTTTTTTTTTTGTTCATTGTTAGGCGACAATTTCTTCTCGTAAAGTTTTGGCCCCTGATAAATTGGTGCTAAAATTTTCACACATTATTCAAAAATTTTTTCTATTTGTTTCTTGTTTCAGAGACTGGAAGAGAAAACCCGAATTAAGTTTTCAGGAAGATGCAAAGACCTCCCAGACAATATTTCAATAGATATCCAAAAATCTTGTTTCCCCAATTTTTTCAAAATTTCAATCAATTGGTCCAAGAAAACTGCTCAACCGATCGATCCACCAATTTGGGGAAAATTTGGGAGTATGAGACTCTAAAATTTCCTTATAATCCAAGCTTTTCCGCAATATTGACGAAGATACAGTCAATCAACCAAAAATGGCAAAATGGCGTTACAAGACAATTTTTTTTTCAATTAAGTATGACATATTTTAAAAGGACATTTTCTGCACAAACAAAAACCGGCTTTCAGCTTGCTAGGCGACCAGTAGTTCCGGAGATATCAGCCGTTGAGTGAAAAAGCATCTTATTGCATTCAAAACTGAATATCTCGAAGACACATGGTCATATTAGAGTTTTCTTCCCGATTTATCCGAGTATTCAACAAATAAATTAAGTTATTAGAGTCTTTAAGCTTCAAAAGAAATTTTTTTTTATTCTCAGTACGACCATTTTTACTGAGATACAGCTTGTTGAAAATCACTACAGAATTTTGAACTTTTTACTGTTCCTTTAATTGTCGTTTATTTTCCTCATCTTCGTAAAATGGGAAAAATGAGGAGGAAAATGAATCATTTGTTCTCGATTAATTATAGTTATTCCACAACTGAACCGAATTCAATGATGGTATTACTACCTCTTCTTTCAGTCATTTGCCGAATACGCTCAGGCATCCTACGTATCAAGTCATTCGTCATTCTGAAAATTTCATGCAGTACTTTTCTGTTGAATTCATTCATTATAATCAGTTCTAGTGTCACTTAATCAAAAAGGCTTGCCCTGTATACTGTTCGCGATCACAAAGAGAAGTACTCGCGAAGGGGTATTTTCAGATTTTTACACGTTCAGATACTCGAGGGTAACTGATAATTTCAATCAAATAGATTGACTATAAACTGCTGCAACAGTTAATCTAGATTGCCCAATTGTGTAGTTCGTCCCGCTTCAGCAGATAATAACTGTTAAATGCTTCACAGCAGTATAACGAGTTCGTTACTTCCGACATAATGAGAGTTTTTTTTTCATCCAAATCCGATGCTCAGAAATAGTTATATTTCACGGTCAACTCTGAATGAAAAGCCCTTGAATTTCGTTCCGCCAAATCGGCTTATGTATGATTCCAAGGATATGTCGCTTATTATTCTAATATATTCAGTGGAAGCAGATAATACACGAAATACAAGGAGATTTTCCGGAATAAATAAAAGACCACCGGTTGGTTTCTTTCGAGGAATATAAACTTTTTTCCACAAGAATAGTGTACTGAAAAAGTATTGAACCTGACCTTGCCACGTGATTGTACATTTCTCCATGCATTTCTTGGTAATCCTTTGATAATGGTTCTTTTCATGATGCTGTCACGAGTTCAGAAAAAGTCTTAGTTGAATATGAATAGATGGACATAATGGTTTTATACAGACTGAGTCTCTAGGTGGCACACATTATTTTCGGTGAAGAAGAAAGAGGTTACTGTGACGATGTTGAAATTGATTTAAAATACGGGAGATGTAGAATGAGAGGTTATATAATTATAGAGGACAAAAATAATGAATCACTTGGACAAAAAATAATCAATATCTACCTCTGGCACTTCTATTCACAAGAAGATGCAATAGCGGTTTACATTTATACTCGAGACATTCTCAAAAGGAATCTCAAGAGGATGCACATCTTTAATGCAACAGATAGCTGGGCCATGATAGAACACATACGGAATAAGCAGATTCTAAGATTCTGATCAGGTTCAAGATTTGGGAATCATGAGAAGTCTGATAAAGACTTCAATAAGCTAGCATTTCCAATAGTTCCAATGTGAGGAGGCAGCGACAGAGGAATATATAAATCAAAAATGGTGAATTGGCAATTTTTTATTTGAAAATATATAAATCGCTACAGTTCCAAGACTGAATTTGTCTCTTCTTCTGGCTGAAAAATTTCAAGACATTGTAAAACAGCTGTAAGAAACCTAATATGCAAATAATCTTACCGAAATGAGAAACGCTACAATAAATATGTTGATTGAAATGTGTCAAAATCTCTCAACACGGTAAAGTGGACTAGAGTAAAGTAGTAGATCTCAAATGGAACCTTCCAGAGATACTCAATATTCAGTCTCGAAACTGTAGCGATTTATATATTTTTCAAATAAAAAATTTGCGAATTCACAATTTTTGATTTATATAATTGTTGTTTCCTGGCAATCTAAGTACCATAGTAGTGTTACAAAGAATATCAATTTCCGAGTACTCGAGGTCGATCCATTATTACATGACAGCCACGTCTCTCGTTTCGTCTCCTTCATGCACCCTCTTCTTGTTGCCGAATGGACCAGTATCGTTGAATTTGGAAACCAGTTGCATAATGTAAGCAACAGATAAATTTTTTCCAGGATCTAAATGGAGCCGCTGTCGTTTTTTTCTGATGAGCTTCGAGTGAAAGACGACTTCTCATTTATATTTTCAAGGTTCTAGGTTTTTCGGAAGTGACATCAAGTTCCGTTAAATGAGGAAATAAAAAAAAAATCTCAAAATTGAAAGCTGACCACTTCAAGCTTTTTTCATTAAAAATTCCCATTTTTGAGAATCTCCGAGGAGAGAGGATGATGCTTTTTTTCCGATAGCGTGATTCTCAGAAAGTAGAAGTGAAGAAACATCAGAAAATCGTTTTTTTCAAATTGGAACTCGATTTTTTCGAAGCATTCTCGAAATCTTCATCGAAAAATAAAAAGGAGCATACGTCTAAGAATTTCATCCCAAGATGGATATTTTTCGAAATATTCAGCAAAAACGGTTTTGTCTTCGATTTTCAATCTCATTCCGATTGTGTTTTTTTACTCGATAGGTCAGACGAGTTAAGTTCTTGAATTGGTTTGAAGTTCTCAATGTGAGTATTAGTGAAGTCAAAGTAAAAAATTCTCAGGAACGCAGAAAAAAATAATTCGTAAAATTTTTCATGCTTCTGAAAGAGTAATTAACAAAACATGTAACAATTTCAGTAATGAAAATTCAAATTTCCCTTCTATGACAAAAAAAAAATTCGTTAGAATGAAGAATTTGCAGAAATTATCCTGAGCTTTAAAAAATAAAGAAAAAATGAACTCGTCTGAACTATAAGAAGATATTTTCTGGATAAGAGATTCCCAAAATTTTACTTGACTGCTAATTATTTTTCATTAAAAAAACATATTCGGGATGAGATTGAAAATTGAAGACAAAATCGTTTTTCCTGAATATCTCGAAAAATATTCATTTCGGGATAAAAGTGTTGGACGTATACGTATACGATTTCTTGATGTTTCTTCACTTTGACAAAGAATTTGTGACCTCCTGTATCATATTCTGAAAATCACGCTATCGAAAAGGAAGCATCAGCCTTTCTTTTCGGAGATTCTCAAAAATGTGACTTTTTAATGAAAAAACCTTGAAGTTGTTTGTATTTCAACAGAGTTGAATTTTGAGATTTTGTATCGTATTTCCTCATTTAAAACGAATTTTCTCGAGAAAATTCCAACTTTGGAATCGAAAACACTCAGAATTCAATGGAGAATCTATTTATGCAAAAAAAATTGGTCTTTCCATTTGAAAAATGAGAGTTGATGTCATTTCCCGAAAAACCGGAAGTCCTAGAACCTTCAAAAAGTATACGAGAAGTTGTGTTAGTTGAAGCTCACCTTCAGAATTTCAATCCTGAAATATCCTAAAAATATTCCATAGAGCCATATTCGTAAATAACCCTGTATAAAGAATCCTGTCGTTATACAATGATCACAACAGGAAATTCATCAATGGAAACTGTGGTTGGGGTTATTACAGGGAAATTGTATTTCGTATATACATATGAGGCGTTTTACGAGCGCTTTATTTTATCCCCTTATTCAAAATGAGGAGTAATTTCCTCGAGAATTTTAGATGTGGACGTCTGTATACAAGGGAACGTCGATCACAATGATAGAGGCAGAATCTAGACTCATCTGTGAAGAGAACTCTTTCCCAATCGACCTCTTCCCAATAGATATGCTCTCTCGCAAAATCCAAACGCGCCCTTCGATGGGCTGAGGTACGAGCTGGGCTTCTCGCCGCGACACGAGGCCTTGAATCATATTCTCTGAGGCGATTTCTTATTGTCTGAGTGCTAATTTTCACCCCATGAGTTTGCTCAAGCTGATTTTGAAGGAGGCGAGCGGTTGCAAACCGTTGTCTCAATGAGAAACTCTCAAGTAACGTTCTTAAATGGCAGTTGTTACCCGTGGTCTACCCTGTCCTGGTTTTTGGACACTCACACCTATCTCCCTGAATCGCTGCAACATTCTGGACACACTTGTATGGGAAACTCCAAACCTTTCTGCAATTCTTGTGTATGTCCACCTTTCTTCTCGCAAAACTACAGCTTGGGCACATTCCTCTTGGATAAAATTGCGTGTTTGGCGTTGCATAGCGATCGAGTGTAGAAAATCAAACGAAAGAAAAACTATTGATCACTAGAGTTGATCGGGAACAACTGATTATTGGAGCCAATACATTCAAAATCTGATAATATCATCTTTTTTTATTCCTGCTAAAAAAAACATCTGTATTGAAGAAAAACGTTGAAAGTGGATAACATAAGCATGCATAATTCTAATAAAAATAATTATCATTGAGAACACCTTCAATTGTAGAATAAATTTGAGATTTCCATAATGTGCGTTAATTTTTTTTGCGCAGTGTATTTCCGTCATCAGGTGAAAGCTGCCTCCAAAGCGAGTAATTCAAGATCAAATTCCTAACAGTGAATGAATGAACGCGGAAGGGAATTTTCGTTGCAGTTGAACGCACGGTTTCTCCGTTCTCATTCTTCCTGTTTTGCTGTTTAATTCCGTTACTTATCGGTTCCTTTCAAAAGCAGCCGCAACGACATCGAATTAACTGGGGGTAACTTTCATCAGGCCCCGCTGAGCATTTCGCAACTTGGTTACTGATCCAGCCGTTACTTCGTACCCACGGAAAACAAGCAGAAAGTTATGCCCCTGGTTGTGGATGCTAGGATTCATTGGAATAATCAGTTTCAGGAAATGTGTCCGCGCTACAAACATTCGGAAACGGCGTGGATGCTTTCTGTTCGGAATTTGTAAGCCGGTTGTTTCGAGTCGTCCGGAACAACCAGGAGGCTTTTTCTGACTTTTCCAACGCTGGAATGTTTCCCTTGTTGCTGCATCGTAAGATGTGGCTCAATTCGAGCTTCCAATTCGAGATTTTGCTCGGAAATATAATGGAAATTCGGTAGATCCTTGTTTTGGCAGTAATACACTGCGCAAAAAGTTAAATCTCGAATTTATTCTACAACTGAAGGTGTTCTCAATGATAATTATTTTCATCAAAATTATGCATGCATATGTTATCCACTTTCAACGTTTCCCTTCAATACAGATGTTTTTTCCCAGCAGGAATAAAAGAAGATGATATTATCAGATTTTGAATGTATTGGCTCCATTCTAAAATCAGTTGTTCTCGATCAATTCAAGTGATCAATAGTGTTTCTTTCGTTTGATTTACTACACTCGATCGCTATGCAACGCGAAACACGCAATTTGACCCAAGAGGAATGTGCCCAAGCGGTAGTTTCGCGAGAAGAAGGGTGGACATACACAAGAATGGCAGAAAGGTTTCGAGTTTCCCATACAAGTGTTTAAAGAATGTTGGAGCGATTCAGGGAGACAGGTATGAACGTCCGAAGACCAGGACAGGGTAGACCACGGGTAACAACTGCCATTCAAGAACGTTACTTGAGAGTTTCTTCGTTGAGAAAACGGTTTGCAACCGCTCGCCTCCTTCAAAATCAGCTTCAGCAAACTTATAGGGTGCAAATTAGCACTCAGACAATAATAAATCGCCTCAGAGGCCCAGCTCTTACCCCAGCCTATCGAAGGACGCGTTAGGATTTTGCGAGAGAGCATATCCATTGGAAGAAGCCGGTTGGGAAAGAGTTCTCTTCACAGATGAGTCTAGATTCTGCCTCTACCATTGTGATCGACGTTCCCTTGTATACAGACGTCTACATGAAAGATATGCTGAGTGCAATTTCCGGAATCCTACTGGTTTCGGGGGAGGATCGATCATGGTATGGGGTGGAATATCTTTAACTGCTCGCACAGACCTAGTAGTCGTTGATGAGGGAGCTATGAATGCTGATAAGTATATAAGGAACATTCTTGAAGAGCATGTAGTGCCATTTGTCCCATACATTGGTGAAAATTTCATTTTTATGGACAATAATGCCAGACCCCATCGTGCGCGCATCGTTCAGGAGTCAATAGAAATCTGAGAAGTTCAGAAAATCATCCAGCTACTCTTAATGACTTAGGAATCCAACTCAGAGAAATCTGGGAAGGATTAGATCAGAACATTTTAAGATCACTCATTTTGAGTATGAACCGTCGTTGTCGAGCTGTAATTAACGCAAGGGGTGGAAATACCAAGTATTAAATCACTTATCAGCATTTCAGTATTTTGAAAATTGTTCATTTCTCTTCCTTTCATTCGATGAAATCTTGAATTTTTCGTCCATTTAATGTGTCTTGTTTCATTCTAAACCTTCCCGAGAGAACATAAAAAATAAGTTTCAGAGTCAATGTATAGTTAACTTTCATTAAAATTGAGATTTTCAGATTGTGCGTTAATTCTTTTGGGCAGTGCAGATAAAGGTCAATAAAATTGGATCTCTGTTTTACGTTGTCAGCTCATCATGCCTGATCTGCTGCACAAATACCGCTCATTTGTTTCTTGTTGTTTTCATTATAATCAGGAGAGGGTTTTCACGAAAGAAAATTTCAAGAAAATAGCAAGGAACATTGGAAAATTCAAGAAAACCTAACGGTAACCCGGCGCATTCGCCAATTTGCAGCCTAGGCTTTATTCCAAATCTGAATAATGAAACATTTGGAGAAGTGCATGAAAAAATGTGAAGTACAAAAAAAAAAACAAAAGTACAACATAAACAAAAAATTTAATTGCATTATTCATACATCAAAAAAATTCTCTTTATTCAAGAGGTAAAGAGGTAACTTCACAATTTCTTTATTGTAGTACCTTGTGATGAACAACATTTTTAGTTTTTTTTGCCGGATGCGAGAATAAATAGGGCAGATTGTCCATTGTGAATCGGCACTCAGGTACTTCCGCGCAAAGACCTTAGAATTCCAAGGCAAAGACGTTTAGCCAACTGAAAATACACAGTAATTGTTTACATTACCTAATGGCGATAATAGTAGAATGGGGATTTGTTCAAAATATTTCGTCATAAAATTGTCCGTAGTGTCCGGAAGAAAGATAGGTGTAATAACACATGGACTCAGATGCGTTGATATTAATGGAAATGTACTTAATCGAATCAATATCAAATATAATACTTTCACGAAAACGCTATAAACCGTAGCTATCAACCGTTATTTCCTATTTTTTTAATGTATTTTCTGACTCGAAGGTTTAGTTTTCGTTAGATCTAAAATCATTTTGGGTTTTGAAAAAGATTCTTATGTTAAATTGAAACCAATTCTTCCCGTTTCTTCTGGAAGTTCACGAACAAAAGGAATCGAATTTAATAAAATTTGTTTTTTCTGATTATTATTATAATTTTGCTTCGAAATTTTTCCCTCTCATGTGATATGATTCTTTCTATAAAATTTTCTGGGTATTGATCATCCTCAAGAAAATTTTAATGAAAATTATTTCAATAGTTCTTGTGGTCTGCATCAAAAAGTAAAGATGGTCCAAGAATTGAAAGAATCAGAGTTCACTTCGAGGTAAAATTTTGCAGATGTGATGATTTCACCACAAGATGTTGTAATTTCACCACAATTCTGTTTCATAATGAAGATTTAAATGGACACTTGAATAAGAGTGCACCTTGATTATGTTATTTTCAAGAAATGTTTTCCATAAACTTTTATATTTCAATTCTCATAGCAGAATTCCATTACTTCTTGCCCAGTAACGTCTAGTAGTCCAACCCGACTTGTAAATTCAACAGACAGAAGATTATATTCTGGGAGCAATAGAACTCAGGAATCCAAAATGAATGTCCCTGTGATAAAAAAGAACCCTCGAATGTCTACGTGAATCCTATCTTGTCCCACTTCCCATCTATGTTCAATTGGTGTCTACAGCTCTTTGTGTTTGAAAATGAATAGATAGCATTCGAAGAAATATATATTTTCTGATAATAGATTTATTGGTTTCATAAAATAAGTGTGTGGAGTAAAGTCTCTCTTAGATGAATAATCTTGAATGTATATTTTCATATTTAAATTTCATATCCCCAGAGTAATTCCGCAGAAGTTTTGTAATAGTATATTCTAAAACAAGTTGCAGAATGAGCTCCTATTCCAACACGAATGCAAAATTCGAAAACGAGCGACGAAGGAGCGAGTTTTCGAAAGCATGAGTGTTGGAATTGCCTTCTGCAACGAGTATTAGACGATATTTTCTCTATTTCAGTCAAGTTTTGTGAAATACTCTCGAAATTCAAATAAAAATTCAGAATAGTGACTTTTGTATTGCATCTTGGCAGTTGGTGTGACTTAAGAAATTTGACAGATTACGGAATTTGCATTGATTTGATTTGAAAAGTGAGAGGATCTGAGGTCAGTACTGACAACCACAAAACGAAAAATATAACTGAAAACAATGCTGTAATGAGTTTCATTACAGCACTACTTTTAGAACTGTAATAAACTCATTACGATACTGAAATAGAGAAAATAATATTAGGGGTGACTTCGAAAAATTTCTCAAATCATAGAGTTTCGATGAGAATCGTGATATTGGATGCAAAAATAAAAAAAAAACACAAAATAAAGAATGATAATTATAAATTAAATTTCATCTGACATACTAGGACAATTTTGACATTACTATAGATGATTTTTATGTTCTCTTCTATATTCTCATTTCCTTATATTAATCGAGAATATATTCATTTATTTTATCTAGGATAGGAAATTATTTTGAAAACGATCAACTCCTTCTGATCAATTGACCAGATTATTATGTTCATACAAGAGAATACAAGTGGACTCTGATTCTTCTTGTACAACGATCAGATTTTAACATCAGAGTTCTTGTATTATTCCAATTCATCAATGAATCTAATATGTCCAAACACATATAATTTGCAATCTTCTTATTTAAACATTGTTAATGCTGTTAGAATGTTCAAGCTTTCTTATACCTATTGAAATATTTTATGGGAGTTCTTTGCATTTTTGTGGAAGTTTTCTTGGAGTTTCCTCTCCCAGTCTCTGAAACAAGAATCAATAGAAAAAATTCTTACGATTCTGAAAAGTTTATGAAAGTGTTTTCTCTTTTTTCATTGTTAGCCAACAATTATTTGAAGAGAGTTGGTGACAAATTAGTGCTCAAGTTTTACTTTGGAGTCTTTCTTCTATCATTAAAAGAAAGAATTCTAATTTTTTCTTGTTTCATAGAGAACCTAAGATAACTTTCACAAAAAAAAATTCAAGCTTCTTTATTTCTGAAAGTCTCAACTCTCTACCAGTATATGATTTTCCGCAAATATAGGAAATGTGCTAGCATGAATCCCAAATTATTATCGTGAGAAAAGTCAGAAACGAAAGTTTTTTATGATAAAATATGATTCTGCAGAAAGCACATTGAAAATCTTGATCAAATAGAACCGTAATTGCGGGGTAGATCGATAAGCAATGAATTTGCAACTCAATGTGGGATTGTAGAAAGCTATCTCATCCCATAAAAACTGATCCTGAATACTTTCTAGTGTCGCCCAAAGCAGTGTCCTTTCAGGATGACGACAGCCTCCATTCTCGCAATACGAAATTGAAACTAATACCACTCCGTCCTCTAAGCTTTCTATAACTGCTGAAAACGCGAAAGCTCTCTGGGGCTTTAAAAACCGCATCTCATTCCAAACATTAAATAATCGAAAATGAACGGAGTCTCCACGAGCTGGTTGTTTAATCAGTTTTTTTAGTTTCTGGGCGAGCTTCTAAACAAAAATAGCGCGTCGGTTCTTTTCACGTCGATGTTATAATAGTTGATGAACTTCCAATACCCTCTACAACGTCTGAATTATGAAAACGTGGAATTTTCTCGAAATTTCAGTGCTGCGACATTCTGTGGGATGAATTCCAACTCGAAACTATGAAAAATGTTGAAATTCCTCGAAAGATCAGATTTTTTTGTGATTTCGAAAGTTCGGGAATGTGCTGATTTAAATTCCAACCCACGTGTCTCTGGTGAGCGATCGAAAAAAGGAGCAATTTGCATACAGGGTCGTGAGGTTCTCACCTCATCGACAGGAAATCGATGTTTCGCCACAAAGGCAGTGGTTTAATGTTCACATCAAACTCTGAATATCCTTCATTGTTCACGATCCATTCATGTCTGCACTATGGGTCTGTCCGCAGTCAATCCGGAGCTTACTTAAAGTGTCTCTAATTCATAAATAATGCTTTAATTGAATTTGAACACACCAGAATTACAACACAAAAAAATTTAAGAGCGAATATCCTAAAAATGGGGTACATTTTTCAACTCATCTAAGTTGTGGAATATTGATTCGATTATCAGATCAGCGGTTTGTGTTCTTGTCAATGATGATAGCAGTAATTATGTATTCTTTCGATTCAGAGAGCTGAAATAATACCATACATATTGAAACAAAAAGCTTCCTAGCTGAGGTTAGTGCGAAACAGGAAGACCTAACAGTATGATTATGAGGAAAGGAAAAAACCACATCTGAAAAAAAAGCTTAACTCGTCCGTGTCAGAAAACAAATTACTAAAAACATTAAATATCAGAAAAATCTTGAATACAGAAAAACAGATTCTTCACAAAATCACTGGCAATTCTCAATATAAAATGAAAAAAGACGAAAGTAGAAAAGGAACCAACTATTTAGAATAAATTAAAATTATTTTTAAATTAACCACCCATTACAGAAATGCATTTTTCACTTTATGTATAGCCTTGAAACCATCTTAAAATTTATAAATGGGACAACTATTTATAAGATGTTCTATAGTCTCCTCATTTTCCCCACATTCACAGCTAGGGCTCTCAACTGAATTCCATTTGAAGAGCATGCTGTTGCATCGTCCATGGCCTGTTCTAATACGATTATGGATAGACTATATTCTCCTGGGAGGGTCAAAACCAGGAACTCTGATGGAAGGATCAGTAATAAGATCTTTGTTGAAAAAATTGCATGCATTCCATGCAGATTACCATATTTCCTTGTCGAATCTATTCACATCGATTAGAAAATTTAACCAAAAAGGAGTAGGTGTAGATCTGATAGTATCAGTAATAATCCTTATAAAAAAATTCAGTTTGGCATCAATTTTTTTTACATGAACAGTCTTCAACCAAACAGAGCAACAATAAGTACCAGCTAGTTTCTGAAAAATGTTATTTCGAGCTTCAAGCAAAATAATTTTTCAGGATGTCTAGATCTACGAAAAGGGTAATTTTTATTCTCTGAAAATGGAAATGATGAAAAGCCAGAGCAATATCATCAGCATCAATGAATTTTTCTGAAGAAGTAGTTGGAATATCGCACCAACTAAAATACAAAGAAGAGGTGCTAAAACTGAACCTTGTGGAAGACCATTGTTCGAAAATTCTGAATTACTACTTTATTATCGACAAAAACACTAAACCTTCTGTCAGATGAAATTCTGGGTTTAAACAAACATCTCATCAAGACCTTTAGAAATCATAAAACGTGAACATAAGAATAACATAAGAAATAGAGATATTGGTAGATCACAGATAGCAGATCATGTGTGATCCAATAACGGCAATCACATGATGGATTGGAATGGAACAAAAATTCTAATGACGGAACCTGATGGTTATAAAAAAAATCAAGGAGTCGGCTTGTATTTCATTGGATGGGGCTAATAATGTCTCCAATTGTTCAATAGGAATAGATCGAATTTGAATGGAATTATTGAAAAAAAAACTGGTTTCAGGGAATTTTGAAATAAAATAACGATATCAACATCAAGTAGTAAATATTGATCTATGTTCATCATAAATTGACAAATGTCAATCCAGAAATCAAAGGAAATTGTCACGATTCTACAAAGTTGAATGAAAATCAGTTAGAGCCCTTTCAGACGAGGACGCTGTATCCCAGACGCGTGTATCTCAGATACAGAAAAAGCATGCAGTTAAATTGTACCTTTCACACGGCATTCGACGCCGCATACAGTATCCCACGACAGAATTTTTGAATCTTGAAAATTCAGCCGCCCGGCGGCGAAGGAGTATCCGAGATACAGAATTATCATGGTGGCTTATGGAGCTTTTCAGACACGCATACTTTTGCGACGCAAAAACTTCGATTTCATAGGCGGCCAGTATTTATTCAGAAGTGTAGTGAGTAGTACCAACAATAAAAACTATGGATCTTGATGAAGTAAATTATATATTCCCTTAGCTTCCCTTAATTCAACTATAGGATGAACCCACAGAGTTCGTCTCCTTTTAATTTTTTTCTTTTTATTAGATATAAACCATAACATAACGCACTCATCAATATTCATGATCGACTGCACTGCACTGAAGCTTGTTAAGAAATGTGTAATACAAAAGTATTCCAAAGAAGTATCTGGGTAGTATGCGGCTGTGATTCTGTATCTCGCATACAGTATCCCGCATACAGTATCCTCGTCTGAAAGAGCGCTTATTGTCTGACGAAGGAGTCTGATTTAGACTCCGAAACATTACGCTTACGATTTCAAAGTGTTTTAATTTCTTTTTGTTCATTGTTAAGTAACAATTTCTTCTCGTAAAGTTTTGGCCCCTGACAAATTAGTGCTCAAATTTTTACGCAGGGCCTTTCTCATATTATTAAAAAAAATTCTAATTGTTTTTTGTTTCAGAGACTGGGGGAGAAAACCCATATTAAGTGTTCAGGAAAATGCAGAGACCTCCCAGACAATATTTCAATAGATATGTCATCACTAACTTTCTCAAGATCTTAGGATGATTTTTCAAGATAATGTTTTAAATTAATTTTGGGTGGTCTGTTTTAAATGGATTTGATATTTATTGTGATTGTTCAAATTTATGTTTCCAGTTTTTTGATTCATTCGATATGAGTTATTTTTCTGGTTCCACAATGTGAAATTTGGGCAGTTAGAAGAATCAATGTCATTTTAATAAGTTTTGCCTGAAACTATTCAATAAGTTTTGAGTTTCGGAAATTTTGAACAAGACTGGAGGTTTTTTCCAACAACAGTGGAAAAAGGGAATATCTTTCAATATTAAAAAAAATCAGATTGTTTTTTAAAACAACACTTCACAAGCTACTACATGTCACGGAAGAGTTCGTGGTTTTTTCTCCATATACAATACCCTGTCACGTTGACATGCCATATTATTTCGATATTATGTTATTCATTAAAATAAATGATTACTAAGAAAAAGAAAATTCTTTGCTTTTACGGAGGCCACATCGAGAACATTTTTGAAACATAGATGAATTCAAAATAGTAATCATCGAAATGAATACCATTTTCAATTCCCAGGCTCAGAGATCTTTTATCATGAGGTTGGAGAAATGATATCAGATTTTGTCACAGAGATGAGCGATATACCGGTTTCGGCCTTGTTGGGCCTCATCAGTATCCCGCACATCTCAGGACAAAATCTTCATAATTGAAAATGGTATTCATTTCGATGATTACTATTTTGAATTAATCTATGTTCCGAAAATGATTACTGGAATAACTTCAAATTGTGAAATCATAAGGCACTGATCCTATCTAACCATTGCATAATATTTTCAACAATTTAATCTGAGATATTATGTCGAGTTCACCATTCCACAGACGATGAAGTCTTCCTCCGAACCCGGCTGATCTTATGATCACAGCCATGGAATGGAAACAAAGAACATCAAATATTCAGCTTTCCCGTGCGTAATACATTGAATACGACAAGAAATGGAACCGCGATGCCACACAGCGGATATGGCTTACGGAAATTGCTGATGAGTCTTCATAAGTGACAACACGTTGACATTAACACGTGAATAACATTCTGCCTGCCTTGTGAAACGGCACCTGTCTCTTCTTCAGCCGAATCAATAGAAAACCTCATTGAACCGAGCAGAATCTGCTCTCGATGAGTCGAATCGCACAATTTTCGTGAAAAGCAATTCAGTCGCGATGCCATCTTTTGTGAATTCGGCTTCAATTATGAGTGGAATCAGCTACAACTAATTTTGAAGACGCAGATAAAACCATCCTCGATATCCTCCTCAGGGAATTATGAGATTAAAGTCCATCGTATCGCTTCAAGAAATTTCCCTTGTTTGAGATATTCACGGTTGAAGGGACTTTTCTTGAATGTGTTCGAAATTTCTCCAACTTTGTATTCTCTCTCATGTAGATAAATTAGGAAGAACGAACTAATATCTTTTAGAAGCACATTTTTCATAACATAAATATCTCTTCTCTATTTCAGTATCGTAATGAGTTCATTACAGTACTAAAAGTAGTGCTGTAATGAAACTCATTACAGCATTGTTTTCAGTAATATTTTTCGTTTTATGGTTTTCAGTACTGACCTCCGATCGAATCAAGTTTCGAATCAAATCAATTCAAATTCCGTGATCTGTCAAATTTCGTATGTCACACCAACTGCCAAAATACAAAACAAAAGTCACTAATCCGAATTTTCATTTGAATTTCGAGGGTATTTCACAAGAATTGACTGAAATAGAGAAAATACCGTCTAATACTCGTTGCAGAAGGCTATTATAACACTCATGCTATCGAAAACTCGCTCCTTCGTCGCTCGTTTTCGAACTTCGCATTCGTGTTGGAATACGAGCTCATTCTGCAACTTGTTTTAGAATATACTATTCTCTATTTCAGTATCGTAATGAGTTCATTACAGTACTAAAAGTAGTGCTGTAATGAAACTCCTTACAGCATTGGTTTCAGTTATATTTTTCGTTTTATGGTTGTCAGTACTGACAACTTGATCGAATCAAGTTTCGAATCGAATCAATTCAAATACCATGACCTGTCAAATTTCGTATGTCACACCAACTGCCAAGATACAATACAAAAGTCACTAATCTGGATTTTCATTTGAATTTCGAGATTATTTCACAAAACTTAACTGAAATAGAGAAAATATTGTCTAATACTCGTTGCAGAAGGCAATTCCAACACTCATGCTATGCTATGCTCGCTCCTTCGTCGCTCGTTTTCGAACTTCGCATTCGTGTTGGAATAGGAGCTCATTCTGCAACTTGTTTTAGAATATACTATTCTCTATTTCAGTATCGTAATGAGTTCATTACAGTACTAAGAGTAGTGCTGTAATGAAACTCCTTACAGCATTGGTTTCAGTTATATTTTTCGTTTTATGGTTGTCAGTACTGACCTCCGATCGAATCAAGTTTCGAATCAAATCAATTCAAATTCCGTGATCTGTCAAATTTCGTATGTCACACCAACTGCCATGATACAATACAAAAGTCACTAATCTGAATTTTCATTTGAATTTTGAGAGTTTTCCACAAAACTTTACTGAAATAGACAAAATATCGTCTAATACTCGTTGCAGAAGGCTATTCCAACACTCATGCTTTCGAAAACTTCGCATTCGTGTTGGAATAGGAGCTCATTCTGCAACTTGTTTTAGAATATACTATTTTCGTGCTGAAAAAGTTATAGTTCATCAGACAAATAAAATACAATACAAACTTGTTTCTGCATATTGTCTGAGAATCGGAAGATTCAAATACTAGCACCTGCTGATGTCGTTATATGTACAGGGTGAGCCATCCACCCTGAATTTTGAGCTTTGGGATGGAATAACAAAAGAAGGCTCGGACAGGTCAAATTTTGTTGAGGGGGGAAAAATAAGGGCGTTCAAATGAATTTGATTTCACTACCCATCTAGCTACAACCCCTAAAAGCTCTCATTTTTTAATGGAGAAAAGGGGTCGAGAAGCACCTTGTTGGAAAGGCAATTCAATTTCCTGCATTAAACAAAATGACTCGGTATTCCATCAATAATTTCCACATGGCGAATTCCGATCTTTGAGACGAAAAAATGCCCGGACGGGTCAAAAAATTAATTCGATATCACTACCCCTGTTAACTGTTTCATGCTGTTTCATAGTTGAGCGATCGAAGATAAAAAAATACTCTCATGCAGGTAATCGAATTACTTTTTCAACAAGGCTACTCGAACTATGATCTCTCTTCGAAAATAATTGCTTCTAGTGATAGCGACTAGAGGGTAGTGATATCGAGTTCATTTTTTGACCCGTCCGAGCGTTTTTTCCATCTCAAAATGTGAAAGTTATTGATGGATTACTGAGTCACACTGTATAATAATGAAGCTATAAAAAAATACATCTATGCAATAAATTGAATTGCCTTTCCAATAACGTGCTGCTAAACCCTTTTTTCCTATATAAAATGAGAGCTGTTGTTGCAGATGGAGGGGTAGTGATATCAAACTCATTTGAAACCCTTATTTGTCCACATTTCAACAAATTTAATCTGTCCAAGCGTTTCATCGTTATTCCATTCCAAAGCTCAAAATCCGGGGTGAAAAGTTATGGATGACCCACCCTGTATGTCGAAGATGCTGTTGAATGAAAGGTGAAATGAATCACGATGACCACTGATACCGAAAGAGTTTTCTTTCCAACAGAACCCCTACGTTTTGTTTGATTTCCCCACTATAGATTCTCAAACAAAATAACAAGAATCTTATCCTCCTTTCAATATTTACACAGCGTGCCAAAAAAGTAATGTAACTCGCCGATAATTGTTGTCCGAAGAATTACTGAGGAAAATCCTTGCAGCTGTCGATTCTTAATTTTAAAAGCCATTCATCGTATGGTTTTTTGAATGTGCTGATCTGTTTGTAAGTTTATTTGCCATCTTCACATCAATTGGAAGCTGTTTCCAAGTCATGTATAATTTTTTTCATCGTAAACATCTCAGAATTACTGAAAAAAATCGCAAAAAAGTCAACAAACAGATAAACACATCTAATTCAAAATAACATACAATGAATTGCTTTCAAAATTAGAAATCAACGGGTGCGTGGAATTTCCTTAATAATTCTTCGTACAAGAATAATTGACCAGTATTGCTAAATTTTTTTGGGCACACTGTACAAAATGAAGAAATGTTATATATTTTCATGACTATCTCAGAGCGATGATCAAAAGTGAGAAAAAAAGTAATTAATTCTAATTCAACTCTTGAGTGTCTGATATATTGATATTGTCTATATGGAGTTGTTAATATAAAATAGAAATTAGTCTTTCAAATTAAATGAGGAAAATTGCTGTTTCTATCAGATGAAATGAAAAAATGCATCATGTTATAATCGGGTGGGTCGGTCCTTCATGAAAATGCGTATCCTGTATAGTTCGTAACTTTCCGATTGAATCAATCGGGGGAATATAAGGTTGTTGAACAATATCCGTTCGAGTATTAAAAGTTCTCGTATTATTGCGAATTGTAACTTTTTCACCTTCGGAGTTGAAAAAGTTTTATTTTTGTGATCCGTTCTTATGAAGGGATTGTGGATCGAGAGCTCATGGTGATGAATCGGTTTGTTGACCTGGAGTAACTCCATTCACTCGTTGAAACAGCTCCAACACATTCACTGTTTCCCGCCACAACAACCAAAATAAAATGATTCCTATAATTCGAACTATTCGAGAAGGATTCATCAATTTTTTATAGGTGCTAATATAATATGGGAGTAGGGTGAAAAATCGATCGATTGGAAGTTCGTCAAAAAGAGGGAAGTGCCTGAATTTTCCATGAATTTCCCTGGATTCAGCGTTTCCCAAAACGGTGGCGATTCGTGGAGCACTCAGAATCCACGTTTTATCACGTGAAATAATAAATCGAAAAATTACTGCTTGTTCCTTTTATCCTGATAAAAGTTGAAAACACGGAATTCTGGTATTCCGCTTCAGTTTCCAAGAAAGGACGGAATTTTCCCAAAACGAAAAGTAATGATCTGGATATCTCTGACAAACTTTAAATGGACCTCTCTGCAAGAGCTCCCTTCTTCAACCATCTTGAAGGAATCGAGTGACAGATATAAATAATAAATATAAATCGTCTGAAAACAAGACGCGTTGTTCAAACAGTCTCCTTTTGAGCGAACACTTGCTTGGGAAAGAAGATTATTCTACAAAGGCTACGGGTGGCTTCTGCTCTATTTATTCAAACCAGCGTGTTGCCCTTGCATCTGATGATTTCCGATTCATTGGAAAGCACTCTCCCTTGGGAATACCTTGATCTGCTCGAATTGGTGCTCTGTTCCAATTTCCATCTGCACCTACTTTCTTTTTCATATAAGTGGAAACAGTAGATGGACCAATACGTACACTGCTCCACAAAATATTAGGAAGTTCAGGCATTTTGCGGACGTTCTTAAAGTTGCCTTGTCAACCAAGAAGAAGGAGGAATGGGTCGAAAATAGCAGTTACAAATACGGACCCTTGGAAAAGCCCATGTATATGTATTCTCTGGTATTTTATTTATACTTTGTTGCTGGTATCGTTTAGGGGTGAATATAAATACACAACCATTTTGGAAAATACATTTACAACCTGAATAATGACATTTACTGATGTTGAACTGTAAATATTACAGGTGTTATGAAAAAAACACTTTATGATAGAGCGCAATTAATTTTATCGTCAACTAAAATACAGAATAACGAATTTAATTTCATTGAAGATATTCTTGAGGATAATCAATATCCAACTGATTTCATAGAAAAAAATATTTCAAATTTAGAGAGAACAATTTTTCGTCAAAACGATAATAACAATCAAGAACCAACAACGAACCGTCAAGAAAAACCAATTTTAATAAATTTGATTCCTTATGTTCATGGACCAAAAAATTAAAAGAATTGGTTCTAAATTCAACATAAGAACTGTTTTCAAAATAAAAATTGATTTAGGATCTCTATTAACAAGAACTAAACCTCTTAATGAGAACCAGAAATCAAGAAATTGTATTTACAATATTCCCTGCATTTGTGGAAGACCATTAGAAATCAGAAAACTTGAACAAAAGAATGACATAAAAATAGAGATATTGGTAGATCACAGATAGCAGATCATGTGTGCTCCAATAACGGCAATCACATGATGGAAAAAAAGCCCTATCTTGGTTATTATCTTTTTATAATGATATATTGAATTCCGGCAATTTTCCGACCCAATTTCGCAAAGCTAAGGTAGTAGCAATTTTGAAACGTGGAAAAAATTCTTCTGATCCGAGTAGTTACCGTCCTATTAGTTTATTGAGCGTCCCTTTCAAAATTTTAGAGAGATTGATTCTATTTAGAATAGAATCAACTATTGAAGAAACATTACAGAACTGTCAGGGCGGTTTCAGAAAGAATAGGAATTGTTGCGATCAGGTTCTTAGCCTCACCACATTTATTGAATCAGGGTTCAATAAAAACTTAAAAACAGGGACAGCATTTGTGGATTTATCAGCTGCATATGATACAGTATGGAAAGATGGATTAATTTTCAAACTATATAATCATTTGAAATGTGGAAAAATGGTAAGATTATTGGAAAATATGTTATCCGACAGAAGGTTTCGAGTTTTTGTCGATAATAACAGTAGTAATTTCGAAACTTTGAATAATGGTCTTCCACAAGGTTCAGTTTTAGCACCACTTCTATTCAATTTATATTTGTGTGACATTCCATCTACTTCTTCGGAGAAATTAATTTATGCTGATGATATTGCTCTGGCTTTTCATCATTCTAATTTTCAAACATTAGAAAGTACCCTTTCCGCAGATCTGGACATAATGAAAAATTATTTTTTGAAGTGGCGTTTGTGCCCGAATGAAAATAAAACCGAAGTTTCGTGTTTTCATTTGAATAATCACCAGAAATATAGAAAATTGAGTGTAACTTTCGGTTCTTCTCCCTTAAAACATAATTTCAATCCTAGATACCTGGGAATCAAACTTGATTCCTCTCTAAATTTCAACGCCCATTAAGATGATCTGCATTTGAAACTTAAAACTCGAAACAATATTCTTCAGAAACTAGCTGGTTCCTCATGGGGCGCTGATGCAACAATACTTCGAACAGCAGCGCTTGCTTTGGTTTATTCTGCTGCTGAATATTGTTGTCCTGTTTGGTTGAAAAGTGTTCATGTAAAAAAAATTGATGCCCAACTAAATTTTTCTATGAGGATTATTACTGGTACTATCAAGTCTACACCTACTCCTTGGTTACCAGTCCTCTCAAATATTGTCCCCCCCCATATTCGCAGAGAGACAACAGCTTTGAATTTTTGGAAAAAATTCAATTCCTTTTCAAATTCATTTCCCATACTCACCTATATTCCAGATAATAGGGTCCCCAGATTGAAGTCGCGTAAACCTTTTTGGTCAAATTTTCTGACTAATATGAATAGAAGCGACAAAGAAATGTGGCAATCTGAATGGAATGTATCCAATTTTTTCAATAAAGATCTTATTTCTGATCCTTCCATCAGAGTTCCTGGTTTTGACCTTCCCAGGAGAATATGGTCTGTTCTAAATCGCATTAGAACAGGCCATGGACGTTGCAATAGCATGCACTTCCGATGGAATTCGGTTGAGAGTCCTAGTTGTGAGTGTGGGGAAAATGAGGAGACTATAGAGCATCTTATAAATAGTTGTCCCATTTATAAATTTCAAGATGGTTTCGAGGCTATACATAAAGTAACGAATGCATTTCTAAAATGGGTGGTTAATTTCAAAATTATTTGATTTATTCTGAATATTCGGTTTCTTTTCTGCTTTTTTCTTTTTTCATTTCAGATTAAGAATCGTGAGCCGTTTTGGGAAGAATCTATCGACGGATAACATGAAGATGATCTCACACTGATGTCTTTCAAGATTTTTCCTGATATTTAATATTTTATGTTATTTTTTTTACGGGGTGGCAGGTTTTTTCGGCTGAGGTTTTTTTCCCTGGCTCTATAGTATCGTATGATACTAGTGATGATAGTATCGTATGATTCTTTAGTATCATACGAAGAATGTTATGATACCCCGTTCTTTTTTTACCTCAGCTTAGGTACTTTTTGTTTCAACATTTATTGTATTATTTTAGCTCTCTATTTTCATAAGAATATATATATATACATGATGGATTAGAATTAAACAAAAATTCTAATGCCGGAACCTGATGGTTATAAAACAAAAATTGAGGAGTCAGATTGTAATTTGTTGGATGACTTTAATACTCTTGCCAATTGTTCAGTAGGAATAGATCAAATTTGGATGGATTCATTGAAAAAAGAACTGGTTTCAAGGAATTTTGAATGATATAAAGATATCAACATCTAGTAATCAATATTGATCTATGTTAATCATATATTGACAAATGTCAATCCAAAAATCAAAAAATTTTGATTAGTTATTGTCTGACGAAGGAGTCTGATTTAGACTCCGAAACGTTACGCTCAAGAGTTCAAAGTGTTTTCCTTTTTTTCATTATTAGGCAACAATTTCTTCTCGTAAAGTTTTGGCCCCTGTCAAATTAGTACTTTAATTTTTACGCAGGGGCCTTTCTTATATCATTTAAAAAAAATTTCTTGTTGTTTCTTGTTTCCGAGACTAGGAGAGAAAACTCAAATTAAGTTTTCAGAAAAATAGAAAGTGCATCAAAAATTAAAGAAAGTTCCGTTTTTCCTTCACAATTTATTTGGTTTAATCATCAAATAATGCAGAGCACAGGTTCATTGTCTTTTTCGAAAGTCGAATGAAAAGAAGTGATCAAACAAAATAAATTCTTCAAAGTGGTCATTTGATTTGTCTTCAAATATACTATTTCACAAAAGTTAGATATAGGCTAGGGTCGATAATTTCTGAAAAAAAAACAATTGGAAAAGGAAGAAAATATAACAAATTTTTTTGTTATATTCTCAATGCATTTCATCCCACGTATATTACAAAGAAAGACTAGTTATAAACATTTGAAATGTTATATAGATAAGCTCTGTTGAGTTAGATGAATTTTTGGACTTCTTTTCATTCATTAACTATGAATGAAAAATTGAATCCTCATTAAATTTTACGTTGCATTAATGTAACTTTCGCAGATTTCTCTGCTTCATCCTTTGACATTTTTCCGTGAAATTTTCAAATTTTCTAGCATCTATCTGTGACATACTAATGCTTTTCCTCCTTCAATTGAAGAATTCAATCGAACATACTGGGTATTTTGATTTTAATTTAAAATTCAGACTTGACAAAGACCTAAAACCTCATTATTTTTAAATAGAAACATATTTTTCCTGAGGTGGAATCCACCTAGTGTAAAAGTATGATACATACTGATATAGTCTCACCAAATATGGAATTAATAAAAATTATAAAATTGGTTGAAATGTTGCAGCATGGATGAGACGACAAAAAATAACAGAAGCAGATCACTGGAATGGATTTCTTTGAAATAATTTCTAATTGGAGTCGAGTGTTCTTGATTTCACCCATTGCAGGAAGATCTACAGGGTGAGTCTTTGACTTGTATATAATATCTTTGAACATTAGATTCGTGAGGGATAATTAAATAGTTTTTTCGGATACCATTTTTCTCAGATTCAGCCTAGAGAAAAAGATATAGCTATTTTTAACTGTCATAATGAGAGAAGAACATGCCAATCAAGTTTTCCCGAGCATTAAATCTACCACCCGGACCTTTGAAAATGTGACAGAAATATGAGTTCCTGAATTTTTTCAACAAAGTTCAATTTTACCGATATAGATATTTTGAATGATTAATTAATCTAAAAATGTCCATTTCATGCCCAAATATTCATTAAATAGCATTCAACTCACTATTGAGGGTAAGGTATGTTGGATCTCTGATATACTTAGGGATTTTGAGGGTTGTCATGGTCATGATGAAAAACATGTAACATATTGGTAAAACTTTGTATTCTCAAAAGATTCACTACATCAATCTAAACGTATATCGTATTCTACAAAATCATATGCGAGACATATTCGAAAATTACATTATCAACGCCCTGTTTCTTTTCAACAGAGACGAATCGGATGAAATTATAAACACAAAAAAAATTTCTTCACCACAGGAATGTCCCGTTAAAATACATGACAGGCTTGAGATAAAGAATTAAACCAAGTAAATATCTTCTGAACGAAAGGGACAATATTTATGAAAATTTGTAGGCAAGTGCAATGGCTCAAAGTGCATCTGATGTACAATTTTTTTTCATAATATATTTACAGTTGAATCGGAAATACTCTCAACTTTTTTTTATTTATATGGGACCTCCAGTATATCTTTGCAGATGTTGAAAGAGCTTCTTCGTTTTCATACAGAACCCAGTATGTCTCCCATTCGAACGCACAATCTCAGATCCGTTTCTTGAAATGGGTTACCGTAAAGATATTCGACGTCACTCTGTAGAGAAAATAAGGTTTTGATATACTGGGAGGTAAAATGAGAGTGTCGAGATGGCATTCAAAAAAGGCCAAAAATCGAGCCAAAAATTTATTTTTTTTATCACATATGAATTGTGGGGTGCAAATAATTGGAGTCTATCCAGGGTTCCATATATCTGAAATGTACCATTTTCGAAATAACTGCTACGAGCTTAATATTATTATATTATGATCTATGTTCGCCCTTTCATGAAAATCTTTGACTTTATTCAGAATATTTTTCCTTGCTTCTGTTGTTGATATTCCTCAAAACTCATTTAATTGTTCAAAGGAAACGACCACTGGTTTTTTACTGCTCGTAATAAAAATAACGAGTTACTTTCCGAAAAATGTGACATACATATCGGACGCTTTAATTGTAATGCAAAATTTATAAAAACAAGTTATTTAACTTCCCGAACTTTTATTCAGATTATCAGAATAGAAAAATTGAATCATAACACATTTTGAAAATTTCGTCCACCTACTTCCAAACTTTTTTCGCACCTTTTCGATATTTCTTGGTTAGTGGATTCCTTATTAATTCTGGAACAGAATTATGCCAATACATTTCACGATAAATTCTTCAGTTGGAACAAACCTGGATTATTTTGAATGAAGTCATACAGATTCTTATGAAAGGGTGGATATAGATCTTAATTGATACCTCACATATTATAATATGCTCAGTGCTAACAGTTATTTTTGAATATCTCGAAAATGGTAAATTTTAGATATAGGGAACCCTTGAAAGACTCTACTAATTCTTCCTCACAAATTGAAATGGGAGTGAAAACAATACTGTTTCTATTTGGAAAAATCGACTTTCTTCCTTTTTTGGAATTCAAACTCTGACACTAACAGTTTTTCCTGAATATCTCGAAAATGGTGGTTTTGGATATAGAAAACCTTCAATCACCTATTCTTACACAAATTGATATGTGAGTGAAAAAAATATGGTTTCCATTTGAAAAAATTGAGTTTTTGGGTTTTTTTGAATTTCAACTTTGACACTTTCATTTTACCTCCCAGTATATCAAAACGTTATTTTCTAGACAAAGTTATGTTGAATATCTAATCAGTAACTCATTTCAAAAAACAGATCTAAGATTGTGCTTTGCGCTTTTATTGAATTCTCAGTGTTCTACAAACCTCAATTTGTAAATTTTTTCGAAAAACAGTGAATGACTAGAAAACGGCTCTAGATGGCTAAAGGGAGTGATATACGAAATTAATGTGGCATTCGAAGATCTATCCGAAAAAGTCATAATATACAGCGAAAGCGGAAATCATTGTTGTTCAAAAATATGTCATGAATCAAGGTCTTTTTGGCATATATTTTCACACAAAATTTGGAAATGATCGAATAATTATTTCTCCATAAACTTCTAATGGACACTCCCGGTGTATAATCGGGATAAAAATGTAAATCAGAGGAATCTTGTGCCATTGCACCAACCGGCAAATTTTTCAAAAATTGATAAATTCAGAAGAGGGCCGAATATACAGGATTAAACAGGACCTATTCCTATGGAAAGAGAAAGAAGAAGATAAATTCATTTTAAAAATCATCGAAATTAATACCATCTTCAATTCTTGAGAATTGAAAATGTTTATCATTTCAATGAATACCATATTGAAATTATCTGTTTTGAAATATTTTTTCGATGTGCCCCCCATAAAATCAAAGAATTTTTTGTGTTTCGATTCGTTCTTTTTTTCAAAAACTTAGCAGAAAATTTTCATGAATATTGACCTTTTCGATCGAAAGATATTTACTTGGTTCCATACTTTATTTCACCCGGTATACAGCCGCAATTAACAATGTTCAATCGCGTCATAAATACATTGGTTTTGCATGTGGGGAACCGAAATAGGTCGAATACTAAAACTTACAAGTGTAAGATCGATGGTGACTGTAACGACTCGTTCTCATGGAAGAAAGCGACTTCTGTAAAACTGTTATTATTCGGCAAATTGAAAAAGACGAACGTCGTGTAGATTAAGATAGGGGCTAGCGATTTTCGCCATCTCCGCGTGCTGATCTCCCCTGATAATTCGATGGCGCAGGAAAAATGAAGCTATCTCACGAAACTTGCGTGTCGGTCCCCCGACTAATTCCTAATGAAACACCACTGACCTCCGGCGGTTTGTTTCATAGTGACCCCTGTGTGTTGCGCATATGATTCATTATCGCGTTGTTAACCACCTTTGCATGTCTAATGGTCAGCTAGTTACTCACTGATTTTAATGACATACACGTGATATCTTTTCGGTCTGGTTCGGATTACATTCGTATTCAGGTGCACCACCACCAGCAATGGCACAACCCCCTGTTTCCACCCGAAAATTCCCCACCCTGATCAATTTCAGGTAGACTAGGAATGAAACCTGAACAATATACATATCAAGAAACAGCCTGATGCCTTATAACCAGTCCTCTTCTCCAATCCTTTTAATATTTTGACAGGGAAACTGCAATACCCAGAAGGAACTGTTCAAATTGTATTTTTTCTTGGCGAAACATAATTAGTAGCAAGGAGTGAATGATTAAAATTTGAAAAACAATTAAGTTTTTTAATAATGGTTTGTTCACAGCGCTTATCTATACGCTCCTCAACAATTTTGGCATTGATGCAAGAAGATGGTCAATTTCTTCCCGAAGGATACTATTCAAAGCCACCTGTACTTCATGTCTCAAAGCCGCCAAAATTCGTGGCTGCTGGTGTAAATTTCCAAGCCTTCTATCCATGACGATCCAAATATGATCTTTGGGCGAAAGATTTGGGGATTTGGTCAGCCATGGCAAAATATTTACATGAGTTGCTTCAAAAAAGTTTAAACTAACTCTGGCAACATGAGGTCAAGCATTGTCTTGCTGAAGTATTGGAT
Source organism: Hippodamia convergens (assembly GCA_038502775.1). Lineage (NCBI taxonomy): Eukaryota > Metazoa > Arthropoda > Insecta > Coleoptera > Coccinellidae > Hippodamia > Hippodamia convergens. Next base: position 6,111,548 of record CM076613.1, on the reverse strand, counting down.
TCACCGGTTAAGGTGAGGGGGAGAACATATGGCTCCTCTATTTCATCACGTTTTTTTTCTCCAAATTTCAATGATTTACTCCTTGGTATACCTACAATATGTCATCAGCCAACTAGCGAGTTATCTATTGAAATATTGTCTTGGAGGTCTTTGCATATTCCTGAAAACTTAATTTGGGTTTTTTCTCCCAGTCTCTGAAACAAGAAACAATCAGAAATGTTCTTTAAATAATAGAAGAAAGGCCACTGCGTAAAAATTTAAGCACTATTTTGTGAGGGGCCAAAACTTTACAAGAAGAAGAAAACACTTTGAACTCTGAAGCGTAACGTTTTGGAGTCCAAATCAGACTTCTTCGTCAGACAATTCCTAGTTTTCATACAACTCTGTAGAATCGTGACAAATGTCAATCAAAAAATCAAAATAATGTCACGATTCTACGAAGTTGTATGAAACTAGGAATTGTCTGACGAAGGAGTTTGATTTAGACTCCGAAACGTTATGCTTCAGAGTTCAAAGTGTTTTCTTCTTCTCTTAAAGTTTTGGCCCCTCACAAATTAGTGCTAGAATTTTTCCAAACGAAGCACTAAGCTGACTACAAATAGAACACACTAACTTTTAACAGTGGTAAAAAAGGGAGAAATTCCTCTGTTGTGCCATTGCTTGGGTCTTCGAATATATAAAAATGTTTTAGTTCCATGTTGAATGTGGTATCATGTTGCTTACTTTTTAAGCATCCCTGAGGAAGTGGAAATATATCCACGAAACGTCGGCCAAGTTATAAAAAAGGGTTTCAATCATCAATAGTCCTATCAACCCTAGTGAACTGGTTCAATTATTCACAAGAAGGACGTAAAATATCTAACTCATATTCAAAATATTCATTTCTTCCTTTTTTTGTAGAATAAAAAAATAAAAGACCAAATACTTCAACAGCTGCAGCTAAATTCTTTGCAATCTCTTGAAACAAGCTAAAGTATATTCTTCTAAATTATTTAAAAAGTAGAGATTCCAAGGAACACATAGGTCATCAACTTTGAAAAAAGCAGAAATTTTGACTTGGAAATTTTCGATTGAAAATAGGGCTACTTTTCGACATCAAATCTTCTGATTTCATTTTTTTATTATTAGTGAGTGTGTTGGAGAATAAATTTCTGAAGCATCTTCGTGTTATGCAAGTCTGATTCAGATCCAAGACAAAAAAGTAGGAAGATTAGACCAGGGTTTTGTAATAATCGAATTCAGTATCCATTGATCTTTCATCTGGTGAAGTTCGCGTCAAGATTTCTATTCGTGGTTTTGAAACTGTGATGTGTATTTTTTATCTTTTGTGTGTTTCATATAAACTACCAAAAGGCTTTGGGATTTCCGAACAAAAATGTAAGTTCATTTTTTCTTTTCACTCGAACTTTGATTTTGAATATTTCAGAGTGATTTCGATCATAAAGGTGAGACTTTTCTCGTTATCATTTATTGTTAATATCCGAGTTCATGAGGCACCATAGATTTTTTTCTCCTGAATTTTGATATGTTTTCCAATTTGCATTCGAAAAATTATCGATCAATTTCCAATTTTCAAAATCTTGGGATAATTTGAATTTCATTAAACAGTTTTTCGGTTTCCTGGAAAAATAATCCGAAATATCTGAGTGAAGTTGATTTCGATATCCAGCAATACGAATTTTCTTAGTACATCTAATTCCGTAATAGTAATTCTGAATAGAAGTGGAGAAGGCACCGGTCTTCTTCCACAAATTTAAAATTCAAAAACCTGCCACGAAGTGTTGGTTTTGAAATGAGCGAGTGTGAGAATGAGCTTCATTCTAGCACAGTTTTCATGGTAATATTTATTGGTTACATGTTGAGCTCTTGCCACAAATTTATTTATTATCTGTCAAATTCATGAGAGAGAAAACAGTGAACGATGTTTATGTAAATATTCCATTCATTTCGATAAAATTTCAACGAATTAGAGAAAATTATGTATGACTCGCTTATTCTAAAACTGAATACTGAGTTGCTGGTTTTGCTTATCTCAAACTCGTGTAATGCCTTCTGCACTTGTATCTCATAAATAACTATTCCCTAATTTATTGAATGTTTATCGAAATTTATGGAATATTTCTATAATATTTGGTCATATTTGTTATTAATTGATATCACCTCTTGGTACAAAATCAATTCACTGATTTTGTCTCTCGACTCAATTATTATTCCATTTCGTTGCTGTAACTGGGAAAGAACTCAGAGTTTATATCAAAAAAGAATTGACTTTCCGAAAGCTTATAAAAGCTAATTTTTCTAGAACTCATGAGAGTGACTGCATGCGATGATCATATAAGTTTCCATACGAGCTCACAGTGAACTCGACATGAGCATTAAATGGGAACAATAAGACTTCGAGTTTGTTGAAATTATTGCATGAATTGCTTGATGTGCTTGTCGTTTTTAATTGACTCGTGGAGAAAATTAGAACAAAATGTTATTTATATGCGATTGCAATCTCTGGAACTTACATTCTATGAAAAGTTCATTTTTCACCAAAGAAAATATATGTCTGAAGAATTTCTTCTTATTTTTCAGTGAGAAAGGTTTATGTTGGGAATGAACAGTTTCAATATTGTGAATCTCCACAAAGTGGGGAGTAATTAACCTTGATTTTCCGTCTGACCAACATTCAATTAAGTGGTTTTCTTTTTTTTATGAAATCTTGTTTTATGATGACTTTGAGACAGACTTTTTGTTTTACCTATTATTGGTTAAGTTTAGTTTTCATTCCTAAATTCAGTTTAGTTTATTCTTTAGTGCGTCTCAAAATTCAAGCATCATGCAACAAGATACTTTCTACAAAAAAAACAGATTCCATAAGATAAATCAATCTATATAATTGAATGTTGGTGAGGTGGAAAATCAGAGCTACTTACTCACCACTTTGATGAGATTTATCATATTGAAATCCAACATTCACCCCTTTCACAGAATAGTCAGAACAAGTTTTTGAAAAAAGAGTAGTTCCTTTGATGAAAAAATGGGAAAGAAGCCTTATCTTTGCTTCCAGATTTCATAGAATCAAGAAAACCTACATTGCTTAGGAGTGAAACGAAAAGTGGTCCCAAAGTTTCTGGCAAATTTTCGGAAACAATCACCCAGAAAAAAATTTAGTGTACGCCAATGAATTCTACGTAAAAATATCTAACAGAGAAATCACTCATCCCGAGAAAACATCATAAGAGTTTATAGAGAAATACGGTATCCCCGAAAAGGCAATATATTTAAAACTTCCAAAGTTTAACACTACACAAAAAACTGAAAGCACCTTTGAATTTATCGTTGAAAAGTAGCCCATAAATTTTCAGATATTTATTAAATTATTTTCTAGGAGGTCTTTGCATTTTTATGAGAGATTTTCTAGGGTTTTCTCTCTCAGTCTCTGAAACAAAAACAAAAAAAGTTTTTTGAATAATAGAAAAAAAACTTGTGCACTAATTTGTCAGAGTCCAAATTCTTTTAGAAATTTTTGCCTTATAATGAAACAAATAAGACCACTCCGAACTCTAAAGCTTTGTAACGTTTCAGACTATATCAGTTTCCTTCGTCGGACAAATTTCTGATGAAGGCATCTCATATAAACTCCTCTCTTTTTTCATTGTTAGGCAATAATTTTCGAAAGGATTCGGCCCCTGACAAATTAGTGCACAAGTTTTACGCAGGGGCTTTTCTTCTATCATATAAAAAAATTTTCTAATTGTTTTTTGTTTCAGAGATTGGGAGAGAAATCCTTAGAAAGACCTTCATAAATTTAAAACTCAAAATGTCCAACGATTTCAAAAATACACTTAGGGAAAAGGGAATTCAGGATGCACTGTACATTATGTTATCCTGATAATTTAATTGACTTTCACTCCTTTCACTTTGGAGAATTCTGAAAGATGATTCGATGATTGTTTGTTATTGCGTTTTAAGATTACGCCTAACGTCTATCTTCCCCAACTTGTATACGTCGAATCACTAACATAGTCGAAAATTCTCATCAAATTGGTTCTTCTGAACCGCGTCTAATAATTGTCTACATAGTGACCGTCTACTGTCAAATCCTAATCGACTATGCAAACCTCAAGTTATTACTTTCCCATGATTCTCGACTTTTTTGATTCGACACCTGCTAATACTTCAGAAATCTTGCACAGAGTGGTGCATTCGAGTTCAGTGCTGTAGGTGAAAATTGAAATCTACTCTGAACTAACTTGTAGAGGAATAAATAATTGTTGTGTTACTTTTTAGAATTAATTTGTTTTGAAATTCTTTTTTTAGTTGGATTTTGGTTATAATTTTTGTTCGGTTTAAATTTTCAATGATTTTGACCAAAAGTTATCCGGTCGAGAAATATCCAATATTTCAAATATTTTCAAAAACGCTTTTATCCATTACAAGGACTTTTTGTCGCATTGTTTACTACTATGGATTAAATGAGTTGTAGCTCTTCTTGCCTGTGGATATTTATTTCCACCAGAAGTGCCATACAAACTACGATTTGCACTTTGTTGATGCCGCTAAACGTTAAAATGTTTGGTTAGTTCCTGTTACAAGCCGAAATCGATATTTCCCAAGTTCTTCACCAGCCTGTTGCGAGGCTTCCACTCCAAATCATTTCAGGTGGCTTGATTAATTGGAATGTCCGTTTCGGACGAAATAACCTCTGTTGAATTTCGCCGTCAATATGTCGCACATCGTGACAATTTCAAACTCGTAATGAAACCGACTTTCAGCACCAACGCATTCCGAAGAACCGTTTTTTTTTTATGAACAAAACGATCCCAATTTTTCAACGTTGGGGATGTTTCTTCCCCGATGTGGCTGGGAAAAATGTTACGGAATTAATCTCACACACGGACCCGAGACGGAATAGATACATCAGGATCCCGAATTGATGAGATTTTGGTGAATTAAGTTCTCCATCATTCTCTGTCGGGTGTATATCCGAAAGACTATTTCTTTCAAATACACACGCAAAAAAAATTAACGCACATTATGGAAATCTCAAATTTATTCTACAACTGAAGGTGTTCTCAATGATGATTATTTTTATCAGAATGAGGAATGTTCACATTTTTCAATTTCTACATATTCTTATTATCCGTAGAAAATGAAAATATTGTGTCCAAAAATTATTTGAATACTTCAAATAGCGCCCGAGATATCGAGTTATAAACATGAGTTCGATGGATCCGTGTGACGTCACTTTACACCCAACGACTTGCGAGGTTCAGTACGTAGCCGGGTCCAATATAAGGGCCTCTCGTCTCACGCAGTGCGATTTGCGAATGTAGTATGACGTCACATCGCCGCGAGGAATTGAATATTCACGGGGTTGTAAAATACGAACTACTAGATCTTTTCGACTGAAACGAAAACTAGTGATTTCATATACATATAGGTTATTCTGTGACTAAGTTTCGATCGATTTTGCATACCTGTGAACATTCCTCATTATGTACGCATATGTTATCCACTTTCAATGTTTTTCTTCAATACAGAAGTTTTTTCCCAGCACGAATGAAAAAAAAAAGATATTATCAGGTTTTGAATGTATTGACTGCATTCTTGTTCTCGATCAATTCTAGTGATCAATAGTTTTTCTTTCGTTAGATTTTCTACACTCGATCGCTATGCAACACGCAATCTGACCCAAGAGGAATGTGCCCAATCGGTAGTTTTGCGAGAAGGGTGGACATACACAAGAATTGCAGAAAGGTTTGAAGTTTCCCATACAAGTGTGTGCAGAATGTTGCAGCGATTCAGGGAGACAGGTATGAATGTCTGAAAACCAGGACAGGGTAGACCACGGGTAACAACTGCCATTCAAGAACTTTACTTGGGAGTTTCTTCGTTGAGAAAACGGTTTGCAACCGCTCGCCTCCTTCAAAATCAGCTTGATCAAACTCATGGGGTTCAAGTTAGCACTCATAGAATAATAAATCTCCTCAGAGAATATGATTCAAGGTCTCGTGTCGCAGCAAGAGGCCCAGCTCTTACCCCAACCCATCGAAGGGCGCGTTTGGATTTTGCGAGAGAACATATCCATTGGGAAAAGCCCGATTGGAAAAGAGTTCTCTTCACAGATGAGTCTAGATTCTGTCTCTCTCATTGTGATCGACGTTCCCTTGTATACAGACGTCCACATGAAAGTTATGCTCAGTGCAATTTCCTGAATACTACTGGTTTCGGGGGAGGATCGATTATGGTATGGGGTGCAGTATCTCTGACTGCTCGCACAGACCTAGTGGTCGTTGATAATGGAGCTATGAATGCTGATACGTATATAAGGAACATTTTTGCAGTGCATGCAGTGCCATTTGCCCCATTCATTGGTGAAAATTTCATTTTTATAGACGATAATGCTCGCATCGTTCAGGAGTACCTTGAAGAGGTTGACGTCTTTCGAATGGAATAGTCAGCAAGAAGTCCAGATCTCAATCCGATTGAGCAGGTTCGGGACAACCTCAATTGAAGGCCTAGAAGTTCAGAAAATCATCCAGCTACTCTTAATGACTTAGGAATCCAACTCGGAAAAATCTGGGAAGGATTAGATCAGAACATTTCAAGATCACTCATTTTGAGTATGAACCGTCGTTGCCGAGCTGTAATTAACTCAAGGGATGGAAATGCCAAGTATTAAATAACTTATCAGCATTTCAGTATTTTGAAAATTGTTCATTTCTCTTTTTTCACATAAGATTCGGTGAAATCCTGAATTTTTCTTTCATTTAATGTGTCTTGTTTTGTTCAAAACCTTCCCGAGAGAACATCAAAAATTAGTTTTAAAGTCAATGTAGAGTTAACTTCCATTAAAATTGAGGTTTTCAGAATGCGCAATGTATATGCGAAGAAACGTCTCCGTTTTAATTTTTCTGAATCGTGGATTTCGTATCTGATCGATTACATATGCCCATTTTCAGGCCCCTCTTTCCCCTAGGGCACTATGGGCAAGTGCCCAGGGCCCCGCAATCGATAGGGGCCCTGCTCAGATCAATTGTTCTGAACCGATGTAAAATTTCCTCAATTCCTCAATATATTATTATTGATCAGATTTTTTCGAAAAGACCTAAACGCTTCTTTCTTTCAAAATTCCCTTCAGGTAAAATGGCGGAAGTTTTCATTAAAAATAACTCCAAATGAATTGGAATTCCCACTTTCTCGTCAACAAGTTTTCGAAGGCTGCAAGTTTTATGACTCGTGCCCATACCGGCATACACTAGATAAGAGCCATTATTAGCTTGTGTTATTTGTTAGGGTGGTTCGCCATAAAACATCTGTTCGAATCGTGTTGTTGATCACATTATTGTTTTCATTGGGAATCTTTCAAGGAAAACCCCATTCAACTACATAATTTCAGACAGCGCTACAAGACAAGAAATCAGTGGCCTATCAGAGGCCCCGCAGAACTCGCCCAAAGGATGCCCCAAGCCAAACTAACAGCATCAAATGGTGCCCCAATAATATCATTCTATTGAACTTGCCGATTCGCGAGATCTTTCCCTTTATATAACGAACAAAACTTATACATAGAAGCTACAATGATCATTCCTGAAAAAATGAGATACACTTCTGAATTATGAAAAAAATGAGTTTTCCAGTTATTCCATTCGAAATTTGAATTATCACTCAATTACTCCATGTGCTACCCTGTTTTCAAGGGTTTTTTAATAAACCATCAAGCTTTTCGGAACTCTCCTTAAACGTGTCGCAAACACGTCTCTCAGACTTTTGAGCTTACTCAGCTTTGGACAAGAAGTCCAAGAAGATGTCCAGAAGCTTGGACATCGACAAGTTGATAGATATGTTTGCACAAAAAAATTAATGCATTTTTGTTGAATAATTTTTCAAGTTTTTTCCACATTGATGACTCGTTAGTGATCACGGCATTAGAATACCGTGTCTATGTGTATCGTGAATAAACCTACTCGGCGGTAGGGAATTCCCCTTTATTTGTATTTTGTATGTGGTATTGTGGGTAGGGGCGTCATTATCCTAATGTGCCCAGGGCCTCCAAGAGGTTAAAGACGGCCCTGCCCATTTTGGTTTCGAACCAGTCCGAAACGTGTTGTTCTCACGAATAACACTGGCGCATCCATCATTTTGCAACCGGAATCTGGTTGCAGTTAGTGGAGCATTGTCTTTGCATTTCTGGCTGATTATTTCGTTGCAATATCTCGTTGCACGTGTACGAGTCCAAACTAACTAATTCGTTATCTGGTATGGATACCATATTCATGTTCACTGAGGGATCTGACGAGAATCGAGAGCCATTCAATTTGTCGAAATTCTACACAAGCTGCAGCCCATCAGATTCCATCCAGTAAGTAATCAATAGCTCGTTTGTGCCAGCATTAGAATCGTCAATTTTATAGCTTCAGAAACATTCGAGCGAAAATTAAATCCGATTTAAATAGATCCTTAAGTTATTGCGAGCTCTAAACCTAGGGGAAATTGAAAGTTCATCCGAGTTACTTTTAATATGATCTGCATCGGAGGCATCTTCACATTCACAACTCATTTCTTAATGAATGAGAATATCTATGATCTTTATATTCTATGGAGGCATTATCGCGAAATTAAATAATATTGGTTCAACTATGGGAGAATATATTAAAATCAGGATCCTAAAACAGTTTGATTGCCCGATTGTTGAACCCTTCTGGCCAAAAAATACTTGTGATTTCGAATTGAAGGAATTTTCGAAGAATAAAAGCTGTTAAATTCCCGAATAAATCAAAGAGCATAATGCGAAGGTTTTTTTTCAACAGACTCGTACTGGAAAAGAGAAAAAACTTTTAGGCTATGTACTATTAAGATCCAAATAAATCAACAGCGAGGAATCAAAATTGAAATAAGGAAATTATTACTACACTCCCCGTCAATAAATTCTGGACAGGCAAAATTTTGTCTGTCAAATTCATCACACTGTTTTTTTTTTTCGTGGTGCTCCGATTTTGTTGAAATTTTCACCAGGTATAGTATTGGGTCTTGTAATATTAACCTGCATTTTCCTTTGCAAAAATACCTGTAGTTTATCAGTTATACAGAGAGAAACAAAACCTTGTTTTATATCCTCCATTTCTAAACACCCTGTGGTGAATTTGAGGCGGAATATTTGATATCATTAAGTTTTAATTGGAAGTGTGACCCTTTCCTAACAAAATGTTTCTTGATTCACGTTACTATTTGTTAAAAAAAGATACACATTTTTGATAAAAAGTTGCATTTTTTCAATTTTCATAACAATTTAAATACATACATACAATACCTTATCGACTAGCAATTCGGAACTGCATTGAAAGTATGCTTCGTCGTATGGTAGAAGTGATGAGAAAGCGAGGTAGAAATACACGCTATTAATTTTCAGATGTTTGCTAGTCGATAAGGTATTGTGATGTTTTGAATTGTTATAAAAATTGAAAAAATGCAACACTTTCTTTGAGAATGTGTTTTTTTTAAAGCAGATACTGGCGGAAATAGAAAATACTTTCGTTAAGAAAGGGTCACACTTCAAATTAAAACTTAATGATATCAAATTTTCCGACTGAAATTCAGCACAGGATGTTTAGAAATGAGGGGTATGAAACAAGGTTTTTTCTCCCGGCATAACGGATGAACTAAAGTTATTTTTGCAGAGTAAATTCCAGGTTTATATTGCCAGACCCAATACTTTACCTGGTGAAAATTTCAACAAAATCGCAGCACCACTAAAAAAGATACAGTGTGTTGAATTTGACAAAAATTTAGACTGTCCGGAATTTATTGACAGGGAGTGTTGTTGATATTCATAAGAAAATTCAATGAAAAGGCATGAAAATTTCAAATGGTATTGAAAAAGATATAAAATTATGCAAGATCATATGAGCTTCATATCTAAGTAACAAAGGGGTAACAAGGGAAATAACAACGAGAATCAGGAAAAAGTCAATATTGAGAATTTTCGAGTACTAAATAACAAATCATTCGAGAGACGTCACGTGAATAATTCTGATAGAAGAGATGTTCAAAAAAACATCCAGAACAGGAGAAGAATCCATATAACAAATACTATCAGAAGTTCCGAAAAGTAAAAAATCCAAAAAAATTATTGACGGTTTGAATTATATATTGATCGCAATGAATAATTCGAATTTTCCAATAATTCTTTTCCTGAGAAAAATAACATTCGAATTTGATAGCAGTAATTGTTTTTTCCAAATATCTCGACAAATATTAATTTGGAGCGTTTTCTTCATTTCTTAATTTTTGACGAAAATTCGACATTAAAACAACTCAGAAGTTTAATCATGAAATATGGAGCTTCCCATTGGAAAAACGAATGTTGGTGTCACTCCTCACGAAATTCATATCTTACATGAACTTCGATTCTGCCCCTTAAAATTAATATTTTGAGGGGTTGGGATGAATTTTGAAAACATGTAAATATCTTCGGAACAAAAAGGACAAAATATATCTGATGTACAATTTGTACAATTTTTTGTTGACAATATACTTCCGGTAGAACCAGAAAATCTTTTTTTAATTTATATGTTGCCCTTTGTACATTTTCGCAAATGTGCGATTTTGAATCAACTTTTTTTTAGTTCTTTACATTACCGTTAAATTTACGTTCTTTTGAGGAAATTGATGTTGTGTGTATGCGTAGTAAGTAATAAGCGAGTACGAAATATCGATAACTGTTACTCAAGTGTCAAATTCTAATTTACATTAATTCAATTTTACAATAAAAAATGGTTCATTCAAGTGAAAGAGTAGTGAATTATTTCTCGTTTTTTTAGATTTTTTTACTCTGAACCCAGTATGTGCACATTTAAAATTTCAAGGTTTTTCAGCATCTGCAGAGATTTACAGGAGATCCCATATAAATTCAGAAGGTTGAGGGTATTTCCAGATCAACTGGAAGTATATTATTAACAAAAAATTGTACGTCAGATGCATTTGGTACCTGCAAAATTTCATAGATATCATCCTTCTGGTTCAGAAGGAATTTACTTATTTTCATATTCGATCCCAACTCTGTATAAGTACATTTTATTTAATTCAATAATTTCAATAATATATTTTTTAATTATTTTTCTTATCTTTTTTCCCCTCAATTAAATTTTAAAAAATGTCACACTCAAAATTTTCGGCTGATTTAACTAATCGTAACTTCAATGAACACAACATTGTTGAATATTCAAGCACTCGAACTTTTGGGATGATTTCAAGGTGCACTCGATCCACAATTCTCGGAACTTCTTTGATTGAAATTGGGTTCTCAACTCAATTTTCATTTCGTATATATTTTTCTCAGGCGTTCTTCCTGAACGGGTGCGTTTCTGAAACAATGATTTCACCTTGAACATTTTAGGCCAGGAACATAAATCTTTCTCATTTCTTTGAGAATGTAACAGGTGCAGTAGCTCTTACTTGAATTGTAATCGCTCCCGCCAATAAAATTCAGAACTTCTACCTGGAAATTCAGAATTTCAATTCAGCCTATTTTAATATAATATTGCGACACCTCCTAATGAAGAATCGATTTATCGAAGGAAGTATTTCATGAAAATGTCGAGATATCTTTTTCTTTCTGCGCGAATACAAAATAAAAAACTCCGTTGTTTACGGATCGGAAATCAGAAGTCAAATGCTTTCTTTTTTCTGTTTTCCCTCCTCACCATATTCATTCACCGATCAATCAGAAAAAAAATATCTCCATCGGATGTTCCTCTTTTATTTCTAACCATACAGGAAAACATCCCATTAGTCGGTGCAACTGCTTTTTATTGTTATTTAAAATTGGATATACGCGGGCTTCATTTTAGATGGAAGCGGTATGAACAAAGCTCTCAACGTATGAGTTATTTTCAATTTTCGATTCATGGGAAATCGAAATTGAGCAGTCGAATATTACTGAGTTCATTACTCGATTAGAGTTTGTTTGATGTGAAATTTGTACTGAGTTGCCACGAAATATTGTTTAGGTAGCTACGCACCGGCTATAATAACTATTTATTACTTATTTCGTTGCTGGTTATCATACCGAAACAGTGTTTTGATAAACGCGTGTGCAATATATCCTTGATTTCTATTTTCCCCTCTTTCCCATTTCAGTTCATTAGCTGAAAATTAACATCATCAAACAGTGCACGTGTATCGATTTTACGGTTCCAATATGCCTTCTCTAAACAGTTATATTAGACGTTTTCCGATCATAAATGGTTTTAGGTAAAATAGGTATAATTTCTTTATCGAAATTGTTTTATAGTCTGAGATCCGAACCTACAGCGACCTTCACCGAGCTGAAGATAGAATAAAACCTATTTTAGAATAAATTTCCAATGTTAGGAAACATAATAAAAATAGGTTGCCTAAAAAATCCTGGACAGAATATTTTCGATTATTTTTTGAAAATAGTTATTCATGATATGAGTGTTAAAAGTGACGTTTTATTTTGTGAGTGAAAAAGTTCACGAACAAAATAAAATTACTTTCAACACAAATAACATACAATGTATTTTGTACAAACTGCCCTATTTTGATAATGAAATGGACGAATTTGCAATGACAATAAACTCCAAAATGCATTCTAATATTCAAATAATCAAGAGGTTGTTGGGAATGGCAAAAGTTGCCAACGTTATGATCACTAACAAATGAAAAAAGACGCTGTCATTTGAATTTCGTTCCTGTCCAATTTTCGTCTTGGGTTTTTACTGCTTAATTTGTTTGTCGAGAGTCCAATTATTAATGAAAGTGACGATTTGGTTGTTCCTCTGGATATTGAAGAGTCTGCAAGAAGAGCAAATATGGAACTCCCACCTAGAAAATCTGTTCAGCAATACGATATTGCATATAAGAATTTCCTGGCCTGGTGTAAATTGAAAAATGTAGAAGAGAACTTCAGTGAAACTGTTTTGCTGGCATACTCAGAAGAAAAATGAAAAATTAGGAGTTCATCAACTTTGTGGAGCAAATTTTCAATGATAAAATCAAGCGCCCCTGTTAGAGATGGTGTGGATTTTAGTGAATATTTCAAATTAATAGCATATTTAAAACGGAAAAGTGAAGGATATCGTCCCAAAAAATTGAAAATTCTTACTCGTGAACAGGTTGAAAAGTTTATAAAGGTGGCAATAGATGAGAAATACTTGATGGTTGAGGTTGCAACTATTTAAGGATTATTTGAAGCCTGTCGGCGTGGAGAATTGTGTAATTTATCAGTGGAAGACATCGAAATAACAAATATTTCATTGTTTATTCAACTACAAAAACGAAAGTCAGTCGTTCTTCCAGTATTATTGGGAAGTATGTAGACTATTTTCAAAAGTACTTTGCACTGCGCCCTTCTGTCATCAAACATCGTCGTTTTTTTCCTGAAATGGATGAATAATAAATGCACTGCCAATCCAATTGGTATTAATACATTTGGGAAAATTCCATCTATTGTTGCCGAATTCCTCAAACTGCCAGAACCAAAGCAATATACAGGAGACTGTTTTTGAAGATCCTCCGCTTCATGGCTAGCAGAATCAGGAGCAAATATTACGGATTTAAAAAACATGGTAAATGAGAGTCTACGACGGTAGCCGAGGGTTATGTTGATCATTCCATTGCATATAGAAATGTAATTGCTGAAAAAATTCTCCCAACCTCAACAGATTTTGGATCATCATCATCCAATTTTGTACTTCCGGTTTCTATAAGTACTGATGGTGCTGAGGATTCAAATAATGTGTTGCGAAGCTCCTCAACGTCACAGGGCATTATTGTTAGTAATTGTTCTACTTTAACGATTAATATTGATGTTCATAAGTAATGATTGTTAAATATTGATAATAAAAATTTGCAATTGCTGACTTGAATGATTTCATCATAAGAAAATGGATTGCTAAAAATAATTTTCTCTATTTCAGTATCGTAATGAGTTCATTACAGTACTAAAAGTAGTGCTGTAATGAAACTCATTACAGCATTGTTTTCAGTTATATTTTTCGTTTTATGGTTGTCAGTACTGACCTCCGATCGCATCAAGTTTCGAATCAAATCAATTCAAATTCCGTGATCTGTCAAATTTCGTTTGTCACACCAACTGCCAAGATACAAAACAAAAGTCACTATCTGAATTTTCATTTGAATTTCGAGAGTATTTCACGAAAATTGACTGAAATAGAGAAAATACCGTCTAATACTCGTTGCAGAAGGCAATTCCAACACTCATGCTATCGAAAACTCGCTCCTTCGTCGCTCGTTTTCGAAATTCGCATTCGTGTTGGAATAGGAGCTCATTCTGCAACTTGTTTTAGAATATACTATTAACACTAATGTTAAAAATACTTTAAGCACGCTACCACGTAAACAATCAATTTTAACATTGTTTGCTGTCATTAAAAGTATCACTTTTAATGGCAGTTGACATTTTGCAACATCATGATGAAAAAAATTCTCATACTGGACTTATAGTATGAAACATGTAGAATATGCAGAAATATAAATTCCAGGTAAATAATAGGCAACCCCATATCTGCATATTCTATATGTTTCATACTATAAGTCCAGCATAAAATTTTCTTATTGTCATGATGTTGCAAAATGTCATGAAAAATCATTTTTCTAAAAATAACTAAAAATATTCTGTCCACCATTTTTTCCGTTAACCTATTTTTAATATATTTTCTAACATGTGAAATTTATTATAAAATAGGTTTCATCACATTATCAGCTCGGTGATGGTCGTTAAAGGTTGCGATCTTCTACTATCATATTTAGATATTTCTGCAATTTGGAGTACATTGAATATGTACTTATGATGTAGCTTTTTCCTAGAAGGTCGAATTTCTGCTGTCACATGCTCATACTGTCTTTGTAGAGAAGCTAGATTTAATTCTGAGGATGACGAAAAGAGGCACATTTTATGTCTTAGGGAGTTGTCAATAGACTAGATAGCCTGTTTGACATGTGACATTAAGAATCTGCACGCTACGGAGTGGAAGAATGAAGTGCAAAGTCAATCCTCTTCCCATTCGATAAGTTGTGTGTTTGATGTTGCAATATCCTGTGCCCTTTCCGAATCGATTGGCTATGCGTAAATAATTTGCCTTCGTTCTTGCTGCCTAATGAATATCCACAAGGAATTAGAATTCAATTGCTGTTCCGCAAATTTCTGCCGTCCTCAAGTTTGAATAGAAATTTCCTGTGAAGGTTGGCCCAATATAGTCGGACCTTCGGCAGTCTCATTCATACTGGGGGCATTCATCCGACAGGCTGATTACGATTCCTAACTGCAAGATTTTCCTTTCAGAACAAATGATCCTATTGAGATGGAAATCATTGGGGATATTGAAAACTAACTCGACAAGACTTTGTATCATTGATTTAATGCGATAGTAAGGGATGCTATCGCAAAGATGAGCGATTTGCCTTCTAATATTGACACGTCATTAGCAATGAGAAGAGTTTTCGCCTCATTGGATCTATCGGCAACTCCATTTTCAGCGTTCACAATGTTTACTTACTAAACACCGAACCCCGAAGAAATAGGTCAAATTTTTTCAGGTCTCGATTTTCAAGGGTGGATCTCGGAGTCGGCACTCGAAAAAGAAACAGAATACGCGATCGGAATATCCGACGTTTAAATTGACCTTTTTAGGATTGTGCTGAAACGATAACAGTTATTTTCTGAACCTTTTTTTGGTTTTCACTCCCAGTCTCTTATATTTTTGATTGAGAGAGCTAAAAACATATTTGAACAGGAAGAACCTAGCTGAGGTTAGTACTACAGAGAACCATCCAATTCTGCGTATGATACAAGAGCTCAAGAATAAACCTCAGCAGAAAAAAAAACTTGCCAGCCCATGTTCAAGAAAAAAAAATTAACTGAAAATTTTTTATCATGAAGGATCTTAAAGGACATCTACGTGATATTGAAGGACATCTTCATGTAATTCTTCTATAGACAAAATAAAAAGATTTTTCTCAAGTCTATCCGAAATTCTCAATCTGAAATTAAAAACAAAAAAAGAAGAAAAAAAAAATTTATAATAAATAAGAAAAAGATGCTGTTGTTACCTCCATGACATGTTCTAATACGATTTAGATCAGACCATATTCTCCTGGGAAGGTTAAATCCAGGAACTTTAATGGAAGGATCAGTAATTGAATCTTTGTTTAAAAATTGCCAGCATTCCATTCAGATAAAAGAATTTCCTTGTCGCTTTTATTTGTATTGGTTGACTCCAATCTGGGGAGGTTCAATATTTGAGGGGACTGGTAACCAAGATGCAAGTGAAGATCTGATAGTAGCAGAGATAATCCTTATAGGAAAATTTAGTTGGGCATCAATTTTTTTTCACATGAACACTGTTCAACCAAACAGGCCAACAATATTCAGCATGTTCCTGAATGATGTTACTCGTATTCCTAATTTTAAACTTCAAACGCAGATCATCTGAATGGGCTTTGAAAATTGTGTGCACCAAATGTCCGGTTATGGAAAAACTTATACAAAAAAAAAAAACAAAACCTTCACAGATGAGAATAAAAATAATATTAAAAATGGAGGAATTATTTCATCGCAGACTGTGTGTGTATATCATGTGCGTTCTATTGCTGGAGATCAAAAAATGGATTGAACTATGTATTCATTGATTTTTTCACACAACGGTTTAACTTGTTGTGTTATCAGTTTTCTAACGTTTAGCAATTGAAAAAGGGATAATTGATTGGGTTTTTTCTATTCCTTCAACTTTTGTAACGTTTCTGTCATAACTTATTTATGAAGAATGAATTTCTGCAATGGGTGGATAATCAGAAAACAATTCAATTCATTAAAAATAACCAGTTTTTTCTGCTTTTGTCTCTTTGTATTTAAGATTCAGAATTTCTCGTAGATTGGTGGAGAACTACTTGAAGATATTCTTTTGATCACGTAGATGTCCTAGATCCTATAATGTATGATATTGTAAGTACTTTTTTCTCTAACAAGGTCTAGGTCAGGAATTTTCTCTTTTCTTCATTTTATAATACTACAGACCTGTATGCTTTTCCTGTATTGCACAACCCAACACCAGCTAGGTACTTTTTTTTCAAAATATATCTTAAAAGAATTTTCATAATTGAAATTTGAATTTTAAACTTTAATTGTTTGGAAGTGAATTTTGATAATTTCTCAAGGCTTGGAGAAATCAACATAGAAACACCTGCTCATTATGCTGAATGATTTTATGATACCAATTGTTTTTTATCATTTGAAACAGAAGAAAATATGAAATTTTATGTTGAAATAAAATTTAGGGTGTCCCTCTAAAAAAAAAACTTAAAATTTTATTTGAAACTCGAAAACTGTAACCCAGGAAAAACTTCAGTGTAGACCAATGAATTCTACGAAGAAATATCTATCAAGAATAGTTTGCATTTTGAAAAAATCGTAAGAAGTTATCAAGATACACAGTATTCCCGAAAACGAATAATTTCAAAATCGCCCTGTAACTTCCAGAGTTAACATACCTATGTATTTCAAAAAAATTTATATTACCTTAAGTAGCTGATAAATTTCAATTTTTCTAAAATGTTTTGAGGGTTTTCTTTCACAGTCTCTGAAACAAAAATCTATTGAATTCATTTTATTTTAATAATAGTAGACCCCTGCGTAAAATTTGTGCACTAATTTGTGAAGGGCTAATTCCTTTAAAAAAATTGTTATCCAGCAATGAAAAAAATATCACATCAGACTTTTAAACTTCGTATCAATCCTAACGTTTCAGATTCTATATCATACCCCTTCGTAAGACAAATTCTTGAGTTCATGAAACTTTTTAGAATCGAGAGAATTCTAATACGGTACAATTTTTCAATGGAATTTTCTTCTGACAACTTAGTGCACAAGTTTTATTTCATTATTATTTTTTTTTATTTTACTTAGAGTATTTCTGATAGATTTTTGTTCCACAGACTGGGAGAGAAATCCCTAAAAATATTCAAGAAAAATGCAGACCTCACATGAATTATTTCAAAAGATATGTGATGAATTTTTAACTTGAATTTTAATAGCCCCAATTTGGGATGCACTAAAGATGAAGTATCAATATGTCATTAATGTTAGTTATCTATTCAGATATTTCTCGTCTAAGTAGCGTACACTGTAGGTTTTTTTATTGTTTTGATCTTTTCTAACTATCAATTCGGGTCAGTCTTGTCGGAATTATGCTTATGGATGAATCTCAAAGTATAGGGAGTAATCTGTTATTCACATTTTCGATCGATGCGATAATTCCATTAAAAATAATGAAGTGGGTGACTTGAAAATTTCAACTTAACGGAGGCATCATTATAAGTTTTTGTCATTCCTGACAGCTGCCTGAAAAAGATGGTGGATTAACACCTAACTGTGTGAATAACGATTATTCCTCACAGTCAGGCCGGGTCCCGTTCGGAAGGCAATTTTCTCGACGTAAAACAAGAACATGCTAATTATTGCTAGTTAGGGATGCAGGAATGTGGAGATAAACAACTTCTACCGCCTGAACTGGGCAAATTCACGTAGCCTGCTGTACAATAATGGCTTACGTAGCGTGTACAAATTTACATTTTCTGTCACAACCATAATATACAACGTCAGCTACAGATGTTCTCAATGGCGATCAGTCACTTAATTTCTATGACAAATGGCTATATGTGCGCACATACGGCCAAAACTCCTCCAGAACAGTCTCGCCGGAGTTTAGGGAGTGGAAATAAGCTTTTTCCGAAAGATTTTTATTTTATTGCCACTAGATTTATTTGCCTTCAACTGCAAGACGATGATTTATTAAGTCGGCTCGAGGAGGTTTTTAATTTTCCTCCCAAATGAACAGGTTCAAGATGGTGAAGTTATTCTTCATGAACAACTACTCCAACTATTCAATGAAGAAAATTCTCTTTAAAAAATCATCTCAAAATTGGACTCTGTTGAAATACAGACAATTTCGAGGTTTTTTTCATTAAAAATTCTCATTTTTGAGAATCTCCGAGAAGAATGGCTGATGCTTGTTTTCCGATAGCTTGATTTTCAGAAAATATGATACAGGAATTCACAAATTCTTTGTTAAAGTTAGAAGTGACGAAACATCGAAAAATCGTTTTTTCGAATTGAAACCCCATTTTTTTAAATCATTTTCGGAATCTTCGTCAAAAAATAATAGGAGCATACGTCCAATACTTTTATACCAAAATAAATATTTTTCGAGATATTAAGGAGAAATGATTTTGTCTTCAGTTTTCAATTTCATTCCTTTTTTTTCGAAAGATTTTTATTATTACCACTAGATTAATTTGCCTTCAACTGCAAGACGATGATTTATTAAGTCGGCTCTGGGAAGTTTTTAATTTTCCTCCCAAATGAACAGGTTCAAGATGGTGAAGTCATTCTCCATGAACAACTACTTCAACTATTCAATGAAGAAAATTGTCTTTAAATGAGGAAGCACGACAAAAAAATCGCAAAATAGAACTCTGTTGAAATACAGACAATTTCGATGTTTTATTTATTTATTTATTTATTTATTTATTGAAACACATATTACAATATATGGATTAACGGGTAACCCCCTATTAGTACAAGGATGAAAACAAATTTACAGAAATCATCAAATAATTTCACAAATACATCGTGTAGTATCCCTAACAAAATACAATTGAAAAAAAAATGTGAAACATACACCACCAAGAGAATACAATTAAAGTTCAGCAACTCCATAATCATTAATGTCCTAATTCAATACTGAATCGACGTCCTCAACAAATCCCTGACTTTAGATTTGAACCTATTCAAAGAACCCTCAAAGAAATCGATATCATTTCCCAACGTACTGACAAGATGTAACACTCTATTCATAAAAAAATTTGCATTATAATTGTTGTTACTCAACGAACATCGAAACAATGGAGTATTCCTTGTTATTCGACCAGGGACATTGAAATTTATCAACTTAAGAGCTCAGGGCAGTCCAATGTCCCATTCAGAAGGTTATATAGAAAGTACAGATCTGCGGCTCGACGTCTCAACACTAGATGTTCGAGGTTAAATTGGTTACGAAGTAACACGTGATTTGCGCTATTGTTGAGAACTCGGAGTCTATATGCCAAACATCCCAAAAATTTTTTCTGTACTCTTTCTATAGTTGATATATCGCACGCATAATGAGGTGACCAAACGCATGAAGAGTACTCCAACAATGGCCTCACCAAGGCACAAAAACAGTCTGACAACAGTATGTAGGGAAAATGAAGTCGTTGAACGGAGCATTACACCCATTGTTCTGAGTGCCCTAGAAGTGATATGCTGGAAGTGATCCTTAAAATTAAGTCGCGAGTCTAAAAGGACACCTAGATCGTTCACACATCTGACTCTGCTCAAAACAACGCCATCCACCTCAAAACGAAACTCAATCGGAGCTCTAGAGCGGCTAAAGGATATTATCTGACATTTTTGGATATTCAACGGTAAGAAGTTAGATTGTGCCCAGTCAGAAAACATGTTTATTTGACGTTGGAGAAAAAGTGCATCGTTTACATCCCTAATCTTCATGAAAAATTTGAGTCGTCCGCAAAAAGCAAAATCTTCGTTATGAGACAATCGGTTATATCGTTAATGAATATCTTGAACAGCTCAGGACCAAGATGTGAACCCTGAGTTACACCAGAGGAAACTTCGATGATTCTCGACGAAAAATTATGATAACACACCATTTGTGAGCGTCCACGAAGAAAACTAGCGAACCAGGAAAGCAATGGTCCATGCACACCGACCCGCCTCCAACTTTGACAGCAACAAATTATGGTTGACCACGTCAAAAGCTTTGGAGAAGTCGGTGTACACTGCATCGAGCTGTGCTCCGGAGTGGAAAGCATCAAGTACATCTCTGATGAGCAGAATTAAGTTAGTTGTTGTAGACTTTCCGCGACAAAAACCGTGTTGTTCGTTCATAATTATTTTGTTAGTATGCCAAGATAAGTGCTTTGAAACTAGAGAATCCAACAATTTCGGTATAGACGATACAAGACAAATGCCTCTGTAGTTTTCAACATTAGTTCTATCTCCTTTCTTGAACGTAGGAATCACATAACTACGTTTCCATACCGAGGGAAAAATACCTAATTTGAGTGACATATTGAATAAGCCGCAGAGAGGGGCGGCCAAAGTACTAACGCAGTTTTTTAAAAGGTAATTTGGCACACCATCAGGACCACTACCAAGCTTGGGCTTTATGCTCGAAATAAGCTCGAAAATTTCAACCGTTGTGAACTGGCAAATATCAATATCCACTGTCCGCTCATACTGACAATTATTTGGCACTACAATGTCCCCGCTGTATACCTCAGAGAAAAAATCCGCAAAAAGATTTGCCACCGTTACACCATCCGATGATGTGACTCCCTTGAAGTTCATACGACCGGGAATACCCTGGTTACCTTTACGAGATCTTATAAATTTCCAAAAGTTCTGAGGGTCGTAATTTAAATTATTCTCGATTTCCTGGATATGACGGATATAGAGTGTGTCTGAAAGGATCTTACACTTTTTACGCAATTCACAAAACTTCCCATAATCCAAGTTAGTTCTTGATCTCAGATATCGCTTATGAGCCCGTTTTTTGCAAAATATTAAACGAATTAATTGCTTGTTGAACCAGGATGGAAAACTAGTAGCAGTTCTTATCTTAACAGGAATAAATCTTTGCATACCACAATATAATAGTTCATAAAACCTAGAAACAGACCCGTCCACGTCTCCAGCATCGAAGGACCAATCGCACATAGAAAAGTATTGATTGAGGCCTATATAGTCCCCTCTATAAAAATCAAAGAGTGGTGTCTCGACACAGGAAGACCTGACGGTGTCTGGTGAACAGGTGACCTGAAACTGAAGCGGGCAATGGTGCATATCTTGGGACTTAAGAGATCGGAAGCCAACATAATTTCAATGAGATGATCATTTGTATATACTAAGTCCAAAAGAACATTACGTCTATTCACTATTCTGCACACCTGAGAGAGTCCCACATAATCCATAGATCCACAGAAGTCGAACAAAGAAGTGTCATCACTCAAAATAAACCTCTCACTCGACCATCTGGCACCAGGAACATTATAGTCACCACAAATGAAAATTCTCGAATTGGGATGGCGGAGCGAGACTTCTTCCACGGACTG